>CM053604.1:130386859-130420589 GCA_028646535.1 Procyon lotor | reverse complement strand
TGGAACTGGAGGGTATTATGCTAAGCGAAATAAGTCAGTCAGAGAAAGACAATTATCACATGATCTCTCTGATATGAAGAATTTGAGAGGCAGGTGGGGGTTTGTGGGGGCATGGGGGAGAGAAATGAAACAGGAAGGGATGGGGAAGGAGATAAACCATAAGAGACTCCTAAACTCACCAAACGAACTGAGGGTTGCTGGGGGAAGGGGGTTGGTATAGGGGGTGGCTGGGTTATGGACATTGGGCAGGGTATGTGCTACGGTAAGTGCTGTGAAATGTCTAAGCCTGACGATTCACAGACATGTACCCTGGGGCAAATAATACATTAGATGTTAATAAAAAAAATAAGTTAAAAAAAAAGAATTATGAAATATACAGAGACAGGAACAGTGAGAGATATCTTTTCTGGTGATGCTGTTCCTGTTTGTCCATGTTCAAGACTTCCATTCTGCTCTCTGGTGAAAACAATCTCTTGTCTGTCTTTATTGCTGTATTTGTAATTTTGGAATTTCTTCTTTTTCCAAAATTTTCCTTAACCACATAACAGGTTAGTATTGGAAAATAAACTCTTATTCGGGGGTTCCAAATCTTTCAGACACCATTTCCTGCTTGTGCACTTAGGGGGTTCCAGAAATTGTTTAAAAGCATTGAGAGACCAAACGAAGCGTTTTCTTTCAAATATAATCTCCTCACAAGCTTAGTAGGCTTCCAAACTCAAACTACTGAATTTCATGTCTATGTGGACATATACAAAGATTTAATGTACAAAATATTTTAAGCTTGAGAACTTTTGTGTGTCACTTACTAGACTGATCTCAGTCCATTTTCCTCTTTCAGCTTAGTGGCCATAGTTTCATGGGTGTTATAATAGTATTTTTAGATAAATCCTTCAATCCAATTTCAGACACTAATGCTATCATACAGAGATCCCTGGAATTGGATTTGGGATGAGCAGTGAGAATGGAGTAATATTTTACTATCCCATGCATGGACTACCTTAGATGAATGGTGGTTACTCATTTCCTAACTGGAGTTAAGCAACAGACCGATACGGGATTGGTTTGAATATGACTAGAGTCTGCATGCAGAAATTCTGACATAATTATAACTTGCTGTAATTCAAGTGAAGATGCTAAATTTAGGGTTTTTTAATCATATTTTGTGTACACCTTTTGGGTGACAGCACAAGAAACCAATTGAAAAAGTTTTCTTCTCAATTACAAAATACAGAATGAAAGAAATATGTCTCCCTAATGTTCAAGAAGATCCAGGATCTGAGGACAACTTAGAAACCAAGATTGGAAGTTAGCTGATTACACAAAATGTAGATTATAGGAAATATTAAAAATAAAATATAATATAAATTTCTGGGGCACCTGGGTGGCTCAGTCAGTTGTGTCTGATTCTTGATTTTGGCTCAGGTCATGATATCATGGTGGGCTCTGTGCTGAGCATGGAGCCTTCTTAGGATTCTCCCTCTCCTTCTGCTGCATCATCTCTCATTCATGCTGCCTTTCTCTCTCTCTCAAAAAAATAAAAATAAAAATGAATAAATTCCTTATTGCTTCCAAAAAACTAAGCCTAGAACAAATAAATTTGAAAACATATTTTCTCCTAGCACAAGTTTTAGAAATAGAAGTTGTAGAAACAAGACCTTTGATGATCAACTGATGCGTTTTTCCTCCAGAATTATAATTCTAGGAAAATTGTGTCAAATTTCCAGGTTTTATGTAGACTTTATATTTCTCTTGACATGTGATCTGACAATTATGTAATATAATTATATGTCTTTTGTGTAATAAAGTAATAGAGAATATATTTTATTAACCATAATTTTTAAAAATATTTTTATACAGGCACACAATATAACATAGTAAAAAAGTAACACCTTATATCCATTTTATTTAAAAGGGTTTATGTTTTTGAAAGTTCTATATGTTTCTGCCTCCAAATTCTACATGTACGGGCCATCCTTTCTAAACTTTTATCTGAAAGGAACTTTAGGTTTTGAGCTCTTGGCTAGTATTTAAAAAAAATTAAAATCAACTTTGATTTAGTTTGGAGAAGTAAAGTAAAGACCAAGGGGGAAGTAAAGACCAAAAGGATCAACGATACCTGATTTTTAATAAGAAGGAATCATGCATATGGACACACACACACACAAACACACACACACACACACACCCCACAAATGATCAAGTTTTTCTATGTAGTCTTAAAGGATTACAGTATTCTGGGATGACTGGAGGATGACTAGCCGACAAAACAGAATGTGAATACAAAAGGCAAGTGTATTTGTGTTCAGTACAATAAAGGACTCTGACAGCAAGCAAATACAAATATTGTTTCTTCCATCTGAAAAGTAAAATAATGTGAAAAAAACTCCAATTATATCAACCCTGCAATGGAGTTCTATACTATATTGTAACTTAGATATATATTTTACAGTGTTTATCTTATAATTATATAGCCTTTCTAATATATGCATTTATATGATATATTCAGTGGTGTGTACTTTTATAATTATGTTCATAACCTAACATTTAGCATGTTATTAATTTTAATAACTATCATTTTAGTTTTCTGCTATTACAACTTGGATGTGTAGATTATCCTATTCAACCATTCTCCTACCCCTATTTTATTTTATTTTATTATTTATTTTTTTATTTTTAAAGATTTATTTATTTATTTGACAGAGAGAGAGATTACAAGCAGGCAGAGAGGCAGGCAGGCAGAGAGAGAAGAGGAAGCAGGCTCCCTGCTGAGCAGAGAGCCTGGTGTGGGGCTTGATCCCAGGACCCTGAGATCATGATCTGAGAGAAAGCAGAGGCTTAACCTGGTAAGCCACCCAGGCGCCCCTTGGTTATACCTTTTAACACCTCTGTTTTTTTGTTTTTTTTTTTTCCTTTGGATATAACTTTCTTGTTCTTTTTTTCTATGTCCCAATATTTTCCTAGATGTTGATCTTTTCATTGTGGAATTTTTCTTGTATTCACATCTAAAATGGGTAACTTTGATATTTGCCCTTTTCAGTTTGCAAGTTTTGCAAAACATTTTTTGTTAATGTGGATTTGAGATCCAGGTGGTCTATTCATGTGGTTTACTTGATAATATTTTTCTTTTAAACATTTATTTTCCTTGGGAGCCTAATTACATGTTTTTCCTAGTCATTTCCTTAAACTTTCTGACTATATTTTAGTTGATGATTTCTATTTTTATCTATCTTTATTTTATCTTTACTTATCTTTATCTTTTACCAGTGGTAACCTTAAGGACATCTGAAACAAAAGCCTGACCAAGAAAATAACACCCCAATCTCATCTCTTTAGGTCAACAAGACCATCCACACACCCAGGCTGCATGACCTTGATCTGAATTTCAAAGCTAGCACAGCTCCTCACTTCCACAGAGGGTAAAGAAAAGAAATAATAATGAATAATTCTTTTTTAGGCAAGTGACATGGAATATGTACATATAATTCTGTTCATAGTCAAAGAGACAATCTAATCACACAGCAAATCTCATTTGAAAAAAAGGCTGGACATTTTAGTCTCTGCGTGAATATGTGCTGAGGAGAAACTGTTTTGGAACAAAAGAGATAAACATCTTGGCATTTTTAATATACATTTTGAAATTGCATTTTTAGTGATTTTACAATTATCTTTGGCTTGGCAGTTTCAGTTTTACTCTAATTTGGAGCAATATAAGATCTGCAAATGATAAAATATGCCTCTTCAGTAATGACTTAATTTTCATGCGTTATCTTAATATCGAGATTGTATATTCTTCTGCTTGTTTGCTGCTTGACTCTAATATGTTATTGCTATTTTCTTATTTCAAGTTTTTATTTAAATTCTAGTCAGTTAACATATTATGAAATTGTTTAGGGGGTAGAATTTAGTGATTAATTACCTACATACAACACCTGTGCTCTTCAAAACAAGTGCCTTCCTTAATCCCCACACCCATCTAGCCCATCCCCCTACCCACTTCCTTTCATCAACCTTCAGTTTGTTCTCCATAGTTGAGATTCTTTTATGGTTTGCTTCCCTCTCTCTCTCTTTTTTTCTTATATATTTGTTAGAGATATTCATATAGGATAGTGATTTTATTTGTTATCAATAGATACTATTGCTTATTTTATGTTATTGGCTGTATTTTTATTCAAATTGTCAGAGCTGTCAGCCTTCCTTTATTTTTTTTTCCCAAAACATCTAAATTAAGAAAGTCTTTCTGTATTTAAGCTGCAATAACAATACAAAAGTCTGCTACATACTATGTTCTGCTTTGACATATTTATTGAATGAAGATCTAAATAGATTTTACCTGCAAATTGTCAGTTACTGCAATATCATGATTAATTTAATCCATATTTGATCAAAGAGGCATAGTGCCCACTGTCCTGTATGTCATTATCCAGGCAAGAATTGAGATCTCTTTAGGCCTTAAGCAGGATCTTAGCATATGTTCCCACCTTCAGCTTCTACACAGCTATCCTCTAAATGTGTGTAGGTACTAAAACAACAACAGCAATAACAACCTATTTTAGATACAAAGTTGAAGAGCATAATTATGTATGCACACTGAGAAAATTCCTAGCACTGTTAGACTTTAAACAAATTCATCAGAAAGATTCCAAAATCCATGATTAGAATGGGGATAAGGGGTGCCCTGGGTGGCACAGTTGGTCGAGCATCTGACTCTTGGTTTTGGCTCAGGTCGTGATCTCAGGGTAGTGAGACAGAGCCCTGCTCCACATTGAGCATGTACCTGTTTGAGATTTTCTCTCCCTCCTCCTGATCCTCCTCCTCATACTCTCTCTCTAGAATAAATAAATAAATCTTAAAAAAAAGAATGGGGATAAGAGTTGGCCCAAATTTATTTACGTTCTTGTGAGGATTTCAAAACAAAGCTTATGAAAGTAATATACATTTACTACAGAATGTAAGAAAATATAAAAACATAATCAGAAAAACAAGTCATGACAATACCTAGCAAATTGTTGCTTCAAAGATAGGTTACATATTAGCTGATATTTGTTACATTACTTAATATTTAGTGGTTGGTTTCCTTATTTTTAATGTGGATAATTAGGGTGACTTCATCTTATGGCTCATGTATAGACTAAATAAATCAGTATTTGTAAATTCCGTGAGCTTTATCTGGTACATACGTTACTTTTAGAAAAATGCAGGCTTTATAGGAATTGGTTTCTAAATCCTAGTCCTAGGATTCAATATCTATATGATTTGGGAAATTCACTCAGTTTATAGTTAATAATTATATGAAAATATTACCCCAGAATAACCACCTTTATTCAACATTTATTAAGGAGATATCATATAAGTATGTACAAAACAGATAATCTAACTTCTTGGTAAATTTGATGACATATTAGAAGGCGTTAAGCATTATGGAAAAAAAATAAAGTGATAATGGAGTAGGGAGTGCAAGGAATTGTGTGTATATATTAAACATAGGGTCATAGAAAATCTCAATAAGAAAGTGTAATTTGAGTTGAGGGAAAGAGCACTATTTGATGCTTATAGACAAAGACAAGAATAGGTATGAAGTTCCTGATCTGCCTGCCTCGTTTGAAGAAGGACAACAAGGGAGGAAGTTGTGAGGAGAGTAAGTAAAGTGGGAACGGAAAGTCACATTTTGAAGGTATATAGACTATGAAAGACTTTGGCTTTGATTCAGAGTTGGGAATGGCGTGGCCCTGGGGAGTTCTGAGCAGAAGATTCATATAATCTAATATGTTTTTAGAGGATCATTCTGGCTACTTAAGATGGTAAACCAACTGATGTGTCTGCAGAGAGAAGATTTGACAGACATTAATTCAACTGAGGGATAAGTGGAATTTAATCTGGGTGGGTAGGTGGTGCTTCTCTTAGTCCAACCTGTTGCAGATATGGAGGCTGCCACATTCTTAAGACTCATCTCAGGTCCACCAACCCAAACATAGTTAATTGACCCAGGGGCTATCCTTCCAATTCAGGTCAGAGCATGGTGGCATATGAAATTTATAAGTTTTTGTTGCCATGAGCTTCACCATAGGGAATAAAAAAGAGCTGATAATGAAAGATACATTTTCTTTTCTAAAGTAAATCCTCCTTTCTGGTTTAATGCTAATCCAATTTTCTTTGACAAAGGACATTCAGATTATTCTATGCTTGCATCCAGGATTCTGAAATCTGAAAACCAGGGGAAAAATAACATTGTTTTAGTCTTTTTTCTTCCCTAGACACCCATATTCCAGAAACAATGCATATTTTTTTGCACTTGCAGAGACAGGAGCTGTTAAGCTAGGCTTGTTGCTTATTCATAGTCTGCATCATTAATTTGGCTCAGGATGTAGTGATCAGGTGACTTAACACTATGCTGTGATTTGCACAAGCCCTTAATGCATTTTGTTATAGTTGTAATATGAATTTAATGTACCAATGTGGACATTTCCTATTCTTATGTTTTATAATATTTAAATGGGTAATGGGGTCTCCACTTAATCTACCATTGTACCAGATTTTCCTAAGGAATAACTTTATAATATTTAAGAATAATATTCCTCCATATAAGTAGGTGAAATTCCTGTGACATCAGGGATCAAAAAATTTATAGATCACCACTTGGCAGAGACTTAAGGTAGAGATTGATAAATGAGATGAATAGCTGAAATATTATTTTCAGGTTTTTCTCAAGCTAGAGTCAATACTTCACTGGTAAGCTGCTTAAGAATGCTTTGTATTCAATATGTGTAGGGTGTATATTATTTATTTAAGTAAATTATGAAGGAAACCTGGGAACTCTTGATGGCCATTGAGATTCTAATGGAATCTTCTATATACATATTTTAGCAGGGAAGTATAAACTTTACAATGCCTTGATTGCAAATGGAGTATAATGCACTGGACATTTGCATTTTGAAAAGGAATCTTTTATACTGAATGGATTTTGGCCCATTTACTATCAGTGACCAAGCACACAACAAAGGCATCGATAACCCATAGGATAGGTTTATCTTACAAATTAGTGATGTGTGAGTTAAGAAGTAATAACAAACAAGCATTGGTTTTAATACCAAAAAGTGAAGAGTCTCTATTTTTAAGTATGTTTCATTTGACTTTTACCACTATGCATTAGTTTACTTTCTCAGTACCAATTTGAGTAGCTCAAAGAACATTAGCTGGTTGCTTTTTTACCTTGCTAAGACATTTTTAAAATGTCATCAAAGCACCAGTAGCAATCTTCTGGCCCATTTTTAAACGGAAACCTCTGTGTGGTGTGTGTGTTTTATAATTTCCTTCTATTTGCTTCTTTTCCTTTTTGAATGCATGTAGCTAAAAATAACAGAGTTTTAGTTCTTTAAGATCAAATCATATCATAACCCTTAAGTTTGTGAAGCAGGATTATTTGGTCTGTCAATGATAAGAAATAGCATACTGGTGATTATATCTTCCTACGTCATAAAGATATACATGGGAAATCTCAAGAATAGAAAAAGTAAAAAAAAAAAATCTCCAAACATAGCTAAAGTCTCACAACTTTTCAAAATCAATCCCATAAATTGCAAACTCCTTAAAGTCAAAGACTTTATTATTTCAACATATATGTTAAGTACTATCACTTTTCAAAATAAATTATCCTGTAGTAATGGTAAACAGCTCTTAAAAATGAAATATGTCTTCATAAGATAAATTTTATCTTTCTTCTTTGTTGATAAGTTGACATACCTTTCAAGGCAACTCTAGAAAATGTTTTGTTTTAGAATTATTTTGCAAATCATTAGTGAAATATCAACAAATCAATGTCAGGAAGAAAGGTTTATTTCCAATATAACAGTTTTATGAAGGAATGGATAAAAGGAATGGTGAAGGACTGGCTGAAAGATGAGATGATTGGGAGATGGCCTAGGGATATAGAGTAATGTTGAACTTGAGAAGACACGTAGGTCAGTTTAACCAATATCCTGCATCTTTCCTTCTGTACACTTTCTCTCTGAAAAGACAAATACAAGATATTAAATACTGATCCTTTGAGGCATTTTCTCTCTGCTTTGGCAAAATTTCAACCCATTAGTTTAACTGCAATCCACTGAAAGTCTCATCACTATTTTTCATTAATTGAAGACTGTGCTATCTGTGTCTCACTGTGTTCCTCCTGAGTCTGTCTCCAGCCACAAACTTGAATGCCATGTCTAATAACCATACTCTCTCTCTTTTTTTTTTCTAATAATTACTTGTAAGGACATCTATAACCACAGCCATCACAGCTACATCCTAAGCTTTACTTCTAAAAATTTCACATCTAGTATTTCATTCTCATATCCTTCAAAATTCTCCTCAGCTTGTCCCCACTAAGTCTGATCATCATCATCATTTAAATCTCATCTGGACCTGATCCCTCATCTTTTTACTGTGGCCTTATTTATCCACTGCATTCTGACTTCACTTCTATAGAGGATTATTCCACACTCTTCCTCCCAGGTCCCTAGTATCCCTTCACAGGCTTATCCTCCAGATTTTGTGGAGTTTACAAGAGATAATGCTGGGGCTACTACAGCAGCTTTGCAAGAAGGGCACTGGTGAAAGGACATAGAATCTGCTCCCATGCCCCAAGATATGACAAAACCTAGGATCCGATTTATGCCCCAGAGTCTCCTCTAGAGTGTGGTGAAGAGTAGGATTTCACCTAAAATCATATTCTTGTTGGGCTATCACTCTCTTTCTACTTCTTTACCACTTTCTCTTCAGTGCACTTAATTAATAAATTATTTGTACATAATCCCGGTCTTAAGGTCTGATTTTAGGAAAGTCTAATGTCAAAAATGATGAATTAGCTATATTTTTAAAAGTACCAATTTCCCCCCACTTGATACACATACACATACACATACACATACATACACACACTCACACATTGGCGCATGTGAAACTGTGTTAGTTTTTATTTGTTTTCTGGCTGCATGAGTGGTATTTCCCTCAAACCTAATAATTGGGTTTTACCTGAAGAGTACCACCACTCTCTAGCAACATCCTTCTTCATGAGATGATAAATCTTTGGGGTTAGTCATTTGCCCATCCAAAGTTGGCCCCACTTATACATCATGCTCCAGATATATGAAATCTTGAAATTTTCTAATGAGATGGACAATCACCCAGTTCTAACCTAGATTGTACATGGGCTTCTTACCAGGGTCTCTTCTCCAAAGGACAGACAGTTATACATTTTCTATTCCCTCCTCCAGTGAGAGGAGGGGCAAAGTTGTATTTGTTGGTAAAAGAGATAGTACAGGATAGAAGTTGACCACATGTACATAAGACTCCTCTTAGTGAGATGCAGAGTAAGGAGGTGAAAAGACAGGAAGACAGGTGGAGGAGAAAGGAGGATTTCATTTAAACTCTTATGCAGGATCTGCAGATATAATAAGTAATTCAGAAGGAAAAAAAAACTGAGATAAAAATAAAAATATTTCATAAAGGTCAGAACAATTCTCATCTTCTCTCCTTTAGTATAATACACAGGTGAGCACCAGCCATAAAATTTCATTTTCAAAATTTATCATGATCAGTCAATAATTCAGGGTAAGATGATTTTCCTTCAATCATTATTCTTTTACCATCTTTACCCATGGAGTATGTGAACGTCTGTGTGTGTGTGTGTGTGTGTGTGTGTGTGTGGTGTACACATGTTCCTTTTTTAGAACACCCGTCCTCCAGAAACTATTGTTGTTAAAAATTCTGTCACTAAATCTATTCTACCTCAATCTGCCAATGTGCATCTGAAAAAAAAGTTAGGATTTCAATAGCATTGGTGCCAGAGACAAAAAAGAAAAAAAAAGAAAAAGAAAAATTTGAGAGGTTGAATAAGAACCATACTGAATTATTTAAAATCAAATTAAATCTACTTGACTATATTGTCTACAGTTTTTTTGTTGTTGTTATGGTACAACAACAGAATGAGTATGATTATGAGAGAGGGAAAAAAAGAAATTTGCAAAGTCAAAGTATATATATATAAAAGTATATAGTTAAAGTATATATAGTACTATATAAAGTATATAGTTAAAGTATATAGTTAAGGTATAGTTACTAATAGTTGGTACAGTATGGTATTATCTCTAAGAATGTGGATCAGTAATTCTGTTCAGGGGCACCTGGGTGGCTCAGCGGGTTAAAGCCTCTCCTTTGGCTCAGGTCATGATCTCAGGGTCCTGGGATCGAGCCCCACATCGGGCTCTCTGCTCAGCAGGGAGCCTGCTTCCCCCCCCACCCCGTCCTCCTCTCTTCCTACTTGTGATCTCTCTCTGTCAAATAAATAAATAAATAAAAACTTAAAAAAAAAAGAAATTATGTTCATAGCATCATGTATATACAGTGTACAAGTACATAATATAATAAACATAGATATAGTTTGTGAAAAAGGGATATATTCAGTAAAATATTTTTGGAACAGCAATCTAGAGTTTTCCCTAATAGATCACTTTCTTTGTAGGCAATATTTTATCCCATACTTCAACAGATTTCTGGTGAATCTGGTTAATATACAAAGTGTCACCACCACTTTTGTAGAAATATGCACTTGTATAAGGAATATTTGTAGAAATATGCACTTGTATAAGGAAAGAAAAAGTACACTGCTTTAAGTGCATAAAACCAACTCTTTCCAGAAAAGAGATTTGATTAATGAAATTATTAATTTCATTAATAATATGAAATATACTCTCTACTTAATGTAAGAATTTTCAGTTTTTACAGCTCATATGTAATTAACTCTCAAACATTTTAATAGCTAATAAAGTTATAAAGAAGCTATAGCAATATTTTGGAATAATCTGTATCAGTACATAAAGAATTTGAAATAGTGTTAAGGCTTAATATTATTCAAATGATAAAAAATAAGTCATCTATACTTATAAAGTTTTTTATCACAGTAATTAAAACTTACAAAATATTACTTCTGTGCAATTATGATAATGGTAATAAAAGATAATTTTCTTCAACAAGGTCACTGTTTGAAATTTAGCTACAAAAATCTAGTCATTATTTTAGAGAATGGGTTTCCAAAATTTTATCAACTGTATAAATATTTTTACTTCGCTCTTTCTTTGTAATTCTTTGAAGAAATAAATACTCACCAAGAAGCAAAGGCATGCTATTCAGTTTTAAAATTGGTAATATTTCTTTTCAGAGTGTGTACATATGATGTGTGTTTTAACTTGATGGATATATCTGATTTTTGCTATGTAAAAAAGTAACTAAAACCTAACTTGGGAAGCTGTGCTTCCCTTATATCTGGTTTTATCAAAATCACACAAAATATATCTTAACTTTAAACCTCTAAACAAATCGATTTACACATATACCAAATAACCTATAGATATTTATATGATTCTTTGTACAATGTCATAATTTCTTTTTCATCCCTTATCTTTCCCTCTGCCTCAGAATTCATTCTTCTAGCTGCCCTGCTTCTAAACTAATTTTTACTGATATTTTCTGGTCTAACTTTCAACCCTTGAGTATTTAGCTTCTTTAGCTTTGTTTTTTTCTATATTAGGCACTTAGTTGCAGGGATCCTTAATCTTTTCCGATAATTTCCATCCCAGATATCAGCCATACCAGTCTACCCAATCTGTGCTTCTACTAAGATTGCTCAAACTCCCTGAGGGTAACTCATAAGCCCAGTTATCTTTTCTCAAACCTTAATCATCCCAAAGGAGTACACTGTTAATTCTGTAGTTTTTAAAAACGTATTACTATACACACTAGAAGATCCTTTCTTAAATGAGATGACAATATCAATTAAAAGTAACTCAGTAGTTGAAAGGAAGATTGATGAGAATTCTCAGTGACACATAATCGATATGTTTTGCCTGGAAATATTGCATGTTTTAGATTAATTATAATATCAACAATCCCTTAATTATATTTATACATGATTAAAACAAGGTTTAGGTAACAAATGCTATACTAGATCAAACCCCTGGTAAAGTGAACTAAAGTTTACAGTAACAAGAGTTATTTCCCAGAAAAGCTTAATATTAAATTGCCAAATATACGTGATTTCCTTTAAAACTGCCTATTAATATTTCTAGCATTTTTCTAAATTATATTACATTATGTTCATATTTTAAGCCTGTATCAATTTTTATATACATAATCCACTAATGGTTTAGTGGTTTCAATTTTTATTTTCCATGGGGGAAAATCTCTTTCAAGCTTCAGTTCCAGTTTTACACTGTTGACAGTGATAACACAAAGGAAGAAGCAACTCTTCAACAACAATATTTTATAACTCTTTCATAACAATGTGTTCTAATGACCCTAAAGATGTTTTAAGATTTCATACAGATTCATAAATGGATCTATAGCATCACAGTGTAAACTAATTCACATAAAAAACATGGTAAGGGGGTACCTGGGTGGCTCAGTTGCTTAAGCATTTGCCTCTGGCTCAGGTCATGAACTCAGGGTCCTGGGATCAAGCCCCACATTGAGCCCCCTGCTCAGTGGGGAGTCTCTTTCTCCCTCTCCTGCTCTCCCCTTGCTTGTGTTCTCTCTCTCTGTCAAATAAATAAAATCTTAAAGAAATATAGAAAGTAATTTTATGTTTTTCTCAACTTCACAATTATTGATTTATTTCTATATGAGGAGGGGGTGTACCTTTTACTAAATGCTCTTCTACCTTGTCATCATTTTGGTTTTTGTACTCGATGTCGTCATATAGTTCAATTATCTTCATGGATATCTTTTCTCATCAGTTCCATAGTATTGGAAGATTTTCCATGGCCTATGGTGGATGTTTGGTTGATTTGAAATGTCTTATCACCTTATAGTTTTTACATGTGATATCATACTTCTAATAACTAAAGTATGCATTTATAATAAAATCAATATTGATTTTGATCTTTGGCTAAAATCAACATGGTTTTGCTTGGCAGTCTTAGGACTGCTCTTTAACCCCAATCATTAAAACCAGAGTATGCATTTAACCACAGAGAGGCAGTGCAGCAAGTAATTGATAGATTGAATTTTGAGGCCAAACTGCTTAGGCTAATACTTATTAGCTGATTTAATTTGTGCTGATCCTAACCCTTTTTATCTCTCAGTTCCTTATAAAAACAGGAAAAATACTAACACTTTGGAAGCTTTTGGTTAATTTTAAAGGGATACGTATCTTCTTTAAAACAATGCCTGAATACAACTATTATTGTCTTCCTTTTAATTTCTTTTTAATAAGTCCTTAATGGAAAAATATTACAATAATCACATAGGTACTTAAAAAGTTCATTTTATATAACCTTTCTACGTCCTATAAGGTTATATTTTAGTTCAATAAACCTGTTGTATATTTTAATATCCATACAGATTAGTTGAATTGGCAATTCACCAACCATCTGGCTATACTGTCATTAAACATTTTGATGAAGACGTTAACTGTTTTAGTTTTTATTTGTTTTTCAGTCTCATAAAAGGCTCTCAAAAGAGGGAGGGGACTAGTCTTCCTGGAGAAGTATGGAGAAATCTCTTGAGGTTTTTTTAATTGTTGTTTCAGTTCATTTGTTTATTTTGTTTTCATATTATTTTCATATTTCATATTCACACTTCCAACCTACATCCATCTGCTGATACTCCGATACATACGATACAGATAATTGTCACCATTATCACAAATCACACTCTTATAGAGTCATTATTACCAATTTAAAAAGAAGTCTTATTTTTACTTCTATTTTAAAAAATTTCTCACATAGGAATTTCTTTTGAAAACCCTAATTGTCTCCAAGGGCAAAGGAAACGAAAGCGAAAATGAACTTTTGGGACATCAAGATAAAAAGCTTCTTCACACCAAAGGAAATAGTCAACAAAACAAAGAGACAACCCACAGAATGGAAGAAGATATTTCCAAATGACACTATAGACAAAGGGCTGATATCCAAGATCTATAAAGAGTTCCTTAAACTCAACACCCAAAAAACAGATAATTATATCAAAAAATAGGCAGAAGACATGAACAGACACTTCTCCAAAGAAGACATACAAATGGCTAACACATATATGAAAAAATGTTCATCATCATTAGTCATCAGAGAAATTCAAATCAAAACCACACTGAGATACCACCTTACACCAGTTAGAATTGCCAAAATTAACAGGACAGGAAACAAAAGTGTTGGAGAGGATGTGGAGAAAGGGGAACCCTCTTACACTGTTGGTGGGATTGCAAGTTGGGGCAGCCACTTTGGAAAACAGTGTGGAGATTCCTCAAAAAATTAAAAATAGAGCTACTCTATGACCCTGCAATTGCACTACTGGGTATTTACTCCAAAGATAGAGATGCAGTGAAAAGAAGAGCCATATGTACCTCAATGTTCATAGCAGCAATGTCCACAATCACCAAACTGTGGAAAAAGCCAAGAAACCCTTCAACAGACGAATGGAAAAAGAAGATGTGGTCCATATACAAAATGGAATATTATGCCTCCATCAGAAAGGATGAATACCCAACTTTTGTATCAACATGGACAAGACTGGAGATTATGCTGAGTGAAATAAGTCAAGCAGAGTAAGTCAATTATCATATGGTTTCATTTACTTGTGGAGAACAAGGAATAACATGGAAGACATTAGGAGAAGGAATGGAAAAGTGAATTGGAGGGAGAGATGAAGCATGACAGTGGACTATGAGAAACAAACTGAGGGTTTTGGAGGGGAGAGAGGTGGGGGGATGAGCGAGCCTGTTGGTGGGTATTGAGGAAGGCACATATTGCATGGAGCACTGGGTATGGTGCATTAACAATCAATCTTGGAATACTGAAAAAAAAATATATAATTTATATATATATTTTATATATATATATAATTTATATATGTTATATATTATATATATATATATACACCCTAATCTTGAACAGTCCATATCTTACCTTCATTTCACCTAATATTAGTTGTATATAAATCTTTTTTTTTTAAGATTTTTATTTATGTATTTGACAGAGAGAGATCACAAGTAGGCAGAGAGGCAGGCTGAGAGAGAGGAGGAAGCAGGCTCCCTGCTGAGCAGAGAGCCCAATGTGGGGCTCGATCCCAGGACCTGGAGATCATGACCTGAGCCGAAGGCAGACGCTTTAACCCACTGAGCCACCCAGGTGCCCATTAGTTGTATATAAATCTTAAATTACATGCTGGTTTTCTTGCAATTTTGAAATAATATTTAAAGATCAAGATTAAAGTGTGAATGATAAACAAGTTCTAGGCAACATAGAGTTCACTCAATTTAATTCCTCCTGTCAATCTCAACAAAAATTTTAGGTTAAAATACATAAATTGCCCACCAGAGGATTCCGAAAAAACTAAGAAAATGAAACAGACTGGCTAGTGAGTTTGTTGCTTAAGGTACTACCTGATGGTGATGGTTTTTGTTCGTTTGTTTTTTTATTGCTTCAAATACATCCTCATCTGTGTAGTAGGGAGTCCCATGCCTTATAAATGTCCCTGGGTACAGACAAAAGAAATAGCCCCAGGCCCCAAATCTGCTCTCTCTAGCCAAAAGACTTGGAAATTGTCAGTCCAACAGGGTAGAAAAATTTTATCCACATTTGTTCTAGTCAACACCTTGAAAAACCCATGAACCTCCTTCACCCCAATATATGTTACTACAGCAGAGTCCATTGGTATAGCCCTGATTTTTACCTCAACCTTTCAGTAAGGAGGTGACAGTCATTTCTGAGCTGGCTGTAAAGACAGACTTGTCTTCTTTCTCTGCCTGAAGTAATGAGGTGAAGTTCTCTCAGGCTAGGTCAGTTGTGGGAACCAAATGGTATTAAGGTATTTACATCCCATGTAAGATGATAAAATAATGATGCTAGTAGATGGGCACAAATCATGTATGTATATTATAATTCCTAGAACAACCATTAAAAATCTTTTAAAAGTGATACCCAACAGTATTATATATAGATAAAAGTGTAATTGTAAAACCCACAGGAAAACAGAAGATTCAGAAACAAAGGGAAGAAACAGAAGCAAATAATTAAGTGGTATATTTAAGTGCAAAGATATTAATAATTCCATTGAGTTTATTTTTCTTAATATATAATATTTTTATATGCTTGGAGTATTTTCAGAGAAAATACATAAAATGCTGGAAATAATGATTTCTCTGGGGAGGCCCTGGGGGAATTGAGGATCATGGTAAGAGGACTTTCTTTGTACTGGATACTCTTTTGTATCGTTTGACTTTTTACCATGTACAAATATTACCTTAGAAAAGGGGCACAGGTCATTTGTTGAACAGTAGTTGTTTCAGTCACTAACTGGTGTTTTACTGTAAAATCTCTTTTAACCTTTACAACAGCCTTATGTAAAACACAATTTTACAAAAGAGGAACAAAACCAGGTAGTATTGTCGCTTGGTTTATATAGCTGATAATTGTAATGTGGAGCATTCACCTCAGCTCTTTCTGATTTCCAAAACCATCCTCAGTGCCACAGATTATGCTGCCTTGCTTTAAGTCTATCAGAAGAAGCCAGATATAAGATAGTAGCTTTGAGACTACTTTTTAAAAACAGGAAGGATATTGTGAAGTCCCATCACATGGTTCACACCACCACCTGAATGAGTCTTCCTCAACCTGAGGCTCCTTGTTGAAAACTGTTGCAATTTGCCACCACTGGGAAGTTGGGCCTCACTGCAGACGCCCCTTCTCTCGGGCCCCCAGAACTTTGCTGGCACATGGCCTGCTTATGCCAATGGCGGAAAATGTGCCCACTCTACTGCACTCTTCAGTAAACCACTCTGTCTACCTGGGAGAGTTTTAGGCAGAAGCGAAATGGCTGGTCAATATACTAACTCTCCTAAGCATACAGATTACTCATCAATTAAAAATTATCTTTTGAGTGGTCACTCTGAGTCTTGCACTCCTCTTACCTGTTTGGATTACAGAGGTGAGCAAGGTCCTTGCTCCCAGGAAGCATCTGATCTGGGGTGAAGAGACAGGTGATGAAAAATCTTACAAATAGGAAAACATTAGATAAAAAGTATACTGAATAAAATTAAATGTAGCTGTGACTGGGTTGCTTGCATCAGCAAAGAAGGCCTTCTGAGGATATATTTATCTAAAAGAAAACAATGACAAGTATTCTCTGGGAGGCCTTAGAAACAAACTCGGGTTCCTTTTGTATGCTTCAGCTCCCACCCCAATTCCATTCTAAGCACTTATTTATTTACAAGGTAAAATTTGTAATCCCAGAACCTAGAGCCAGAAAGGATCCTAGAAATATTCTTAATCTCATGCCATGATTTTAGACATGAGGAAAGAAAGATTCAGAAAAGTGGGAAGAGCAGGTCACAGATCTAGTTAGGGGCATGAATGGAATCTGTGGGTCCTGTCTCTTACCCTACATTTTCCCCAGAAATCCAGATTCCTTCCCCATTTATCTTCTCAGCGTTCATTTCCTCTGTAGAATCTTTATCCTGGTGCCTGCCTCTCTGGAGTCCACAGACACTAAATATTCGCTGGACCACAAGGGATCTTCTTGAGTGTTATCTGAAATCCTGAGAATATAGAAGAGTACTGGAGCCAGGGTAAGAGTAGGGAAAAAAAGGTACAACTTCCCACAATACAATTTCAGCGTATCATAGCCATGCTCTAGAGCTGTGGCTGGCTCCTGCCACCCCTCCCTTCCCACAGATGAGCCCTAACAAGGGTTCCACATAGTGAAACCTCCTGGATCTATGAACCCAACAAACGGTAAAAGGCCTCTCTCCAGCAATGTTCCCTGATTTAACCAAGTCAGTATGAAAATGTTGTATTCCATGATCGCCTGCCCTCCCCAAATGCTTTACAAAACATCAACCACAGAATTTCTTTAAATAACAAGCTCCTTTAGTACATTTAAAGTATGGTCTATGAAAACGCAATGTACATAACAATTTTATCCCCCTATACCCGCCAAAAGAGGTACTGCATCTAGGGCAATAGCATAAACCTGGATTCTTTTTTTTTTTTTTTTTTTAAGATTTTATTTATTTGCCAGAGAGAAACACAGCTAGAAAGGGAACACAAGCAGAGGGAGTGGCAGTGGGAGAAGCAGGCTACCTGCCGAGCAGGGAGCCCGATGCAGGGCTCAATCCCAGGACCCTGGGATCATGACCCGAGCCAAAGGCAGACGCTTAATGACTGAGCCACCCAGGAACCCCGTAAACCTGGATTCTTAATGATAGATTTTAGACTCCTGTATCATATAATGGTTCTCATTCTCTCAACACATACTTCCCGAACTGCTCTACGCAACACGCTATTCCAGGCTGCTGGCAGGACACAGCAATATAAAGACACAGTCTCTGCCATCTGGAACTATGCATATACACAACTCTAGCACAGGCAGATGTGGCAGTGCCATAGTAGAGGTAGGGACAAAAGCTACAGGGGACAAGGAAATGTGAGAGATTATATTTTGGTCAAAGATCAAGGAAGAAGACAGTAAGATTTTAATTGGGTTTCAAAGCATGGTTATGATTTGTATAATTGGGTAATCCATTCCAGGAAAAGGAAACATCACGACATGCTCTATAGGAAACAAGATGTAAGTGGAAGATCTTAGAACAGAGAGAGGCCAGTGTGGTTTGATGGTGAGATAAGAAACAGCAGGGAAGAGAAGACAGGCCTGATTGGAAGGTTGCCTAATTCCTATGAAAATATCAGGGATAACAATAAAAGTGAATACCTATTAAGTGCTTACTACATGCCAGGCACCCTTCAGAGTCCCATATATATATATATATTTAATCCTCATAACAACCCTGTGATCGTAGTACCCTTATTTGAAAATGAAGATGCAAGTTTGAGAAATGGCTTCTCCCGTGTTCTCAAAATGTTGCACTCTTACTTCCCAGCTCAGAGAACAAAACCAAGGTTCGGTTTGGTTTTCCTTTAAGGGTGCCCATCTATTCTACTCAAAAATTGCCAAAGGTATATCCCACCCTCTCCCACTTCCTCTCCTTGTTCAGAAGGATCATCATCAGTTTCAGGTGCATCTGGTAGCCACCTTCACTGAAGAACAGAATTCTTCCCTCAAAATGATATTGATCAGATTCTTATTTAGCATATTGGAATGGTAGCTTCTCATCTCATGGGTGTTATAACAACTGCTCAGGGCTCAGGGATGATGCTGCATCTAGACAGCATGTTGGAAGCAGAGAAGTGATTAAGACAATTCCATCCCTTACTCTGGCAGGGAGGCCACACTCCCATTCGTCGTAGGACACAGAGATGAACCCAGTGGGAATTCCAAGGGCACTGTGTCTGTATCCCATGCCAGCTAATGGCTGTAAGTCCCTGATTTCAGGTCAGTTAAAGATAAAAGGCTAAAAAAAATTAAAAAATAAAAAAGTAGGAGTAGCTATATTGATATTAGATAATGAATACTTCAGAGAAAAAGACATTACCAATAATAAAGAACATTATATATTGATAAAAGATTCAACTCACCAAAAAGATATAACAGTCATAAATATTATGCACCAAACTACAGTACTTTAAACAACCACAAAGTATAAACTGACAGCCTAGAAAGAAGTAGACAAATCCATGGTTATAGTTAGGGCCTTCCACTCCCTTTATTTAGTAATTAATAAAACCACTAGATGAACATTCAACAAAGATATAGAAAACCTGAAAAATATAATCAGCTAGTGGATTCTAAGTGGCATATATAAAACACTCCACTAAACATCAGGATAATATGTATGCTTTTCAAGACTGCATGGAACATTCACCGAGATAGACCATATAACGAGTCATCAAATAAACCAACTAATTATAAATAACTAAAACCCCACCAATATGTCCTCTGATCATAAGGGATTCAAATTGAAAATAAATAACAGAAAGATAATGGAAAAATCTTCAAAATTTTAGATATTAAACAACACATTTATAAATATTCATGGATCAAAAGAAGTCCCACAGGTAATAAAACATGTATATATTGAACTGAGTGTTAATGAAAACACAAAATATCAATATCTGTAGGACTAAATGAAAGTAAGGATTAGAGAGAAATTTATAGCTCTAAATGCGTATATTAGAAAAGAAGCAAGGTCTCAACTCAATAACCTAAGCTTCCATTTTCATAAACTAGAGAAAGAACAAAATAAATCAAAAGCAGGCAGAAGAAAGAAGATACAAAAATAAGAACAGAAATCAATGAAACCAAGAACAGAAAATCAAGGGAGAAAATGAATCAAACTGAAAGCTGGTTCTTTGAAATGATCAATAAAATTGATACCAATAAAAGAGAATAAGCAAATTACTAATAGCAAGCGTGAAGGAGGAATATCTCTAAAGACCATGCAGACACTGAAGAGATAATAAGGGAATGTCATACGCAACTATGCACCAAAACTAGACAACATAGCAAGCAATTCTTTGAAAGCATAAACTACTACAACTCATCCAAGATAAAATAGATAATTTGAAGGGTCTTAAATTCATTAAAGTAGTTGAATTAGTAATTAGATCCTTCCATAAAGGCAATCTCTAGTATCAGATGGCTTTACTGATGAATTCTACTAACTATTTACAGGAAAGTCATCACTGATTCTACAAAATTTCTTCCATAAAATAGAGAAATAGTATACATTTCACAACCCATTTATGAAACCAGCATCACCCTGATACAAAAACCAGACAAATATAGTACAAACAACAATGTCCCTCATGATCAAATTATAGCTTCAAAAATTTTCAGCAAAATATTACAAAACCAATTCCATCATTATATAAAAAGAAAAATACTTTGGGACTAATTGGACTTTGTTCCACAATGCAAAGCTTGCTCAGTATCCAAGAATAAGTCTATATAATCCACCATAATAACAGTATAAGAAGAAAAGTCAATTATTAGCAATTAATACAGAAAAAGCATTTGGCAAAATTTGATCAAACTTTGTTCATGATAAAAACTCTCAAACTATAAAACCACAAAATCAGTTCAGTAAAGGAAGTAGAGAATTTTCAACAAATTATGTTAGAACCACTAGAATTAAGAGGACAAATGGGAAACCAAACAAACCAAACAAAAAAATCTTGAATGACACCTTAAACCTTATACAAGAACATTTACTTAGAATATTGAACTAAATGTAAAATGTAGGGGCGCCTGGGTGGCTCAGTGGGTTAAAGCCTCTGCCTTCGGCTCAGGTCATAATTTCAGGGTCCTGGGATTGAGCCCCGCATCAGGCTCTCTGCTCAGCGGGGAGCCTGCTTCCTCCTCTCTCTCTGCCTGCCTCTCTGCCTACTTGGGATCTCTCTCCCAAATAAATCAACAAAATCTTTAATAAATGAATGAATGAATGAAAAATGTAAAACTCAGCATTTTTCCAAGAAAATCTGTGTGATTTATTGCTTTTTAGAATATGCATTAGTACACATATAATAAAAACAAATCTTTCCTCCTTCCTTAATATTTTCAAAGAAACTTATTTCCCCTCTGAAGTTTTACTAACATTGTAATATACCACAACATATTCACTGCTCTAAATTACTGAGTTTTAAATACAAATGACACATGAGTTTTATTTCCACAGAAATTCCGTATTAGTTATGGCAGCATCTCTATTTCAATCATTCTGTTCTCTGTACCATGGGTGGGATTAGTGTGCTGTGTGTGTACATACATGCAAGTATGCACGTTTTGTGATGACACAAGGAATGCAAAGAATAGAAACCAGAAGTCTGAGGGTGAATAACCAAAACAAGAGATTTGTGTGTTTCCTTCACATTCATAAACATTCATTTCTGGAAACTAATATTACTGTTTTTTATCACCTTAAAATTGTGTTTTACTCTTTCTTAAGGCATGACCTTCCTGATGGAGAAGAAACAGTCTTTTCCAAACTTGAAAATTTCTAAACTGTAACATTTTGAAAAGATTGGACAATTTCACACAATCCTTTTTAAGTCAGGTAACTCCACCATCCTGAGAAGCTCAGTAACTGTGGAAATAAATTTATGGAATAACAAATGTCCCTTACATTCTCAATCATATAAATTCAAATTTGAAGTTTAAACTCAAACTATAAGGTATCTTTGACAATATCATCAAATCCCATTGCAAGGATATATTTGTTGAATAGCTAACTTTACTTTCTATTATACTGAAAAAAGGTTAATATTTGCCCCTAAGAGGGCTGCTGTATTAACTAGTCCCATGGCTGGCATATTCTTGCTTCTGTATTCTTTAAGAAAGAATAAAAACAGATCAAACAATCAATAGATAGATAAATGTAACAATAAACATATAAATATATAACAAACTATATATAGCTTAATGTGTTTATGTTTAATTGTTGGAGATATAAAATACATATGTTATATAAATATGTGGAGAGAAAGAGAGAGAGAGAGAGTTCTTTTATTGCTGCTCCTAAGCTTTTAGCTGAATGCAGCTTTATAAGCACAATAGCAGAAAGGGAAACTATTCTGAACAATTCTTAGATAGTTATTATACAAAATGACCCCCATGTCGGGTCAGTGCAAATAAGGAAAAGCTTGGCTAGTCTTAACCTAGAAAGCTATAAAATATGTCGAATGGATGCCTCTCAAGTGTGCGATAAAAATGCATCTTCACTGCCGCTAGCAATATTGTCCCTGACCTCAGAGTATTATTGAAGAGAGACCCATTGAATGCTTTAATTTCCACATAAACTGCTGATCATGATGGTTCAGTCATGCCAGATGGCAGGAGTGATAAATGATACTGATGCCTCAGGAGAAACGAGCTACTAAAATTATATTATATTCAGCTGGGATTTTAAAACATGCAATAAAATTAAAATTGTTATTCCATAGCAAAATGTTACACCTTTTTATTTAATAGAGTGCTAGATAAGGAGACTAATGTGTGCATTTGTTTTGCAGATGTTCTTTTCTACCCCTAGATGGAAATTTCCAGCGAAAAACCTCGGGGCAAAGGAAGGATCTTTTCTGTAAACTCTCAAGTACCGTCACAGAGGCCGGAGCTGGGACCAAGGAGGGAAGAATCAACAAGATATGGTTGCATTCTCAGTCTCATTCAAATACAAGAAAGAGAAATTGTAATAAAATCATTTAATAGACCAAGAAACACTCTTTGAGAAATGCTGACTGAGATCATTTTTTCTCTGAAGTAGTATTGTGACATTATGCTGTTCAGATTAAGGATCCAGTTGCCCTGTTAAAAGAGTATATCTAACGAGCAGATACTCATTTTTTTTTAAAGATTTTATTTATTTATTTGACAGAGAGAGAGATCACAAGTAGGCGGGGGGCGGGGGGAGCAGACTCCCCGCTGAGCAGAGAGCCCGATGCGGGGCTGGATCCCAGGACCCTGAGATCATGACCTGGGTCGAAGGCAGAGGCTTTGACCCACTGATCCACCCAGGTGCCCCGCAGATACTCATTTTTTAAGTGAATGAAATAATGCACTTCGTAGGATTACTTTTGTTTAAATAGAGGTATCTCTTTGAAAGCTTGTGACAGTTGGAGTCGCCAACTTATTTTAGTTCCCCATTCAAGGAATGATTGCAGAATTGCCTCCTTGACTTCTTTTCCCTAATTTCCCTCCCAATGTACTCTCCCATCCTCATCATAAATACAAATGAATATATATTATTCAAACGCATATGGTACAGTTTGTTTCCTCTTCTGATTATGTGAATCAAGTCCAGCTAATCAATAGCTGGCAGTATGGAAAGCTGAATTTTTTCCATACAGGAATTTTTTAGATTCCTAAAAACTGTGGACCAAATACTGGCTAAATAATTTTCATGGCCCAATGAAAAAGGACAATGCTGGCCCCCTCCTCAAAAAGTATGAAAATTATGCCATTAGAAAAAAATATGGGGCACCTGGGTGGCTCAGTGGGTTAAAGCCTCTGCCTTCAGCTCAGGTCATGATCTCAGGGTCCTGGGATTGAGCCCCACATCGGGCTCTCTGCTCAGCAGGGAGCCTGCATCCCCTCTCTCTCTACCTGCCTCTCTGCCTACTTGTGATCTCTCTCTCTGTCAAATAAATAAATAAAATCTTTAAAAAAAAATGTGCTTTAAAAAATACAAGTTTTTCCTGTTTTCTATGGTCTCTCTCTGACATAGTATTATTTAAAATGCTATTTAATATTGTCTCCTTTGGGCAAAGGAATACTCTCAGGTTGAGTTAGACCCTCACAGAGATGATGAGTAGAGAGTGACTCAGCACAGGCACCCAGCTGCCAGGTGTCCCTTCCTGCCAGCCTCCAGACACAGGCCAGAGGGCAGGGAGGTCACTGCAGGCTTAGCTTTCTCTCACAGGCCATTAACTGTGGCCAGACCAGTCCCAGAGATTGCAGCCTCCCACCTGGACTTACTGGCTCAGAGGTGAGCAAGAGGGACTCCCCCGCTGAGTTGTCAGTGTTCCATGGTGCTGCCTGCCCGTATGCGCGGATAACCAGTGGCTGGGCACCTGCAGTCAAGTCCACCCCACCCATACTTATACGTATATTTTCCCACTTGAGACAGGGCAACAAGAGTTGTGCCCACGATCAAGGAAAGGACTCAAGATACGTAGATGGCTAGGAGAGGGGTAAGTGCACATCTGAAAACCCTTGGCAAAAGAAAGTGTCAGTGAAGCAGGCTCAGAGTTAGTGCTCTCTTGCTCCATCGGACTTCATTCACAAAACAAAACAAAAGCATTGAAGACAAAATCATTAAAATTTCAAGATGATAATCACCGAGTGTTAAACACAAAGCAGGCAGCCTTTCTAGCTTGGGACTCTGTGACTGTTCTGGTCAGTTGTTCATGTAGCCAGCTTGGTATTTCCTCAAAATAATTAAAATAGAGTAATGGCTTATGTGAATTTACCGGATTGAAAACATTATAACATGAAATATAGTTTCATAACTCTCAAACTTTCAGTTTAGTAACAAGAAACTTATGCTGCCAGCTATACCATTAGTGACAAAAAATCTTTTGTCTCCAACCAAGAAATCTCGTGTCTAATACCGATCTATGAAACTGTGAACAAATGACTTATTAGCTTGCAAGCAGGGCAAAATTTCAGACTCTTATAATTCTTGCCACTTCTAACATTCTACTAAGTTTTCTAAATAAGTCTGAGATCAAGATATAATAAACAATACACAGATTGTGAAAAAGCAAGAATCAAAAAATCCGTAAATGTATTTTATTAAATGAAAACAATGTCAGTTAATAATACATTGTTAAAATTACAAAGACATCTTGCAAACATCCAATATAGGCATTTCATTATATAGATAAAAATTTCAAAACTATATGTCATAAAGCCAATTAATTAAGACGTCAGAGTAAATAACAGTGATATCTGGTCTGATGCTATCTAAAATTACATTGATGAAATAGGAGGTCTCTGTTGAAGATTAAAGATGGCCGCAATTATTTGATATTCCTCTTATATGGAGGAGTCTAATCTTTCCCTGAATGGGCAGGTCTTTGTGACTTGCCTGACCATGAGAATATGGTGGATGTGAGTTTATGGAACTTCCAAGGCTGGGTCAAAAGAAGTCTTGAATCCTGTCCCTGGGCCTCTTGAAATACATGCTCAAAGATCCCTGAACTGCCATCAAAGATGTGTGGCTACCATATTAGGGAGATCACAAGAAGATGCAAGACTACATGAATTAAATCAATCATAAAATTAATTAATTAATAATAATTAATAATTATTAGTGATAAGAATTAATTATTTAAATTAATTACATCTCAGACTTATTTAGAAGGGTTTGGCTGAGCCCATGCTTCCAGCCAGGCCTGCCAAGTCATCAGATATGTGAATGAAGCTACTTGGATTCCCCAGATAAGTATAATAACCAGCTGAACAGCACGGAGGGACTTTATCCACTCTCATGGTTCTCTGAATATCTACCTTGGGAACTGAATATGTGCTCAGCTGAGTCATATCAGAATTCCTGTCCCACAATATTGCAACATAATAAAATCTCGTTGTTTGGCAACATTATCGTGAGGCAAACATTGTCTCATAGTCTGTAGCACAATAGTAGATGTCTGGAACGGTCTCTAAATTTCCTTAAAAATATTATGCTTAGCAGTAAATCTTTTTTGTTTAAATGTTAAATAAATAAAATAACATTGTTTTCCCTCTTTTCATCACCCTTTTTCTCTTGGATGCTTCCTGTTCTCTTTTTAGAATGCTCAAATATTATATTTTGGAAAAATATTTAAAAATAATAACTTCCCTCAAGCTGAATATTGCCTTAAGTGAATTTTGTAATTATAAATTTCTGAATGATAAGGTTTATAATAAAATTGCTAGTAAGCTCTTAAATTTCCCAGAAGTCTTTGGCAGCATTTTTTTTTTAATAAATAGGTCTCTATGAATTAAAATTGAAAAGGTGTGAAATTTGTCTCCTCATATCTTAGGTATGAGTGAGAATAATGAAGTTTTTTTTTTTTAATTGAGTAATTTTGGTCTTTAAGCTAGGTGCATTACCTATGCTTAGGATTTAAAAGCCATTAGCGATTTTTTTTGGACTCAGGCTAATCTCTACTTGTGAACTTCATAAGACCACGGACAAAGGTGAGTTTATGCAGTATCACTAGACTGAGGTACTGTCTTCATGAGTAGTCTACAGTAGGAAATAATTTTCTTTAATTCATTCTTTTGTTAAGAGATCATATACAAGAAATGAAATATCCTTTTAAATGCGCTTTTAAGTACATTTTAAGAATTCCAGCAAGTGAACTGGTTGACCTATATTCCCTTTGGATACAGAGTTTGATATACTTGGGCTCTCATAATAATGATGAAAGAATGCATTTAAGGTGAACCGAAAGGATTAGTCTAATAGATGGCTTTGTGATCTTTCTCGTAGCTTCAGGGACACCGGCTCCTTGGTCAATTCTTTTGGAGATATTAACTCAAAAGAATTCTTAGGAGTTTTCCTTTACCAGGTCTAATATAAATGCCACTCTAGCTGAGGACTATGTACTGAAACAAACACCACTTCCTTGTTAAGGCTTATTAACACGTGAGTACCCAGTACTGATGAGTTGCAGCTATCTCAGAATGGTCCTAAGTCTTATATACCTAAGTAAGGTCTTTCTGCATCTATGTTTATGAATGTTACCTATCTGTACTTTCTTTTCTTGTGATGTTCTTATCTAGTTTTACAATTATAATTAAAATATGGTGAGAACTGTTCCCACTTATTAATAATATGACATATTTAGTGTAAGCTTGGAATTAGTTCTTCCTTAAATATTGAGTAATATTCACTAGTGAGGCCCCACAATCCTGGAATTTCTTTGTGGGGAATTTTTTAATTTATGAATTCAATTCCTTTAACAGACAGAGTAGTACTCATTTTATTCATTTTTCTTCTACCAGTTTCAACAAATTGTTTTTTTTTCTCTAGGAATTCTCTTTGTTTACATTTTCAAATTTAAATCTTTTTATTGAGTTTTACTATATGTTGAATTTCTGATGATATCTCATTTTTATCATTTTAATTTTGATAATTTAATCTCTCTCAGTGTCTTGCTCTGACTAGTATTTCTAGAAGTTCATGAATTTTAATCCTTTTTAAAAGATTTAACTCTTATCCATTTTTATTTTCTCTAACACAAAATGATTCCAAATGCCATTAACTTTTGCTTTTTTCTTAATTTATACTATCCTATTTGCTTTAGGCTTAAATTTTTATTCTCTTTTAATTTCCTGACTTGTATACTTGTAGATCTTTCATTTTGAATTTTTATTCTTTTTAGGTTACAAATTAAAAGGTACGAATTTCGCTCAAATCACAGCTTAGCTGGATTTAATAAGATATAATATGTTTAATTTTAATACACTAAAAATATTTCCATTGTAATTTCTTTGATAACCCATGTGTTATAGAAATATATCGATTTATTTTTTTATAATTTTGGACTATCTTTGTCTTTTTAAAATTTATCTTTTGCTTAATATCACTGTGGTCGGAGAGTTTCCTCCGAAGAGTTTAATTTATTTAATATCTGTGAGACCTGTTTTATAACTCAGCATATAGTTAATTTTCAAAAAACTAAGTACATACAAGATTGGAATGAATATGCATTCTGTTCTACACATGTCAATTAAGTCAATTGTACTTAAGAGTTTAATTCAAATATTTCTTTCTCATTCGCTTTTATAGTTGTATAAGTTAGTAAAAAATGCATATTAGAAAGTGCTCACTGTGAATGCAGTAATTTAACCAAGTTTTATTTGGATGAATGCAGATTTAGGATTATTTTATTTTCCTGATAGATTGATTATTTTACCATTACGCAACATCTTTATATCTATTGAGCAAAGTTGTTCCCTTGAAGTTTAGCATTAGTACAGATACAACACTTTGGGGAGGTAATTTTTACATTATATATTTTCTATACTTTTAATTTCAATGTTTACATATATTTTTGTTTTGGTTTTATCCTTAAAAAGGAGCACACTTTTAGCTGACTTAAAAAAATAATTTTAGGGACACTTACGTGGCTTAGTCAGTCAAACATCTGTCTTGGGCTCAGGTCATGAGCCCAGGGTCCTGGGATTAAGCCCTGCATTGGCCTCCCTGCTCCTCCCTTTCCCTCTGCCTGCTGCTCCACCTGCTTGTGCTTTCTCTCTGTCAAATGAATAAATAAATTAATCTATAAAAAATGAAAATAAAAAATAATTTTATTAAAAGTCTTTGTCTTGATGCTATTTAGTCCATTTATAATATATTTGATTAAGAACTTATTTCTAACTTAGATTTACCATCTAAATACTTGACTTCTCTATCTTTCTTTTTCTCTTTTTTGCTTATTATTTTACTTCATTTCATTTTTTCTTTCTATTTTAATTAGAGTTATTTTCATTTTTAAAGGGTTTTATTTATTTATTCGACAGAGAGAGAGATCACAAGTAGGCAGAGAGGCAGGCAGAGAGAGAGAGGGAAGCAGGCTCCCCCCGAGCAGAGAACCTGATTCAGGGCTGGATCCTAGGACCCTGAGATCATGACCTAGATGAAGGCAGAGGCTTTAACCCACTGCCTTCATCTGGAGCCACCCAGGCGCCCCCAGAGTTATTTTCCATCCCATTTTTCACCTTACTCAATTCACTCATAAATTATAAATTCTTTATTATTTTATACGGGCCCTAGAAATTATAATAAGTATCCTTGGCTTATTAAAATAGAATACATCTTTCTATTTTTGCCATGCCAAGGACAATAAAAGGATCTTAAGCATTTTAACTCAATTTATCCCCTATTGCCATATCTCAAGTAAGGTCCACCCCAATGTGTAGCCCAATCAGGGCTCCATCTCACAACCTTGAAATCATGACCTAAGGCAAAATCAAGACTCAGACATTTAACTGACTGAGCAAACCAGGTGCCCGTGAAGTTGTTACATATTTTTAAAAAGCAAGCAGAGGGGGGCAAGATGGTGGAGAATTAGGAGATCCTGTTGCAATCTATTCCCAAAAGTGAGCTGGATTTCTACCAGAACATGCTGAACACCCATGAAATCATCCTGAGGAGCAAGATTTTTCACTTCTGGATCTCTACAGGAGCAGAAGACAGCAGTGGAGAGGTAAAATAAAGTGGGAACACTCAAACTGATATGGAGGATAAACAAAAGGGGGAGGGAGCCACCAGAAGTGATCCAAGGACAGTAATACCCTAAAGGAAATTGTCCAGTGGTTGGGGACCAGCATTAACTTAGAGTCTGCTTAACAACACTTAAAAAGAGCAAAAGGTTTTGAGGAGCAACTAGTGGAAGGGGGTGGTCACCAGAACAGGCCTAGGCCCACGTTCCCAGGAAGGATACCATTTGCCTCAAAGGGAGACTGCTGCGGGGGTCCAGTCCGTGGTTCCTGAACCTGCAGCTTTCTGCTCTTTGCACCATTTTGTGAGACTTAGGGAAATAAATGACATCATGAAATGTTCCAACGTCAGAATTATTGGAATTTCAGAGGGGGTAGAGAAAGACAGAAGACTAGAAGAATAACTGACCAAATTCTGAATGAAAATTTCCCCAATCTGGGGAATGGAACAAGTGTTCATGTCCTAGAGGCAGAAAGGACACCTGCCAAGATAAATGAGTCAAGAAAATCAGTGAGACACATCATAGTCAAAATTGCAAATTATAATTTTAGACAAGAGGTCCTGAGGGCAGCTAGGGGGAAGAGATCCCTTACACATGGAGGAAGGCCCATTAGAATAATGTCAGACCTGTCCACAGAAACCTGGCAAGCCAGAAAGGGCTGGCATGATGTATTCAGGGCACTAAACTAGAAGAACATGCAGCCAAGAATACTTTATCTAGCAAGGCTGACATTGAAAATGGATGGAGAGATAAAGAGCTTCCAAGACTGGCAAGGACTAAAAGAGTATGTCCACCAAGCTGACACTACAGGAAATATTAAAGGAGGTTCTATAAAAGTAGAAAAACTCATGAGTGACTTAGAACAGAAATTTACAATCTAGAACTCATGAGTGACTTAGAACAGAAATTTACAATCTATAGAAACAAGGACTACACTGACAACATGATGTAAATAAACACTTATATTTGAATAATCACTCTCAATATGAACAGCCTAAATGCTCCCATAAAATGGCACAGGGTTGCAGAATGGATAAAATGGCAGGACCCGTCCATATGCTGTCTATAAAAGACACATTTGAAACCAAAAGATACATTCAGACTGAAAGTGAAAGGATGGAGACCATCTTTCATGCCATCAGGCCTCAAAAGAAAGCTGGGGTAGCAATTCTCATATCAAATAAATTAGATTTTGAGCTAAAGACTGTAGTCAGAGATACAGAAGGACACTACATCACTCTCAAAGGGTCTATCCTCCAAGAAGATCTAACAATTGTAAACATTTATGCTCCCAATATAGGAGCAGCAGCCAACTGCATAAGCCAACTGTTAATCAAAATAAAGAGTCATATTGATATGAATACATTAATAGTAGGAGATCTTAATACACCACTCACAGTAACAGACAGTCATCTAAACAGAAAATCAATAAAGAAACAAGAACTTCGAATGACACATTGGACCAGAAGGACCTCATGGTTATATATAGAACCTTCCACCCTAAAACAACAGAATACTCATTTCTTCTTGAGTGCACATGGAACTTTCTCCAGAATATAGGCATACTCGGTCACAAATCAGGACTCAACCAATACCAAAAGATGATGATTCATTCATTGAGATGATTCCCTGCATTTTCTCAGACCACAATGTTTTGAAACTGGAACTCAACCACACGAAAGAGTTTGGAAGGAATCCAAACACTTGGAGGCTAAAGATCAACCTACTCAAGAATGCTGGGATTAACCAGGAAATCAAAGAAGACCTTAAACTATTCATGGAGACCAATGAGAATGAAGACACATCCATGCAAAACCTATGGGACACAGCAAAGGCAGTCCTAAGAGGGAAATACATAGCCATCCAAGCCTTACTCAAAAAAATTGAAAAATCTCGAAAACACCAGCTTTCTTTACACCTTAAAGAACTGGAAAATCGACAACAAATTAAGCCAACCCCATGCACAAGAAGGAAAATAATCAAGATTAGAGATCAATGAGTTAGAAACTGGAGAAATAATAGAATGCATATATGCATCCAGAAGTTGGTTTTCAGAAAAAATCAATAAGATTGATAAGCCACTGGCCAAACTAATACAAAATAAAAAAGAGAAGACCCTAATTAACAAAATTATGAATGAAAGGGGCGAGATCATGACTAATCCAAAGGAAATATGAAATATGAAACAAATGATTGTTTCAATCATCAAAAATTATTATCAACAGCTACATGCCAGTAAGTTAAACAACCTAGAAGAAATGGATGCATTCCTGGAAACTAATAATCTTTCAAGACTGAAACAGGAAGAAATTGACAACCTGAATAGACCAATATCTAGTAATGAGATTGAAGCCATGATCAAAAACCTCCCAAAAAACAAGAGTCCAGGAAAACCTGGGGAAACCAGGAAAACCTGATGGATTCCCTGGGGAATTCTACCAAACATTCAAGGAAGAAATAATACCTATTCTCCTGAAACTGTTCCAAAAAATAGAAACAGACGGAAAACATCCAGACTCTTTCTATGAAGCAAGCATTACCTTGATCACCAAGCCAGGCAAAGACCCCATCAAAAAGGAGAATTTCAGACAAATATCCCTGATGAATATGGATGCCAAGATTCTCAACAAGATCCTAGCTAATAGGATCCAACAGCACATTAAAAAGATTATTCATTGTGACCAGGTGGGATTTATCCCTGGGATGCAAGTGTGGTTCAACATTTGCAAATCAATCAATGTGATAGAACAAATCAATGAGAGAAGAGAGAAGAACCACATGGTCCTCTCAATTGATGCAGAAAAAGCATTTAACAAAATTCAGGATCTGTTCCTGATTAAAACTCTTCAAAGTATAGGGATAGAAGGAACATTCCTCAACATCTTAAAATCTATCTATGAAAAGCCCACAGCAGATATCACTCTCAATGGGGAAAAGCTGACAGCCTTCCCTTTGAGATCAGGAACACGACAAGGATACCCACTCTCACCACTCTTGTTCAACAGAGTACTAGAAGTCCTAGTGACAGCAATCAGACAACAAAAAGAAATAAAAGGTATTCAAATTGGCAATGAGGAAGTCAAACTCTCTTTCTTTTTGCAGATGACATGATACCTTATATGGAAAACCCAACAGACTCCACCCCCAAACTCTTAGAACTCATACAGCAATTCAGTAATGTGTCAGGATAAAAAATCAATGCACAGAAATCAGTTGCTTTCCTATACACTAACAATGAAAATATGGAAAGGGAAATTAAAGAATCGATTCCATTGACTGTAGCACCACGAACCGTAAGATACCTGGGAATAAACCTAACCAAAGAGGTAAAGGAGCTGTACTCGAGGAACTACAGAATGCTCATGAAAGAAATTGAAGACAAAAAGGTGGAAAATCATTCCATGCTCATGGATCAGAAGAATAAACATTGTTAAAATGTCTATACTGCCCAGAGCAATCTATACTTTCAATGCCATCCCGATCAAAATTCCACCAGTTTTCTTCGAAGGGCTGGAATGAACAATCCTAAAATTAGTACGGAACCAAAAAAGACCCCGAATTGCTAAGGAGATGTTGAAAAAGACAAACAAAGCTGGGGGCATTACATTGCCTGTTTTCAAGCTTACTACAAAGTGGTGATCACCAAGACAGCATGGTACAAGCAGAAAAACAGACACATAGACCAGTGGAACAGAATAGACAACCTAGATATGGACCCACAACTCTATGGTCAAATGATCTTTGACCAAACAGGAAAAAATATCCAGTGGAAAAAATACAGTCTCTTCAATAAATGGTGGTGGGAAAACTGGACAGCTATATGTAGAAATATGAAACTTGACCATTCTCTTACACCATACATGAAGATAAACTCAAAATGGATAAAAGATCTAAAAGTGTGGCAGAAGTCTATCAAAACCCTAGAGAAGAACATAGGCAGTAACCTCTTCAACATCAGCCACAGCAACTTATTTCAGACATGTCTCCAAAGGCAAAGAAAATAAAAGTGAAATTGAACTTTTGGGACCTCATCAAGATAAAAAGCTTCTGCACAGCAAAGAAACAGTCAACAAAACAAGCAGGCAACACACAGAATG
>CM053604.1:130333229-130372314 GCA_028646535.1 Procyon lotor | reverse complement strand
AGGTGCCTGGGTGGCACAGTAGCTTAAACGCCTGCCTTTGGCTCAGGTCATGTTCTCAGGGTCCTGGGACTGACCCCGCATCTGGAATCCTTGCTCAGCGGGGAGTCTGCTTCTCCCTCTCCCTCTGTCCCACCTCCCACTCACGGGCTCTCTCTCTCTCTCTCTCAAATAAATAAATAAATAAATAATATTTTTTAAAAATAATGATGCAGAGCCAAAAACAAGAGTCTTATCATTTTTTTGATCTGTTAAACAGCACAATCCTTTTTAACTTTTCATACTTATTTTACCCACAGGGTTCATACATGTTTGAATCCTGATTTTTTAATGTTATTTTCTTTTTTTGGAGATGAATGATTTTATTTTATTTTATTGTTTTTTTATTATGTTCAGTTAGCCACTGTATAGTACATAATTAGTTTTTGATGTAGTGTTCAGTGATTCATCAGTTACATATAACACCCAGTGTTCATCCCAGCACATGCCCTCCTTAATACCCATCATCCTGTCACCATCTCCTCTCCACCCCAAAACCCTCAGTTTGTTTCCCTTGGTCTATAGTCTCTCATGGTTCACCTCCCTCTCTGATTTCTCGCCCTTCGGATTTCCCTCCCTTTCCCTGTGGTCCTCCATGCTATTGCTTATGTTCCACATATGAATGAAACCATAGATAATTGTCTTTCTCTGCTGGACTTATTTTACTTAGCATATTTCAGTTCCTTGAAGTTGTAGGATTGAGGTGCTCCCACATTTTTTGCCATAGGGCCTCCTCCATCATGAAAGCCAGCAACAAAGAATTTTCTCATCAAATTCTCACTTTTTAAACCTGTGTTTCTAGAAAAAAATCCAGTCCCTATTGTCGGTTTACCTGCTTAGGTTAGATTCACCCAGCATTATCACCCTATTTTAAGGTCAACTGAATTGGAACCTAATTTACATATGTAAAATCCTTTCCCAGCACACGTAGGTTAATGTTTGGATAACTTGAGTGCACAATGGATGGGAGAGAGGGGAGAATCTTTATCTGGGCTTCCATTTGTTTTGTAGTTCTGGAATCTTTTCACCTGTTATCTCTTCACATGTTCTCTCATCTTCAATATGCAATTTTGCTCCTGAAATTCACTTGTTTATGTGTAATATCAAATCGTTGTATGTCTTTTATAGTTTTTAATCTCATAGTTTTATCTATTAGTCACTGTGTAATGTTGTTGCAGTGACATTAACATAATTCCAATTATCTCTGAGAAAGTTGTTTAATTGACCTGAATGGATAAAAAGATTGAAGAAAGTCAGAATCATGATTTAACACCACGTACCCATTAAAAACTGTTTCTCTTATCCTCCTAGCAATGAAATGTCCTTAACTGTTCCAAGTAGAGGTAGCATAGGAAAGGGACACTCCTGGAAACCTTTGCTGTGTTTTATTAAATAGCATCCATGTATATTATTAAATATTAATATTTTACTTATTTTCACATTTATTTTAAATGATTTATCCTGAAAAATACATTTTCCATTTTTATCATATATTTTTACTAGTGTACCTGGATGACATACACTTCTAACGTCCTGAAATGATAAACTGAAGTAGGTCACACATCTAATTACTTCAGTTACATACTGAGTCATTTTTCAACTGTATCTTCCAGTAATTCTCTAGCTATACTTAGTATGTTATTTTAACCACTAATTTAATTTTCAATATGTATATTTTTAATTTCTAAAAAAAAGTTATATTCTTTTTCACATTGGCCTAAACATCTTAATAGTCGCCTATTGCTTAATCAGTTTAGTGATCCCCATCTTTTTCTCCATAAACATTTAAGTATACTTATTTTAAATATGTTTAATATATCTTAGGATCTAAAGGCCTTAGGGTTCTAAATATATGTATTTTTTCTTGATTCCCAGTCATGATGACTTGGTACCTTGTGTGTATTTTTGATAGTTTTTAATAATGGGGTTATATTTAGTGATAGTTGATTTTAATCTATGAGAATTCTGTGAGGCTAATTTCCAAAAGAGAAACGAGATATTCCATTGGGAAGTCAGAGGATTTACTGCCCTGTGACCTTTTAGGATCCAACAAACATCTTTGGATTAAAGCGAGAGATTCTGGTTAAGTTCCTCCACCTTATTTCTGGTCCAAAGCTCCTGAACAGCTACAATGCTGATAAAGATCTGTCCTCAGAACACTGTGGTCTCCTAGTTTGCTTACTTTTCTCAGCCAATATCTCTATGTCCATATTTCCATCTACTTTTTTGAGAAGCTTAAATGGGTAGTTTGGATACTTTTATTGCCTCTTTTGTGCACAATAATGTCTTGAAAGATGTCTTACTTACATCAAGTTGTGTTCAGTATTCTGTTCTGCTGAAAAAAATAATTTCAATGCATTCCAAGTAAGAGTTGTTAAGATATTTCTTCAGTATAAATGGAGATTAACATCAAGTACTAGATTCACCCAGTTTCTCTTGAGATTAGATTGGTGAGGCAGGGGTTGCTAGGTCTGCCATCGTTAAAGTATAGCCTACAAACAACAGCTGAGTAAGGGCCAACTTGCCAGACTTCCAAAAAGATTGTCCAGTGATCCTAGGGATTATAGTATATTCTGTGAATTGGTTCCCCTTATGAGATAAAGGAGTTGGAGTAATAATGTGTTTGTATGATACCTAGTACCAGGAGGATGCAGGGGAGTCCAGCTGAACACCAGAATCTTAATTATCTTGAGAAGAGAGAACAGCTATGATTTACCTGCCATTAATATCAACAACCACACAATGCTTGTCTCATACGAAGGAAGTGATCTGTTTTCACTCATAGAAACATAACCCCCACCCTTACCTGACATGCCATTTGAAGACAGGCCAGCAGGTCAGTAAAGAGGAATGTAAGAAGGATGAAGAAGAAGAAAATAAAGAAAGTTAGAAAGAAAAGAGAAGCTCCAAGAAAGTGATTTTGAACCAAACAATGACTGTGATTATAATAATTTGAGTCAGGCTAGAAGAAAATAAGGTAGACCTAAATTTCCTGATTAATTTACATTTACTTTTTACCTCTAATAAGAGAGAATGTTTTTTGCTCTCTGTTTTTCTGTTAAAGGAGGTGTTGCAGTGACTAAAAAGAAAGCAGGTTTTATGTTCATGTATCGCTGATTGTTGAATGCACAGTTCATATCCTGTATTGGAAAGTTTAATTTAATAGAAAAAAATGTATCATTCACTTTGTAATGTGGACAGTAAAACGTGTTCTATGGAAAACTCATATGGCCAGGAACCTCTAAGCTTCACGTAAGCTGATTTCTTATAAAGATCACTAACACTGCTTAAGCATAAATGTGGTGTATAATGTGTTAGAGTTACATATAAATCAGGTAGCACAGAGCAAAAACAACATGTAATGCAATGTATTTCTTTATCTGAGAAGTAATTTTCCTGATGAAATTGCTGTGCTTCATTTCTAGCAATAGATTTAACTCAGGTAATCTAAAGCTAGGGAATGTCAGAAAGCTGCCGATTCTCCAGAGAGAGGATCTCATCTTATTAAGCAGTGCGACTCTGACAGCATGTAGGATATTTCTCAATTAATTTTCTTTTCTGAGAAGGTATTCTACACATTGGGGAATGTCGCATGCTCAAAGGTTTCTCAATAGTGCTACTGAAAATTGATTTATGACAGAGAGAATCTGGATCATAGGACCCCCAAACAGCCTCCTGAAAGAATGATTTTTCAAGATGAAATAAAAGTAAGACAATTCCAAAAATTCTTCAGGGAACATCCCATGCATCATGAGTGTCTCTGGAGGCTTAGTCAGCTAAAAATCCAATATATTTCCTTTAGAAGAGATTAGAAAATTGCTGAACCACTCAGGCCACCTACATTTCTATTTGAAATGGAATATATTACAAAGAAGTTTAAAGTTGTTTAACAGTATTCAGACACCATATACTTTTACTAAACTCCAGTGAGAGGACAAAGTTCTCAATAATAGAATGAACAGACTGGCAACAAGTTAAAGTAAAACACAGATCTTTGGTGGAGGGAAGAAGTTACCTTAATAAATAATTCTTCCAAGTTTTAAATAATTCTTATTGAAGACTCTAAACTAGTAGGACAAAAATTAGGATCATTTGTATAAATGACTAAGTTTACATTTTGGGGTCATGGCTTCCTCTCTTTCTACTTGGAGCTTTCTTTCCAGTCAGGAGCTCTTAGTACTTGCCTTGGTTGCACCTGAAACTGTATCCTCCATTTAATATGTCTAAAGTTGTTACCTTATATTATGTGGGGGCAATGTACATTGCCAACATTTCTTCATAGCGCAATAGTTGCACGTTTTCATTATTATATCAGGCAAGTAGTCTCCTATTGCCATAATTAATCTATGGCAACACAGTAGATGAGTCCAATATTCTGTTACAACTGTGAAAATCAGAGCTTATGAACTCTAAATCTTGACCTGTTTGAGATATAGAATATTTTAAATGATTCATAAATATTTCCATGAACTCAAAACATGGCATCAGAAATTTAAGGAAGAAAGTTTCAAAGATCATTATTCTTCTAAGGACCCCAGAAGTAGAATTAAAAACAGGAGTCAAATACACACAAAATTATTTTCAGATAAAATTATGCCACTATGCATATTTTTCTAGCTAAAAGACCCTTTCCTTATGTAATATAAAGATGCAAAATATAAACTGTAGCTTAGTCATTTACCCTTATAAACCAAACCATATATATTAAACAATATTTTACTTAAGCTATAAAAATGTACTTAGAGATAATTATCTCTTAAGCTGGAAAATAAGGTGACTAAATTTGTTTGTATATATTATAAAGTGTGTGTGTATATATATATCATATATATCATATCATATATGTATATATATCATATATCATATATATCATATCATGTATATATGATATGATATTCCACACATTTTTAAGAAAAAAAGAGTGAACATGACTATTTTAAAGATTCCTAAAGGATAATAAAGGAATATCACCAACAATTACTCAGATAAAATGGGACAAATCTTTTAGTACAAACTGCTAAGCTGACTAAAGAAGAAATAGTTGAAGAGAATATACCTGTCTATTTTATTTAAAAGATTGTATTTATAGTTATAAATATAACAATAGACAAACAGATCCAGATATTCTCACTGGTGAACTCTGGGATATATTTAGAAACAGAGAGTTCCAATTTTATACAAATTTTTCCAGAAAATAAAGCAGGGGAAGCATTTCCCTTCCTCACTTTTAGGGGGTAATTTTCCAAAATTTTCCAAAAAAAACCCCAGAAAAATACATCGTAAGAAAAAAAAAACACACCTAGCCAATATCCACCATGTTCAAAGACGCTAAGAAAGGTTGTTATGAACACATGAAATTATCCTTTGAAATGAGTTAATATAATGAATGTTTTGTTACAGTGAAGGTTGGCTTTAAACTTCTTTCATTGCAGTATGGCAAGTGGCAAGTGAGCCTGTGTATGTTGTTAGAAGCCTAAAAATATACCAAAATGTGGATGTAGCAATTATCTAAGTAACAGATTGCAAATATTTACAAGCAAAATTAATCTGGCTTCTCAGTTTGAATTGCAGTTTACAAACACCAACACAAATCAGCATGCATGTCAGTATGAATAGGTGTTCATACAGCTTGTCATTAGTGGTATTCTAACACAGGCTTGCTCACAAATGATCTGAAGGACAGGTGGACATTTACCACCAAATATATTCCAAAGGTATGGATACTTGCTGAATTGTCAGAATCATGATGAGCTTTTTAAAAACACAAATAGGCTCCCTCTGAAGATGCTAAACCACATGTTTCTATTCCTTGTTTTGCAATTGTATAAAACAGCACAGTGCTTCAAGATATAAAATTTTTAAATTACAAAATATGAACACTTTGGTATAATGCACATGATTATGCTACTTACTATCTCATAATCTGTTATCAGGTGCTGTTCTTGACTGCAGGCTTAGACTTGCTGGCACTGTAAAACTTTGCTTGGTTTAATACACAGTTTCTTACACACTTCAGCTATTTTATATTATTGCCATAACCTTTTTTAAAATAATTTTTTTAATTTTAAAAAGATACCAAAATACGCAAATACACTCTAGAGAATATTGATGGTTCAAGATAACATTGCTTTTGATTTCTCAGCCTCCTGATTACTACCTACACATACACTTTTGGTACACTTTATTAATCTTTTGATCTATAAACACTATTCCAATCCTGCAAAGTAAAAGAGAAAGAAAAAGTGAAAATAAAAGTTTTTATGTAATTTGGTCAATTTTAGAGTCATCACTTGTATTTTATTATTTTGGAATAAAATGCCTTTGAGATCCCTAGGTTTTACTCCTCACTGAAAACATTTCAAAACATCTGGTCATTTCTCTTGAGTAGGGGAGAACATAGTAATCAGGGGGAATAAATTGAAAGATCAGAGCATCACAATTGTAATAATGAATTTGTAAATATGTGTCTCATGTAGTGCTTGTAGTGAGGAGTAGGAGGCTGTGGTGCTTTAGAGAAAGGATTGTTCTATTTGCTTCTCCAGATTCATTCTCTCCTTTGCCCTACTCTGTCCTTTGTCCCAGAGGCTGATGTCTGCACACGCACCTCCAGACTCTCTTGCATGTGGATTTTTGTGCGTTTTGGCCCATGGAACATACTGGTTAGAGATCAGAGATTTTTTCTTTTTCTTTTCTTTTTTTTTTTTTAAGGTTTTATTCACTTATTTGAGAAAGAGAGCAAGAGCAGAGAGAGAAAGCAGAGAGAGAGATCATGATCATGGGGTTGGGGGGCTGGACAGAGGGAGAAGCAGACTCCCCACTAAGCAGGGAGCCTCATGTGGGGCTTGATCCCAGGACTCTGGGATCAGGACCTGAGCTGAAGACAGATGCTCAACCAATGGAGCCACCCAGGCGCCCCAAGAAAGTTTCATTTCTTAACTGTGGAATTACAAAATTTTGTCATCTTCATAGTCTCAATTGTAGCTTCCACCAGATTCTTACAATAGCTTGTACTAATTCCAGTGTTCTTAAATCCTAGGTATTTACCATCAGTTACTGTTTCCCTTAATTCTGTTCACATCTCTGGAAATAGTCTTTTCTTTAAACTTTTTTTTTTTTTAATTTACTTCTTAATATGTACTGTGTCAAGCTGAAATTCTGAAAGACATAGTAACTGGTACCAGAAGTGATCTTAAGAAACATACCCTCAAACTGACATTCTGGTAATGGGTTATTCACATATATACTGAGTGCTCATACACCCTCTTAATCATATATACCTTCCCAATCATCAGGTACAACCTCCTAATTACAGGGGAAAAGGAGCCACTGGTAATCTACAGTATTCAGCAGCATCGCAATTACTCAGTGGTGGCAAGTGCCAGAGGACAGATTGAGGTAGAGGCTCAGAGTATCATGTGACTTGTGGAACTTGTCAATTACAGTCATGTGGAGTAGGCTGACTGATTCTAGTGCTCTAGATATAATTTTAAAAAAAAATACACAAATAATTAAAAGATTTGAATTATTATCATGGACAGATGGAGAATTGGTAATCCTCAATTGTGGCTTTAAAGAAATATGTGCCTGGGTGGCTCAGTCATGATCTCGGGTGGCTCAGTCAGTTACATATCTACCTTCAGCTCAGGTCATAATCTCAGGGTCCTGGGATGGAGTCCTGCATCAGACTCCCTGCTTGGCGGGAAGCCTGCTTCTCCTTCTGCCTCTGCCCCTTCCCCCTACTTATATTCTCTCTCTCTCCTCTCTCAAAGAAATAAATAAAATCTTTTTAAAATATTGAATAAAGAAATATGTCTTCTTCTTAAGTATTGTCCTTAATGCTTAGGAATATGCTAGGATACATACTCTTAGGAATGAGCAGGGCTCATCTGAATAGAGGGAAAAGAGACTGAAAATTTTGAACCTTAGAGTCTCCCAGAAGCTTCCTTGACAGCTGTAGCAGCATCTTCCATCAAAACTCCTTTCCTGGTATGAGAATTGCCAAAGCCTTCACTTGGGATGGGTGCCACACAATGGGATATTTTCCAGGCATACTATTGCCATTTCTCTTTTTCTCCATGCCCATGATAAAAGTTAGATACAAATGCTGTTCATCTTGAGAAATAAAAGGCTTGTTCTGAGAGGAAATAGATTTTCTGTCAAAGGTATTGCTCTATTTTGTCAATCTATTACACATAGTTTATAAGGAATATGTATGGACAGATATTAAGAGTGTTAAACCAGGAAGAGTGTTAAACCATGGGGATTGGATCAAGCGGAATTATGGAAAAGTGTGCTTTCTCTCATGATATGAGGTTTAATATATAGCCTGGGAACCTGGGAATGGTATTATGGTGGCTAATTAAAACCTGACCCCAATTGTGGCCTACAGTTAATGAAGTAAAATTATCCAACTTGCTCAGCACACTTCAAGAAAGTATGCCAAAAAGCTCAGTGGCATGGGCACAGTGGATAACTATTATTTTCAAACTTCAAATACCAGTTACTATACTACTTGGAGAAACACAGAGGATGCTCTATTTCTTAAGATATGAAGAACCAGGGAGAGGGTAGCCATTGGAAGAAGCACAAGATGTGTTTGGTTCTTGATCCAGTTAGTCACATCAGTATGTTCATTACTGATAATTCAGCAAGATATTCACTTATGATTTGTGCATTTACCTATTTGCATAAGTGAAATACATACAAAAATGTTTAGAAGGAATATTTTTAAAATATATTAGTGAGGGGAACATACCCATTCTTTTTCTTTTCTTTTTTTTTATTAACTTATAATGTATTATTTGCTTCAGAGGTACAGGTCTGTGAATCATCAGTCTTACACAATTCACAGCACTCACCATAGCACATACTCTCCCTAGTGTCCATCACCCAGCAACCCTATCCCTCCCCCAACACCCCTCAGAGATCCTCAGTTTGTTTCCTGAGATTAAGAGTCTCTTATGGTTTGTCTCCCTCCCCAGTCCCTACCCAGTTGTTTTATTTTTACCCTCCCTACCCCCCACAACCCCCTGCCCTGCCTCTCAGATTCGTCATATCAGAGCATACACATTCTTGAAAAAAAAATGACTTAATGGGGGCACCTGGGTGGCTCAGTGGGTTAAGGCCTCTGCCTTCAGCTCGGGTCATGATCTCAGGGTCCTGGGATCGAGCCCCACATCGGGCTCTCTGCTTAGCAGGGAGCCTGCTTCTCCCTCTCTCTCTGCCTACCTCTCTGTATACTTGTGATTTCTCTCTGTCAAATAAATAAATCTTTAAAAAAAATGACTTAATGATTATTTTTTGTAGGGCTGTGGTAATGGTGGAAGGAGCCTCAATGGGATGAATTTCCTGATGCAGTGGGGATAATGAGATTGTAGCAGAAATAAATCTAACATAATTAGCATGGTATGCCATAGCAAGACAGAAGTAACCAGATAACTCTGGAATGCTGTGATCCATGGCTAAATGATGACAAGATCCGTATGAAGTAAATGGCTAAGCAGCCTTCAGTGAGGCTGTTCTGTCTATGTAACTGGATAATGTCTAAGTCTGTTGGTAGAAACTCAACTTGAGTTAATCTAATGTGGGTTCTCAACCAAAGATAATAAAAATATACTATTAATAGTCCTCACAACTCACCCCAGAGGACTAGGGAAAAGGAAATACCTGAATCTTCCAAGGGTTATTTGATACTATCAATGAAATCCACAGGTTTCTAAGGGTGCAAACCATCATTGAGGTCAGAATTGGTGATGGTAAGGGTCACGTTACATATTGAGTCTTGGCCTGAGCCCTATCATCGTCATTGCAGTTTGTGTACAAAGTTAATGGCCACTTCCTCAGGCCCAGAATATATAGTGAGAATATATGGAGTTACAAGAATAATCTGCACATGGATTCTATGATAAGGAGTGAGGTGTATTATGTAGCCAAGGCTTATTGGAGACTCATAGAACTGTTTCAATCTATCTGCTGAGAGAAGGAGCTTAAATCAATAGTGAACGAAATATTATTGCCTCCATCGAGGATTTTAAAAATATAAGGGTGTTAATGCCTATGAATCCCTTATTTAACTCATGTGTTTGGTTGGTCTTATTCTTCAATACCAGACAAGCTTAGTATCAAAGAATAACTGAGATTATCATGTACTTTATTAGGTAGTGATATTAATTAAAGTGGTTGATCTTTAGTGTCTTAAATGGAGCAAATAACCTAGCACACTTTCAACTGTTGCTCTAACAATTACTTTCTCTTCCATTTCCATCCGAAAAGATAATCAAAAGCATTTTATCTTCAGGTAAGAAGTGCAACATTACACTGACACCCACCTACGTCAAGATTATATTAACTCTCTTGGTAAGGATATAGTTCATTAGATTTTGACTTCCGTCTTCCTCACAAAACATCACCCTGGTTGATTATACTGAAGACATTCTATGAAAACTAATTTGTTTAAAGATATTATGCTAATGGTGAGTAAAAAAATAGTAAGCACTTTACATTCCTTTGTGAAAAACACACCTGTGAATTTTCAAGGTTAGGAATCCAGAGCTCATTGGCATAAGTCCTCTAAAATCAGACAAAGTGATGCATTGTGCCCTATCCACCAAAAAAGTAGATACGAATCTTGGTAAATGTCTTCAGATTTTGGTAGCAACATGTATCATATTTGGAGTAGTGCTCAAACCTATATGATAGCCTGTAATGATGTCAAATATCAGTGTGGAATGGAGTTAAGAGAAGACTGTGCAGCAGATATGAATGCAGGTAACCTGCCCAGTTACTTTCATAGCCATGGACTCAAAGATACCCAGAGTATCTGTGACATACAAGGATGTGTTGTAGGATCTCAGGCTATCTTAAAGATTTGAAACATAATTTAGATACCTAGGGTTCTTGCATAATGCAAGGGCTTCCTTTACTAACAGCAATTCTCCCTTTGGAAAGCAGATCATAATAGCTTTTGGGACTTTTTATGGGACAGATGCTCATCATGGGATCTTAAGTGTCTATGCTAATTTAATACCTCTCAGGAAGAGGTTATTATCAGATCCAGTGAATCATAGAGATGAACATCTGTACAACGTTGTATTGTTAAATAGATATGGTGTACCAAGATTGGGCCTAAGCAGGCCCGGAAGGTATACTGGACTTATAATCAGATGGCACAACTAGATGAACCCAGTGTACTTGGACTTACTTCTTGGGTGTCTTTCCCTTAGCTAATATCTGTAGCCATATATGAAGTTTTCTATAGTTAGTTTACAAAATATCCTTAAGGAAGTGAACACATGAATAAATGGTGGTACATCCAGAGAATGGAATATTATTCAGCGTTGGAAAGAATGTCCTCTTAAGCCATGATAAGACCTGGAGAAACCTTAAATGTTATTACAGAGTGAAGAAAGCCAATCTGAAAGGACTACATATTGTATGATTCCAACTATATGACATCCTGGAAAAGGCAAAACAATACAGACAGTAAAAAGATCAGTGGTTACCAGGAGTCACTGAGGGAGAAATATGGACCACAGAGGATTTTTAGGGCAGTGAAAATACTCTGCATAATAATGATGAATAATACGTCATTATACAATTGACCAAGCCCATAGAAAGTACAACACCTAGAGTAAACCATAATGTAAAATATGGAATTTGTGTGATAATGATATGTCAATGTAGGCTTATCAACTATAATAAAAGTATTTCTCAGGGGGGATGTTGATAATAGGGGAGGGAGGCTTTACATCTGTGGCATCCAGGACTATGGAAAATCTATCTACCTTCATCTTAATTTTTCTATAAACCTAAAACTGCTCTAAGGGAATAAAAAGTTTTAATAAAACCTAATCACATATAATCAGGAGAGAGAAATATTGAAATTATTGAGATAGTTGTTGAAATATGGATATAATCCATGGTATCATTTATAAACTTTGCATATATTTTAATATAATTTATTTTGTAACTAATTGTCGTAGCATAATGCTTATATAGCACATGTATTATGATATATTTTGCAGCATCAAATACATTTAAATGAATATACATATATAATGTTTAAAGTATTTAAAGAATTTCCTTCTTTTTCTGGTAGGTATGCAGTATGCATTACTGATTACTAAGTTGAAAGATCACTAATCTAAACAATATAATATAATTATGATAACTTTTTAGGGACATGAAAATTTGAGCCACTTCTGCTACTTACTCAGTATCTGATATTTTTCCTTTCTAACAATTTGAAACTCTCTGTTAAATTTCATTAGTATTCTCAATCTAACTTCACTGTAGACTAGGTATATTCCAACTAAATAATCTAGTCTATTTCAAGCTAAAAAAAAACCCACTCTAAGCTATCATCATAATACTATATATCAGCAAAATAATTTATATTCATATTATAATTTGCCCAGTGTATAATGTATATTTATACCTTGGACAAATGTATACTTGAAAGATGAAATGTACCTATACATTGAACTTTTTTATTTTATTTTTTTTTTTTAAAGATTTTAGAACTTTTTTATTTTTAAATTGATGCGTAAACTATGCTACTTTATTTTAGACAATTTATACTTTAGTATATGAAGAAAACATTCTCTGCTATACTCTTTTGAAGTACATTCCAGAATGGGCCATGAAAATGAAGTAGCTTGTTATCTCGATGAGGAGCATTATTCAGAAAAGAAAACATATGAATTAAGTTACTCTTCTAGTTAGTTGTTACAGTTAAAATTTGTCCTTCAAACCGTAAGATTCTCTGTATGAGACTTTTTCTTTAATATTTTATTTCAAATGTCAGTGCTTATGATTTCAGTGCCTATATGAAGCACATCCTATTTCATATTTAATTCAACATTATTTGAGAGGTAAAGAAAGTTGTTATGGCAACTGAAGCTCAAAAATAATTTCACTTAGAAGAGTTTTTTAACACTTTCACTTCAATATGGCTGCAGGCTGTAGTATGCAACATAAAAATATTCAATTTGAAAAAAAGTAAGATGGTGGGAGGAAAATGTGCACAATGTTGAAATGTTTGACCTGTGATACCGTTTCAGTTTGGCTTTCTTCACTCTATAACAACATTTAAGGTTTCTCCAGGTCTTATTGTGGCTTAAGAGGACATTCTTTCCAATGCTGAATATTATTCCATTCTCTGGATGTACCACCATTAATTTATGTGTTCACCTCCTTAAGGATATCTTGGTTCATGGCAATTATGAATAAAGCTGCTACAAACACTTGTGTGAGGGTTGTGGTATGAACATAGTTTTCAGCTCCTTTGTGCAAATACCAAGGAGCATGATTGCTGGATCATATGGTAAGAGTATGTTTAGTTTTATAAGAAACTGCTGAACTGTCTTCCGAACTCGCCATACCATTTTGCATTCTCACTGGCAATGAATGAGAATTCCTGCTGCTCCATGCTGTCAGCAGCATTTTATTTTGTCAGTGTTCCAGATTTTGGCCATTCTAGTAGTTGTGTAGTGGTATTTCGTAATGCTTTAGTTTGTGTTTCCCTGATGACATAGGATGTGGAGCATGTTTTCCTGTGCTTATTTGTCATATGTGTATCTTGTTGAGTGAGGTGTCTGTTAAGATCTTTAGCCCCTAACCAGATTGGTTATTTTCTTATTTTTGAGCGTGATGAGCTTTTTGTGTATTTTGCATAGTAGTTCTTTATTAGATGTGGTTTTGTAAATATTTTCTCCCAGTGTGTGGCTTGTCTTCTCATTATCTTGACATTGCCTTTCACAGAACAGATGTTTCTATTTTAATGAAGTTCAGCTTTTCAATTATTCGCATGGACCATGCCTTTGATATTGTATCTAGAAAGTCATCACCACACTCAATGTCATCTAGATTTTTTTCCTATGTTACCTTCTAGGAGTTTTATAGTTTTGCATTTTATATTGAGTTCTGTGATACATTTTGAATTAATGTTTGTGAAGGTTTAAGGTCTGTGTCTGGATTCGTTTGTTTGCATGTGGATGTCCAATTATCCAGCACTTTTGTTGAAAAGACTTTCTTTGCTTCATTGTATTATCTTTGACCCTGATCAGATCTTTATTGTGTTTAATGTTTAGTATTCAAGGATTGCAAAAGACAGCATAAATAAGGATCAATTACAGAGAAAAAGGTAAAGATAACAAGAATAATTATAACAGCTAGTAGCTGTTATAGAACTTTATCTACATAAGGCATTGTCCTAAACACTCTCCATATATTACCTCATTTAATCTTTATTTCAGCCCTACGAGGTATATATTATTATTTGTATTTTATATACAAGGAAACAGACATATAGGAAAAAGTTAAGTAAAGAACTCATACTCGGGCACTCTATCTCCAGTGCCCATTAACAACTATATAGTCCTAGGTATTAGCCCCTCCATGTCACCAAAGCCTACATTTTACGTTTCCATTCTGCCATCCTGCAAGTACAAGATGATTGATCCTTCCATTCTTCTGTCCCCATTCCATGCAGGTAGAACAATGAAGTGATAAGGAATAATGGTGGTATTGCAAACATAGCCAAACACAGTATTCTTGGGTTGCCATAACAAAATCCCTTTTACTGAGTGGTTTAAACACCAGAAACTATTTCTTTACAGTTTTGAAGGATAGAAGTCCAAGATCATGGTATCAACAGGATTAGTTTCTTCTGGAGGCCTCTCTCTTTGGCTTGTAGATGGCAGTCTTCTCTCTTTGCCTTTACATAGTCTTACCGAGATGTGTCTGAATCCCCATCTCTTTTTATGAAGACAAGAGTCATATTAGAGTAAGGATTACCCATATAATTCCACTGTACCTTAAGTAACTCTTTAAAAATCCTATGCCAGGGATACTTGTGTGGCTCAGTTGGTTGAGCATCCAGCTCTTGAGTTCGGCTCAGGTCATGATCTCAGGGTCCTGGGATTGGACCTCAAGTCAGGCTCTACACTCAGTGGTGAGTCTTCTTTCTGTCAAATAAATAAATAAATCTTTAAAGACCTTTTCTCCAAAGATAACACATTCTGACATAGTGCTGGGTTAAGACTTCAACATATGAATTATGAGAGGGGACATGATTTAGCCCATACACTGAACTCTGCCAGATAGTGCCAGTCTTAAGCTTAAATACTGATGACTGTGGCATGATTTCACTAGATGTAAAAGCAGAGAAGAAATGATGTTCTATACAAAATATGTATGTCAAAAGGAAAAAATATAGCATAAGTATTGGGTAGGCAAATACAAATATCTGCTATAATACACATTTGATCCATTTTGCATAGCACACCAAGCCTTCTATAGTCAAACTCTAAGTCAGAGCATCTATGAGGAATTATTTTAAAATTCTAAAGTTAGATTACCTCAAAGCCTATGTGCTTCTGAGTTCTGGAAAGATCTTAGACCTTGAAATGTAGATTATAAGTCATTACCCATTCACTTTGGCCAAGGATTGTGGTACCTGAAACACAGACACTAGTGTAAAGTGGTAGATGATGTGGCAATTGCTGTGCATAGCATTATAACATAATGCTGTGTTATAATTAAGGAAATATATATTGGTGGTATAGAACATCAAATTTTAAACATATGATGGGCTAATCTCAGATGTGTTTGGGATTTTTTTCATGTGGGATGAATCCACCTATCATTGGGATGTAAATTTATTCACTCAGGGAAATTCATGAAGGAGAAGGACTGTGGGACATAGTCCCTAATGCTTTATGCCATTTTGCTTTGAAATTACACTTACTCTTTGTTCAAGCTACATTACAAATTTCATCCTTTGTTTAAGCTGAGTAAAGAGGATTGGACATCTGTAAGTGCTTTGTAAGAACCTCACTTCTAGGAACTCATAACACTTCAGGAGATTTGGACTTTCATAAATACCTCAAATTTGCATACTTCTTTCAATGTTGAGAACAGTCATTGCCTTCTCTAGACAGACAATCCATAGACCCAAGTTGTAACTGCATAACTTTCAAATTCCAGATTTTCTGGATGATGAATTTTTCTTTCCATTGGGACTGGATTTAGCTCTGCATGGACTAGAAACAAATAACCTAAAATATAAGATCCTTTCCCTAAACACGACAACCTTAAAAGAAAGAAAAAAATACATAGAATAATGGGAATTAAGGACTATAAAAGTTGTAAATCAGACAAAGAGAGAATAATAAATACACAACAGTCAATGGTTCAAAACAATTATGTAATCCCACTGAGTGGAATAGTAAGGAGCCCCCCAGTCACGTCAAAAGAGTACATTCCCTTTGCTGATTTTTGCAGACATTGCCTTATCTATTATTTTCCACAAGTACTGTTTCTTCCTATGTGGAACTTTCTTGAAACAGTTAAGGTGCACTCTCTAAGTAGCTTCACAGTTTTCATAGGCCAATTTTGTTGACATGAGTTTGCACATCTGGAGATGATCTTCTGCGGAAAGATTACAAGTTGTTTCCGGATAGGCTAGGTACTTGTCTGGTGATATTACTGCCTTAGAAAGTTAGTGGACTTCCAGTATACTGGCTTCCAGTCAGTTCCATATATGAACAACTACAACAAAATATCTTAGACGTATCTTTAAAGTCTCCTATTTTATCTAATGGTTTCTCTACTCTACAAAGCCCCAAAGGCTTTAGCTTAATTGCCTGTGCTTTAAAGCAATTTAAGCAAGAGGCTTAAATGATGAAATCACAGTAATTTCAACAGTAGGCAGGATACTGGCCTCCTACTGACTAACAGTTACATCTTATAGGGAGGTTCTTGAAAAGGCCTGTGGCAGAAACATTTTACCCTGCTCAAGGCTATGGTTTCACAGACATCTGTTAGATAAGATTCATTTGGAGTGCAAGAACATTTTTTTCAGCCTTTCAACTTGACACTCAGTCAACTGAAATTGAAGACAACAGAGGTGACTCCTGAAAAAACTATTTTCTTTAATGCCCCCCACACACACACTACTTAATTCAGCCCTATGTTCATTTCTCTTATTCAGACCGATACTGAAAGCCAAACACGTGGATATTTATCAAACTCTTGATTATTTTCCTCCTATTTATACTAATTAGTCTGATTGTTCTTGGTCAGCTCTGCCCCAAAGTCAAAATTAAACACTTAGACCAAATGCTCTGTTACACAACTAAAAGGTCAATAGCTTTTTAACTCCCAATGTTCACATTCCCTAGTCCATTGTCCAATCCCTTCATTAAATCAATATCATATATTTTTATTGTTTGCAGCACCCCTACCTCAGATTGTTTGTTAATTAAAGGTTTCAATTGGCTGAATTTAACAAAATTCTCCTGATAAAAAAATTCAGAACTAGAAACATTAAGTCTGTTTTTTATCTTTGTTTATACTTTTTACTGTGTTATTAGTATCATTTTCAACCCATTCTTTCCTTGCACTTATCTATTTGTGTGACTTATTTTATTTTATTTTAAAATATATACTGCAACCAGAAAAGCCACCTATCCAACCTTAGGCCAAAAGTGAGCAATAAAAACATCTCTGTAATCCCTCCAAGTTTTTGGATCTCTCACCCCTTGGTCACACAAACAATCAAGATTATCTGACAAATGGGGGTACCTGAGTGGCTCAGTTGCTTAAGCATGTGCTTTTGGCATGGGTCATGATGCTAGGGTCCTGGGATCAAGCCCCATATGGGGCTCCCTGCTCAGTGGAAAGTCTGCTTCTCCTCTCCCTCTGCCCCCTCCCTGTGTTCTCTCTCTGTGTCAAATAAATAAATAAAATCTTAAAAAAAAAGAATATTTGACAAATGGAATAACTGAGAATACCTGGGTCAATTCATATATTAACAAATCAAAACTCATTTTCTCTTTAAGAGTCAGTGGAAGTTCTGTTTTCTTCCTTAGCTATATAACCTGTCTTGTTCATCCCTTGATATATGTGCACCCCAGTTTTTATATGATGGCTCCATAACATGGAATAAATTAAACTTTTGTTACTCTTCATATGCAAGAACTATAATCAAATGATAGATTTGATTATATCGTGCATAATAAATAGACTAAGTTTACAAAGAATCCATGAGGAAATTTTCTGACTTATAAAATTGTTGAATATATCAACACTCCTATAATGGTAACTTATTTTAAAATTTTTCACACTAAAACAACAATATAACTTTTGAGGAATCTCTTTTATACTTTGGGATATTAGGAGCTAATAAATAGCATTCATTTCTTTCTCCTGAAAAATTAGGGCCAGTTGATAATTAAAACACATAGAAAGAAAAATTGTGCTCAAAATATCAGATATTTTCATTAAAGCCAAGTGGAGAAAGTAACTTTAATTTCAGCCCAAAGTGATAACACACTCTCCTTAGCTCCCTCCCTCCCAGCGCTGAGGTTGGTACAGCCCACCTAAGGGAAGGTTCAGTTCTTCTCAACAAGACACATGTATTAAGTATATCTTCCTTGTAATGTTGAGAAGAAAGGGAAAGAAGAATGAAGCCCCCGTGACTAAAAGTGGGGGCACATGAATATCACCTACCAGTCAGATGATCCATTTTTTTTCTCTGTGAGGAGGGAGAAGTGAAGACCTGGGTCTCATGGGGTAAATCAGAAAGTTAAGAAAGTTATTCTTGCAGCAGACCCCTTACTGAGGTAAGGACCATTCCACACACTGAAACAATCTTCGGTTATGTAAGCCATCAACACCCAGTATTTAATGATTCCTAGTCACTCCCTCTAAAAGTATATTATCTCCTCTTTGAATGTCTAAAGTTATTAAAATGATGCAAATTTATTAGCATGAGGGAGAGCTAAGTGTACTTCTTTCATTAATAACTAACGGTAATGAACTTCAGCAAAAAGAACTTCTTTAATCTTTATATTTTCAAAACTCTAATGTAAATGTTATTGTCAATTCAATCCATGAAACCCACGTCAATTTTATCAACAGTCGACAGTACTTATGACCAGAATAAACTCTAAAACCTTATAAACTCTAAAGCGATTTCTCTATTTCTGCTTCTGCAAAGCAAAGTACTTATTTTTACCCACTGAATAATCTTAAAGTAAACCAAGGATTTCCCTCTGTACAACTTATCTACACTGTCCCTTTATGCGCTAGAATTAGAAGTTACAAAATAGAAAATGAGAACAAAACTTATCGTTTGACAAACTTACTTCATTTGTGCTGCTGTGGACTTGCTCTCCCACTTTCCATAAGCCAACAAATCTAGAAAGCCAAGGCCAATGGTAATAAGCAATTATGGACAGAGTTATTCTCAATTCCCAAATTGAGCTGAGCTGAGGCAGAAAATTTAGTTTCCCTTCTGAGAAGTCATGATTTCTATCAGTACCTCAGGGAGTGAAGCAAACTTTAAACTGCTTCTATTTGAGACATTTACTTGTTTAAAACTCATACAAACCTAAAATCCTTGAAATGTTCTAATTCATGTGTTAACAAGAGAGAGAGGTAGGAGAGAGTCCTTTTGATTCTCTGCAACATCCCTATCACAGCTTATTTGCTTCATTTACAAACTTAAATTATTTGTATCTCTTTATCCAGATTTTCTTATTACAGTGTATATAAACCCACGTCAAAATGAATTGATTCATCAGGCTATTTGCTTTGAAACAATTTATTTACCTTTTTTTTTTTAAGATTTTATTTATTCAACAGAGAGAGAGAGAGATCACAAATAGGCAAAGAGGCAGGCGGGGGGTGGGGGAAGGGGGGAAGCAGGCTCCCTGCTGAGCAGAGAGCTGATTCCAGGAGCCCGAGATCATGACCTGAGCCAAAGGCAGAGGGCTTAACCCCTGAGCCACCCAGGCACCCCTAATGTGTTAAACCTTGAAACAGACTCTATAACTATTATTTCTTTTGGCAACAATTCTGTAATTTTTGACAAAGGATCATATTTGCTTTATGTTGTAGATTTCTTGCCAATTTTTGCCCTTTTGTTCATCCTCCAATATTATTTTGGAGATGCTTATTTCTGTCTCTCTGTGTCTTACTGTCTGTGTGGGGGGTGTTTTTGTGTTTATGTGATATAGGCTTATGGATTAAACCATATCAGACAAATGCTTGTCACAATTTTTTTCTTTTCTTCTTCTTAAGGATCATTTTGTAAATCATTCGATAATTCACTATTCATTTTGAAAGATTCCAGTGTTAAATGTTGTTTGGAAATAAAGCAAAGTGAATGGTCATTTGTTCTTACTTATACTTGGAAATCTTCGTACTAGAATAACAAGGTAGAGTGATTAATAATAGAATGTCATTGAAGATTATGAACTCCTTTACCATAGAACCTATCTGAATTTTGAACAGTTCTACATTACCATTTCGGAACAGGATACTGAAAAACATTATGAAGGTAAATTGTAGAAAATATTCCATTCCTGAAATGAAACAAGATAACTAAATATTTTTTTCTAACAACACAGCTAGAATTTATAATATAGATGGCAAAATCAAGACAAGGATTTCTTTTCAATAAATAACTTAAAAACACTCAAAAGAAGAATAACAGATCTCTTCCACAGAACAGACTCCCTGCCTGGCTATTATCCACTACAGATAATTTGTTTCTTTAATGAGGGATGTCTCAAGTGGAGCTTTCTCTTTACATGCTTTACTTTCTTCCAGTAACCAATGCTATGACATCAGCCCATAAGAAATAAATGTGTAAGAAAAGATAGGTATCCTCTGCAATTATTATTTTTAGGTATTTAAAGCAAGGGCAAATACTAAATTGTGTTCCCAGGCATAAGGAGTGGAGCTGAGAAATAAATATATATAATTTCCCAAATTTCTTCCTCAATTGAATATAAAAGCATATCACTCTTGGTGTCTGCATGCTTGAGTTTTGCCTTACTCAAGAAATGGCATTTTGCCCAGTTTTAAACTCTGGTCACTTCTCACTCTTTTCTGCCATTTAATATCATTTAGCTTGATATACATATTTGTCAAATGTATTTAATCTATGCATTTAACTACTGGATTTCTTCCAATAGGAAGCAAAGACAAGTCATACCTTTTAGCATAGTGTGTTGGAGATTTAAATAATTTTATTTTACCATGAAATAAATTGGTCACTAGGATTATCACGTACTAAAACTCATGGATATTCCCCAGTTTTCATGTGAGTTTGTTTTATTCATCTTTCCTAATATTTCTTTTACAGATGTTATTAACCCTGAAATATCCCCTCTGGAAACATTACAAGACTTTTTAAATTTTTAAAATTTTCCTTAAAATGACTGATTTCCTGTTTCTTTCTTTCTTTCTTTCTTTCTTTCTTTCTTTCTTTCTTTCTTTCTTTCTTTCTTTCTTTTTTCTTTTCTTTTTTTTATGTAGAATATTTGGGACATTTATTCATTGCTCATGGTACAGACACTTGGGAAAAGTTTGTCAGTTCATTTAATGGTTAAACATAGAGTTACTGTTCCACTCAGCATCTCCATTTCTAAATATACACCCAAGGGTAATGAATACATGTTTACATACAAACTTCCTTGTTCAAGGCAGCATTATTCATAACAGCCAAAAAGTGGAAACAACTAATGCCCATCAACTGATAAAATAATTAACAGAATACAATGTATCCAGACAATGCAATATTATTTGGCAATAAAAAGGAATGGGTTGATATCATTATAAAGTAGATGAATCTTGAAAACATTATGTTAATTATATTAAAAGTCAGTTCATCTCTAGTAAGATAATGATCAGAGCAAATAGGCTAAAGACTTGTTTGTTTTTTCCAATCAAGAACTAGCACAGTTTTGAGCACATACCTAAGTATGCATAAACAACCATGCTTACAATTATTTTTTCAGTTAAATTTAAAAAGCATACACAAGGGGTGTCTGGGTGGCTCAGTAGGTTAACACCTCTGCTTCAGCTCAGGTCATGATCCCAGGGTCCTGGGATTGAGCCCCACATCGGGCTCTCTGCTCAGCAGGGAGCCTGCTTCTCCCTCTCTCTCTGCCTGCCTCTCTGCCTACTTGTGATCTCTCTCCTCTCTGACAAATAAATAAATAAAATCTAAAAAAAAAAGAAGCATACACGACAGCCCATATAACGTGTGGTGCTCCTTAGCATCCTTAGGCCCAAGTTTCTCAGCTCTTTATTTAATTCCAACACATCTGAAGCATAGAACATGCACCCATGAGAAGCAGTAGTGGCCCATTTCAACAGGACAGCCAACATCAGCTTCAAGGACAAACTTTCCTAGAGGGCAATAGTAGTCTGAGTTTGATGGTGACAGTGAAAAGACTCATATTTTGATAAAGTCTCCTTAGCAGTCTTTGAAAAGTCTCTGCCCAATGTTATTCCAATGACTTAGTTGATTCCTAAAGAACTTACTTGGTATTCAAAAAGCCTTCAATAGTTGTTTGACTTATCTCTGGTGCCTGTTAGTTTGTAGTTTTAAAATTTTCATATATGAAATATTCTTTGACTAACTTCGCCAAAGCATTATAATTGAAATCAAGTTAAGAAATGAAAAAAAATGTGAAAGAGATAAAATTAAAATTACAGAAAAGATATTAATATGAATCAAGAATAACTCGGTAATGCTAGCCATTCATACTTACACTATATAATGTATTACCCAAGTGTTTGTGAATCTTTAGTGTGTTTATACCAATAAAATGTCTTGGTGCTTTTATAAATTTCATACACATGTGTATCAACACTTACAGTGCAACATCAGCTTTGTTACTTCTGGCTTATCATGATTTAGTAGATCATATAGCTAGCTTCTAAATGTTACGACTGTAAAGCACGATTACATCTTTAAGCATAGATGACTAGAACAAAGGTAAGCACCTGATCAATGCTGGACTTAAAACCTCTTTCCTGGGAAGTTTGAAATTAGAGTTAGAATATTACAGCTCATTTAATACAATGGAATAATACTCAGCCACCAGAAAAGATAAATATTTACCATTTACATCAATGTGGATGGAACTGGAGGGTATTATACTGAGTGAAATAAGTCAGAGAAAGACAATTATCATATGCTTTCACTCATGTGGAATATAAGAAACAGCACAGAGGATCTTATGATAAGGGAGGGAAAACTGAATGGGAAGTCATCAGACAGGGAGAAAAGCCATGACAGAAACTTAACTTTTGCAAACAAATAGCTGCTAGAGGGGAACTGGGTAGGGAGATGGGGTAACTGGATGATGAGCATTAAGGAGGGCAAGTGATGTGATGCGCACTGGGTGTTGATATGCAACAGATGAATTATTAAACTCTGAATCTAATGATATACTGCATGTTGGCTAATTGAATTTAAATAAATTTAAAAAAAAGAATATTCCAGCTAATTTATCTAGTTTCCTGCTAAATGACGTTTAAGTGTATGGCCAATAAATATTAAGATTTTAAATCTATAACTAGCAAAAGAGAATCCTCTTTGAATGTCAGCTAAAATATTTCTTAATAACAGCCTTGAGGAATCATACTGAAGGATTTGGAGAGTTCCATATGTTCTATCCTTAATCTAATCTTTTAAAATAATTATCAGTATTATATCTTAATACATCTTACATTTATTGTGCATTTATCATCTAACAGTGTCTGTGCTTTGTCCTTTACACTGCCTATCCATATGATTTTTATAATATCTGTACATTGTAAAAGTTTCTTATTTTGTGGATTAATAAACTAATCATTAAAGTCTAAAGATATGTAGCCAGTAAGTATCGGAACCGATGAAAATGGAACGTTGTATACTTTCAAAAGAAAGAGAAATTGGTAACCAGTAACAGTAACAGGGAAAGAACACTTACTGCACTCCTTATGATGCTTGGGAAGCCAATGTTATTTTCTTGAATCACATGAAAGTAATGGAGTGGGCAGCACTGCTTAAAACCCCCAGTTTTTTGTTTGTTTGGTTTTGGGTTTTTTGTTTGTTTTGGTTTTGTTTTTTATAGACTATTTGATCCATTATCTCTGACCCCAGGGTCTATATTCTGGCTTATAGCAGGAAAACTCTCTGGTTATTTTTCAAATAGTAATTGACAATCTACCATGTAGCAGGCACAGCAGTAGATGCTGAAGATGTTATTGTGAGAAAGAAAGTGTAGTCCTGTCTCTGCAACAGTCTAGCAAAGCAAACATCATTACATTAGCAAGTCTTACATATTTTGCTAAGAGGAAAACACTGAGCAAAATGGAAAGGCATGAAGAGGACTTCGTTTGAGTTCAAGTTGTCTTGGAAAATCTTTACTTTTAAATAGTAATTATATTGGGATGCCTGGGTGGCTCAGTCAGTTAAGCATCTGCCTTCAGCTCAAGTCATGATCCCAGGGTCCTGGGATCGAGTCCCACATCTGGCTCCTCGCTAAGTGGCGAGTCTGCTTCTCCCTCTGCCTGGAGCTCCTCCTGCTTGGGCTTGCACTCTGTCTCTCTCTCTCTCTCTCTCTCACTTTCTCTCTGACAAACAAATAAAATATTTAAAAAATAAATGAAGTAGTAATTATATAATATCTAAGACTTAGAGATTTGATAAAGACTGATGATAAATATTATAAACAAAGGAAATATCATGTATGAAGTCCTAGAGGTGGGAAACAGTCCTCTGAGTCAATGATGACTCCCATATTTCAGATGAACTCATATCCTACCATTGCAACAATTGAAATTAATTAATTAATTACATCTCAAATATATTCCAAAAGTGGATGATGAGAAATGTTTCAAGAGGTAGGAAAACCTCAGGTCTTTAAAGACATTTTAAGCACACCCATTCATTCAACAAATATTGTCTGCCTTTTACATGTCAACTATGATATGTTATAGGGACAGAAGCACAAAAATCAGTTTAAAAGTGCTTGTGCTCATGCAGTGTGAACTCTAGTGTGTGAAAAATGGAGAAATTAAATAGAAAAAAATGGGGGCGCCTGGGTGGCTTAGTCGTTAAGCGTCTGCCTTCGGCTCAGGTCATGATCCCGGGGTCCTGGGATCGAGCCCCGCATCGGGCTCCTTGCTCGGCAAGAAGCCTGCTTCTCCCGCTACCATTCCCTCTGCTTGTGTTCCCTCTCTCGCTGTGTTTCTCTCTGTCAAATAAATAAAATCTTTAAAAAAATAAATAAATAAATAAATAAATAAATAAATAGAAAAAAATGAGATAGAGTCAGTTCTTCTGTAACCTTTTTTGAGAATGTATTTGTTCTAAGATCATATATATGAATGCATATGTATGTAATGTATAGTATATGTGCCTATGTACATATTTGTATAGGTAATGCATACATGTATATATGTTTATATATAAACAGGCATATATGATATATGTATATATGTTGATAAATAGATATATATGATACATATATATACAAACACAAACATTTATACAAGGCTACACTTTGATGCTAGTGCACATTTTGTTTGCCTGTGCGCAATTTCTTTCACAAGACCCATTAAGCAAAAGCAGAAAACTGCATCTGGCTGAAGCAAGCCACACAGAAATAAACACAAATGTGCCTGCACACACACACACACACACGTCACATGCACGCACACATGTGCACACCCTTCAACATCTACTAGCTACTCCTATTTACCACATACGGTATAAGCCACATTCATCCACATCTGGTTTTGCAGCTCTCAGTCTGATTTCAGTTGACCTCGTCCACCACTTCACAGTGACTCATAAACTACAATTCTTTAAATGCTAGCCTTGGACACCTGTCTCACAAGCAATCTTCATGTTTTTTTCAAGGATCCATATCATAGTCTATAATAATGCAGAATTTATATATATATATTAATTTTTATAATATTTAAAACTGTGCTATAATTTTCATTAGATTCTGATTGTTTTTAAAAATGTGTTACTGACAACATTTTTGTATATTGTATCCTAATCTTGTTTTTTCACATAGCCCAGTGGTTTTTATTATACAATTTTGTATAACACGTGAAGACTTTTAGAAACACATATGTCACATCATAGGATAACTGATTGCATATGTTATGTTAAATTGTACTGAATTCTTTTTTTATTAACATATAATGTATTATTTGCCCCAGGGGTACAGGACTGTGAGTCATCAGACCTAAACATTTCATAGCATTCACCATAGCACATACCCTCTCCAATGTCCATCACCCAGCCACCCTATCCCCACCCCCCACTGCCCAGCCACCCTCGGTTTGTTTCCTAGGATTAAGAGTCTCTTATGGTTTGTCTCCCTCCCAATCCCATCTTGTTTCAGTTTTCCCTTCCCTACCCCCCACAACCCTCCACCCTGCCTCTGAAATTCCTCATATCAGAGCGATTATATGATAATTGTCTTTCTCTGATTGACTTACTTCACCCAAAATTGTGCTGAATTCTTATGAGATAAAGTAAAATAGGAAAGAGGGCTAAGAAGTTTTGGAAAATGTTCATGTTTTAGGTATGGTAATCAGAGATGGCCTCACTGATAAGAGATATTTGAACATTAATAGATGGAATTATGTATATATTGGTAGGAAAGACATTCCAGGCTAAGGGAAAAGGCAGTGCAAAAAGACAAGCAGTGTAACATAGACATTAAAATTTAGTACTGTAATTTTTTAAGAGATTTATTTATTTATCTGAGAGAGAGAGAAAGAGAGAGAGAGAAGAGGAAGGGGCAGAGAGAGAAGGAAAGAATCCTCAAGGTAGCTGCCTGCTGAGCGGGGAGCCCAACTTACAACTAGATTCCAGGACCCTGAGATCAAGACCTGAGCTGAAATCAAGTCAGATGCTTAACGGACTGAGCCACCAAGGTGCCCCTCTAATTTTTTGATAGTACAATTGATTAAAAAGGAAGTATATTGTGCTATAGTAGGGGATTTCATTGTTTGCCATACAAGTGTTATAAAAATATGATACAATAAACTATAATAGGAAGTTCATTCAGACTCAGTGTGTGCACTGCAGAACTACATGGGCTGTTTCAATATGCTCTGAATAGTTTCATTTTATGTCTACTGCACCACCATAATTATTAGTAATGCTTTCTTTTGCCCTCAAAAATGCCTCAAGTTTGTACAAAAATTATAGGGCTGCACTAACCATTATAGTTTTCTAGTATGAAATCATTCAAGGCCTGTTAGAATTTGCTCAATGAGTTATAGTGTTTGACCACTGAACAGTCTTCTATTTTTAAAAAAAAAAAAGTAGAGAAGAAATCTGCATAATCACTACCAAGTTCATGTGCTTTGGAAAATGTCTACTCTGTGTTGAACTCCTACTCCCCCACCTAAGCTTCTTCTGCCCCTGGAATGCTGGACTTTATTTGGCAACTTCAAAGAACAAGAGGAGCATTTATAGTACTATAGTACTATGTTTGGGGGTGAATCAGAAATGGTTGAACTTAAAACAAAGCTATCCAGAAATTGAGTTGTGCTTTTATATTTTATCTAACATTCCTCCCATGAATTTATTAGTAAAAATAGAACAGATGAGGTGATAAATTTATGAACCCTTTACCTGTGCCAAAAATGGAAGAAAAAGCCAAAGAGTTCCTGTTAATCCATGTCCACGGTAATCACAAACACAAAAACATAGGACCATAGGACTTCCTTTGTGTGTACCACTTATACATACAAAGTGATGGAAGTTCATTTACTGCCACCTTCTCAAAACACTCCCCAATTCTACTGAGATCTGTCTCCCAAAGTAGTATCCACAACTACTTGTTCTGTTCGAAATGATATTTACTTTCTCACATATGAGTTGCATGAGGAAATGCTCCTTTAATTGGGACAAAATGGGATCCTACACAGTCCTTTCTTAGCTGACACATATTCCCAACATGATTAGACATCTGTATCCTTGGGAAGATTCATCCGTGTAACTGCAAGGGTGTAGTTCATTTACAGCTTTCAAATTCTTGTATTTTGTTCTGTATGTCTTTGAGTGACTCCTTGATTACTTTTTGTCTGTACCGATGAAGACATTGACAAATGTGTCTGATCATATATTTTTATGAAACCTCTACTGCAAATCTTGAAATCTATTCTAGAGCAATATAGTTCCTTTTTAATTAATTCTACTATCAAATAAAAACATGGGGAAAAAAACCTTGGGTTTTATGTTAGGAAATACTCTTATTCAATCTCAGTAAGCTCACTTCCTTTATGACTTTTGGTAAACGTATTGAAAAGATGAAAAAAATAAAATGTGTTACTCATATGTCATAAGAAGTTGTTTTTAAACCAGATCTTCTAAAATAACATCAATTTGGTGAAGAAAATGGGATCTCATTAAAATGATGAAAGTAAAACAAGTGTAATCTATATAAAAATCTTTATCCTGACACTAGTGCTTAACATACACACACTGAGAAAATTGATGTGCATTTGTGTAATTTGTGTGATTATATGTAAAACCTTGTCTGGACGAGTTTGATTTTCTAAATAATAAAGTACACTCAGTAAAGTTTATCTCTAAGTATGCTTCATCTGAGACCAAACATTTGAAAGCTTATCAATAACCTACTGAGGCCAGGATTGCATGCATCAGAATGTTCATTTTATCTTCCAGAATCCTCTATTAGTTCAGTGATTGTCAAATTGCAGGCATTTACACACTTCTTTCAAAACTTTTTCTGTATACAGTTTGAATGGGCACTACTAGTTTACTTAATGTTTTTCTTTAAAGCAATCTTAAATCAAAGCACATTTCTTTTCAATTTGTCCTGAACATTAGGATCAAGTTAATGGTAGTTTCTTCTATATTTTTCCATCTACAAATAACATTAATATGTAACTATTAAAGTAATCTATAATTACTAAAATAAAAAGATGAAAAAGCAACCAACTCAGCCACATAATTCTGGAAATAAATTAAAAAAATTCTCCTTAAAAAAATTAAAGGGATTCATCCATGTACTAGATAAAATCACTTCATGTACCATGGAGAAAATGTATGCATTTTAGGAAATATAGTGGGCGATCATGAATTCTTTTAGTTTCAGTACACATGATATTAGAATGATAGATCAGCACTTATATGTAGTTAGCCTATTATATAACATCAAATGTTTCCTTTTAACTAAAACACATTTAATAATTTAGTTAGTTCTAGAAAATGCCTAAGGATACAAGATCACATCATTATGTGACTCTGAAAACAAAGAAGAACATCCAATACAGATATTTTCCACATTAGGAAATCAAAAAACATTAATGAGGCAGACAGAACACAAAAGAGACAACCTCATAAAATCTAGATATCATTTCAGATCTAACACAGTTTGTTCAGGCTCTATATTTGACATCCAAGGACATGGAGTATAGAATATACAGGATAAGTTGTCATCTAACAAGTGTGACTTTCTATTAGAAGCACAGTCACACAAACACTGAAAGAGGGAGAATCAATAAATACCTTCATTCTGCACATAGAATTAAGTAACAAAACTATATCATCCCATAGTCTCCAGAACTAGATATTTCTGCTACCATATATGAAATAATATTCCATATTGGTTTGAGGAGATGGGAGTCATTTGAAGGCTTCTAAAAGTTTTTTTTTTTAAGGATCATTTGCCAAGTTTAATACATCAATAACCAATTTCAAAAATTCTAATGAAAACAATATTGATTTTCCAACAGCTCTCTTCTAAATTTATGCTAGTAGAAATAAAATTCAATTAAAAATCCTCTGAAGAAAATAATCTTTTAAATCACCAATAATCAATATATATCTTCAAGAGAGCTCAAATCTTAGAATTTTTCAAAAGGTCACCCAAATAATGCTCAAGAGGTTTATAAATGTAGCCACTGACACATCATTCCAGTCTATTCATTGTATTAATTTGTTTGAAATTTGAAATGGCTTTTTATTTTTTTTAATGTCAAGAAATCAAAGAGATAAATTTAAAAAAAAAAAAGGGGGGGGGGGCGCCTGGGTGGCTCAGTCGTTAAGCGTCTGCCTTCGGCTCAGGTCATGATCTCAGGGTCCTGGGATCGAGCCCCGCATCGGGCTCCTTGCTCAGCAGGGAGCCTGCTTCTCCTGCTACCATTCCCTCTGCTTGTGTTCCCTCTCTTGCTGTGTTTCTCGCTGTCAAATAAATTTAAAAAAAAAAAAAAGAAATCAAAGAGATACTCACAGAAACATCGTAAATTTGTGAAAAGTTAGAGTCATCAACAGAAGCAAAAATGATCACATAAACTTAGAAACTTCGGCAATAAGAATCCATACAGCAAACACATTCATTGCATTGAGGATCACTCCATGCCAAACAACAAAGACCTGAGACTTTTCAGATCAAGACTGTGTTAAGAAGACAACTCCAGGCTTCTATTTCAGAGAGGTAAATGTGATGAATGTGCGTTGTATTTTGAGTTATCCAGATTTGACAGAGTTAACAAAAATCATTAATGGAGTTGTACAAGGATATACAAAGTTAAGAGTCTAGATGCTTACTGCCACATGATTTAGAACTGTCAGCCACATAGTTCCTCAGACTCCAGTGTGATAGAAAATTAAAAATTATTATGGAGCCTCTGGGTGGCTCAGTCAGTTAAGCATCTGCTTTCAAGTCAGGTCATGATCCTAGGGTCCTAGGGTCCTAGTCAGGCTCCCTGCTCAGTGGGGAACCTGCTTTTACCTCTCCCTCTGCTGCTTTCTTCTCCCTCTCCCTTTGTGCTTTCTCTCTCTCTTCATCTCTCTCCCAAAAAAATTACCAATCATCTCAAGTCATCCCGATTACTACAGTACTGTTATTTTTTAAGGTGTTTTGTATGCTAAAGTTTAATACTATAAAATGTATTATAAATTCTGAGACATGATGTTCTTTTCATTTGCTTGGGGAAAGGAGGTGGTCAGGAAAAAAGTAAGGTCTGGTGACTTTTAGAGCTCTTAACTGTAATATTAGAAAAAAGGCTTAGTCATTGTTCTCCTCAGTAACTCAAATATATGTCTTTGCTTTCAAGAAATGCACTGGACTCTCTGACTATAAAATATACATAATAAATAAATGGAAAATTTTAGGAAACTATCATGAAAGAATTACCTAACTTCCGTATAGGACAGTCTATACTTTATATATTACAAAAATTAGATAAGTCCAAATTAATGATTAAAAGTAAACAAGGGGCTTTTTTTGCATCTATTGCTGACTATGACAAAATTATTTGTATTTGTATACATTTATATTGACTATGTTAAGACAGTTGATAAAAATTGTTATACATTCACAAAGACTTTTGATAGTAATTGCACTTTACTCAAAAAGTAAAAGTGGGGCACCTGGGTGGCGGCTCAGTGGGTTAAGGCCTCTGCCTTCAGCTCAGGTCATGATTCCAGGGTCCTGGGATCCAGCCCCACATCGGGCTCTCTGCTCAGCAGGCAGCCTGCTTCCTCCTCTCTCTCTCTGCCTGCCTCTCTGCCTACTTGTGATCTCTCTCTATGTCTAATAAATAAATAAAACCTTAAAAAAAAAAGTAAAAGTGATAAATCAGGAATTTATGTAAGGAATGCTTTAAAAAACTAAAGACCAGGCAAAAGACCCAAAATAGCCAATGCAATATTGAAAAAGAATAAAGTCGGAAGACCGATACTACCCAATTTCAAGACTTACTGTAAAGCTACAATACTCAGAACTGTGCGGTGTTGGTGAAAGAATAGACCAATGATCAATGGAACAGAATAGAGTCCAGAAATAGACCCACATAAATGATAGTCAGTTGTTCTTTGACAAAGAACAAGAGCAATATAATGAAGCAAAGATAGTCTTTCCAACAAATGATGCTAGACCAACTGAATATCCACATAGAAGAAAAAAAAAAAAAAAGAATCTCTACAGACCTTACATCCTTCACAAAAATAACTCAAAATTTATCAAAGACCCAAAAGTAAATTCCAAAACTTTATAATTCTAAAATACCTAGAAGATAACATGGGAAAAATCTTAGATGGCCTTGGGTACGGTGATGACTTTTTAGATACAACACTAAAGGAATGATCCATGAAATAAGTAACTGCTAAGCTGGATTGTTTAGAATTAAAAACGCTGTTTTGTGAAAGACAATGTCAAGAGGATGAGAAGATAAAGTACAGACTAGGAGAAAATGTTTACAAAAGACACAGCTGATAAAGGACTGTTATACAACATATACTAAAACTCTTAATACTCAATGGTAAGAAAACAAACAACTTAGGGCGCTTGGGTGGCTCAGTGGGTTAAAGCCTCTGCCTTTGGCTCAGGTCATGATCTCAGGGTCCTGGTATCGAGCCCCGCATCAGGCTCTCTGCTCATTGGGGAGCCTGCTTTCCCCTCTCTCTGCCTACCTGGGATCCTCTCTCTTTCTCTCAAATAAATAAAGACCTCTCTCTTTCTCTCAAATAAATAAATAAAATCTTAAAAAAAAAGAAAAGAAAAGAAAGAGAGATGACTTTGCTTAGTACCAAAATCTTTGAACATCCGTATTTGTTAATTTGCCTTCTTGCAACATTGTTTATACTTTCAGGTTTTGAGAATCCATTCTGAATAAGATACTTAAAGGAGCCCAGAGAAGACAACTGTACTATAAGCTACTGAGATAGGCAGCTGTAATGTTTATATTTGGCAGAAGGAATGAAATAAAATAAAATGTAGAAATTAATTAATTTGACACTGAAACTAATAATAATGCTGGGGCACCAGCGTGGTTCAGTCAGTTAAGCATCTGCCTTCAGTTTAGGTCATGATCCCAGGATCCTGGAATCCAGCTCCAGATGGCCTCTCTGCTCAGTGGGACCCTGCTCCTCCCACTCCTTCCCACTCCAGAGACTTACTTAACTTTGTAATGACCCCAGGAGGTAGGTAAAAGGAGTTTATGTTTATTAAATATTTTTATTTTATAAAAAGGTTGACTTCAGAGTTGTTAGAATGAGAAACAAAATATCAAAATAAGACATCAAAACACAAAATATGGATCATCCATAAAGGAACTGTCATAAAAAGATAAGTGATTAATCTCTGGTCCAGTTTAATACGTGCCTTAGATATTATTTTTCAAACTTTATATTCATTGTTTTTTCCATAATATGCTTCATACACTTCTTCAAAGTGTTAAAGTGGAAATTGTTCTCATAACAGTGCTTACCTATATGTAATGCAACTCAGATTTACTCACTTGAATAAATTATAGACAAGTATTTTGACTTTTATTATATACAATGTAACCATATTATCTAGGAATCTTGTGTTGCTGAAAGAATCTAACATCCAGGGGCGCCTGGGTGGCTCAGTCGTTAAGCGTCTGCCTTCAGCTCAGGTCATGATCCCAGGGTCCTGGGATCGAGCCCCGCATCGGGCTCCTTTCTCGGCAGGAAGCCTGCTTCTCCCGCTACCATTCCCTCTGCTTGTGTTCCCTCTCTCACTGTGTTTCTCTCTGTCAAATAAATAAAATCTTTAAAAAAAAAAAAAAGAATCTAACATCCACATCTGCAAACAATTAAGTCACTTTCTAAGTAGAGAACTAATGTGTCTTGAAGAGTTCTTCACTATTTAAACACTTCTAAGAAAGTAATTTGTTTTTCTTAAGATTGATTTTCTTAAATTTCTCTCAAAAAGCTATACTCATAACATCAGCAGAGTCTCACTTCACAGTAGATGTAATGGATACACTTAACTTGGAGGTTTGGGAATTTCTTAAGCTAGTTTTTCTTGGCCTTGAAAGTGTTGTGTCATTAGATTGATACTTCGGGGCAGGGGTGGGGTGGGGGGGACCACCAGTTGGATATGCTGGGTTATTTTAAAAGTAAATTAAACCTAAGTGTTATTTTTTAGTGGTGGGACGGAGGTAGAGGGAATCAGAGCTGCTTTCAAAAAGTCTGAGAAAGAGAAGTTGAATGAGCAGAAGATAAAGGAAACTCTGAACTTTTCTCTGTGAATGATCATCATAACTGCTTTGTACTAATATCCCAGGAAGTATCTGACAAACAAAACATGTCATTAAACTACAGCTGGATTTTGCTTAAATCTGATGAGACAGACATCTCTGTGTAAATTTAATGTGCATTCTCTTATTCTAAGTAAATCTGGGCTTATTCTCTTAAATTTAAGAGTCATTTACCTCTCTTTTTCTGTGATTTTTTAAAATTTCATTTTGCCCCATTTTTATATCCGGTTTTTGCCTTTTTTCCCCTCCTCACTTAAGAGGAGATATACTGGTCCAGTTTCTGTGACATAGCTTTCTATTATCTTTTCTTGGTTTGTCTGCTTCCTTAACTTCACTTTTTCTTAAATTGCATTAGTGGAATTTACTAAAAGTTTGGTTTGTGGCCCTTGTTTTCCAACATTATTTTAACTTGCATTTTTTTAAAGATTTTATTTATTCATCAGAGACTGAGAGATGAGTAGGAGAAGTAGCAGGCAGAGGAATAAACAGGCTCCCCACTGAGCAAGGAACCCCATGAGGGACTCAATCCCAGGCCCCTGGATTCATGACCTGAGTCAAAGGCAGACGTTAACCTACTGAGTCACCCAACATCTCCCTTAACTTTTATTTTCATACTTTATTTTAGAAAGTATTTTTCAGCTTCCTGGCTATAAAAAATTAATGTATGCTTTTTTTCTAGAATTTATTATCTTATTTTTCACCTTTGTATTTCTTACACATTTTTCATTTATTCTTGTATATGATATGAAGTATGAATACAATTCTATTTCTATCCAAATATGGATGACCAATTTTCCCCAATGCAATATTACAGTTCATTTTTCTCCTACTGATCTGAGGTGTTGCTTTTATTATAACCATTAATATACAGGTGGATTCTTTTTTATTTTCTATTCCATTGCATTAGTCTAATATATATTGATGAAACAACATTTAATTGTGTTTCATTTGTAAAGGCTCTTTAATGTTAATAATAGTGTAGTACCTGACTTCTATGACATTTCTTTTTAGAATCAAGTGGTATATGGCTTTAGGAAAAAACATGTTGGTAATTTTATTGAAATAATATTAGATTTCTAAGTTACTTTAAAAAGAATTGTCATCTATACAGGTATCCACTGCTTTTCAGAAGTTCATGCCTATGGCAATTTGCTTTTACAGAAGATTTAAAGTTAGTGCCTGTTAACCAAAAGAAATATAAAAAGGATTTTTGCTTTTACAAAAAAGGGGAAGGGGGCAAAAATAGCGTTCAGTGTTGTTTGTTTGTTTGTTTGTTTGTTTGTTTGTTTGTTTTTCAGGGAGCCATTAGAGTGGTAGTGGGCACCCCACCAATGAGAGTGGCCCCACCAAGCTCCTTCCCTTGGAGTTACGCTCTGCATCTCAGCATCAAGCCACTACAGCTCTGGATTGTGTCTGAGAGCATATGTGCTTTATCTCAATTTATTTTGTTCGTCTGTTTGCAATATGTGTCTTAAATTATCAGAAAAGTCTAAGGGAGACTAATGTTTTATTCTGGGGATATTCAAAAAATTTCCAGATGAATTAATGGTAAGTGTTTCTTCACTTTAAGCCATTTCAACTTATGACAAGTTTCATAAGAACGCTCTACTTTTGGATAGTAGGGGAAACCTGGATGTTATTGAGCCTTCGCAGAATAGAGCATGGAATGTCTTTCCATTTTTTTCAAGTTCACGTCTGTGTCTTTTTTCTAATTGAATAAATTTGGCATGCAACATTGTTTAAGGTGTACAACATGTAATTTTGATACATTTACATGTTGTAATATGATCGCCTGTGTAGCAATATCTATCACCTTACCTAATTACAATACAATTGGCTATATTCATTGTGCTGTGCATTAGAGCTCTATGGCTTATTTACTATTTATTACAAGTTTGTATCCTTAAAAACTAACTCTCTTATCCTCCTGCCTGTATCCCCAGGTAACCATCATTTTACTCTGTTTTTTACAGGTTTAACTTCTTTAACTATAAGTGATATCATACAGCACTTGTATTTCTCTTCCCAATTTATTCCACTTAACATAATGTTCACATAACATAATGGGAGGACATTTTCCTTTGTCATAGCTGAATAATATTCTGTTGTGTATATGTTCTGCATCTTTTTTATCCATCCATTTGTGGATGGACTTTTTGGTTGTTTCCGTATCTTGGCTATTGTGAATAATACTGCAATGAACATTGAGAGTGCATATATCTCATTAAAATCTTGGGTTTTTTTTTGGTATATAGACCCAGAAATTGAATTGCTTGATCATATGGCAGGTGTATCTTAAATTTTTGAGGAAATTCCATATTGTTTTCCAGTGTTTGGACCAATTAGCATTCTCACCAAGAGTGTGCTAGAGTTCCCTTTTTACCACATCCTCCCCAAGACCTGTTGTCTCTTATCTATTTAATGATAGCCATTCTAACAAATGGGAGGTGTAATTTCTCCAAAGAGGAAATTAAGATATCCAAGAAACACATGAAAAATATACTTTGTATCACTTATCATTAGAGAAATACAAATCAAAACCACTTTGTGGCTTTGAGAGTTTTAATATTTTCTTTATGTAGATTTTAGAAACATCTTGTTAAGGATTATGGGTATGTAATGATTTTATTTCTCTTATAAATGAAGTATTCTCCTCCAAAAATCTTCTAGCCACTTATTGTCTCCATGAATAGAGACCTTTAATGTTGAATATTAATTTTAGAAATTTATATTAAATATGTTATTCTTTAATCCCAGTGGGTTTTTTTTTCTTTTTGTTTACCTTGGGTTTTGTGACATAAATACTATCATTTGTGGGGTGCCTAGGTAACTCAACTGGTTAAGTATCTGACTCTTGGTTTTGGCTCAGGTCATTATCTTAGGGTCCTGAAATCCAGTCCCTCATTGGGCTCCATGCATGGAGTCTGCCTAGGATTGTCTCCTTCTCCCTCTCCTTAACCCTTGGCCCCTCTGCTGGTGCTCTCTCTGTCTCTCGAAAATTAATTATTAATTAAAATATTTAGAAATTATATTATTTGTAAATATTTTTATTTGCATCTTTCAAGATCTTCTGCAAATAATTGCTCCCTCTGTCTAATTCCATTGGCTAATGTTGGGAAATGCTCCTCTATGGCTCTCTCTCAGAATCATACACATCTTACTGATTAAACTCCAAGTGCAGAATCTTGACTCATCAATAAGTGTGCCTTTCCTCAGGGTTATGTTGCAGCGTGCAACCTCGAGGATAAGATCATAATGTCTTTCTTAGGACCAAGAATAGGCTCGCTTACCATTTACCATAAAGCAATAGATTCCCTAAGCATACCCACAACATGCATAGCATTCACCTGGGACAGCTGTACACTTCCCTCCCACCCCAAGAATGGGGAATGGATGCAAACATATTATCATGCGGTTTGTTGTACTACAGTAATAAAGTCCTTTGTCTGTGATGTGGAAGTTGTGTGTCTTTGCCTGCACACGGGAACTAGCAGACTAACTTATTAGCTTGTAAGTAGCAAAAAGTCAAATACCAGCCTCGATAGCTAATACCTCCAATGCAGCCTTAAATACTGGTTGGAGCAGAGAACATTTTATTTTACTACTTTTAGTAAGAATGCCTCATTAAATATAACTTTAATTCTCATGTTGATACATACACACAAATTAACCATGTGATGGAATTATTCATTTTCTTGAATGTTTTTGCTGTGAATGTATATTGAATTATGTTAGGTACCTTTTCAGTATTTGTGGAATTCAAATAAGAAATTCCATTAAATGAGAACAATTAATAAAATAAATTATATTGAAATATTTCCTAATGTTGAGGCAGTCTTACACTTCTGAAATAAATTCCACTCGATGTGTTGCATATGTTTTAGATGCGCTGCTGGATTCTGTTTGCTAATATTTTAAGAAAATATTTATGAATGAAGTTGGCATTTAGTTTTATTTTTGGCACAAACTTCATCAGGCTTGAATATCTTTGAAGACAGAGAAAAATCAGTTTTTGTGATGCAGAAAAATATTTCATCTTCTTTACACATCATAGTGGCTAAAAGTAGATACAATTCAGGAAGTAAATTTACTCCCCAAAATGTGACTGAAATGACAATGAGAGTTTGAAATAACATTTACTGTAACTATAATGTTGTATCCCCTGCTCAGGATGTTGTATTAAAAAGTCAAGCCAGACTTATCTTTGTAATTGTTGGAGGAAAGTACTTTGTAAAGTTATTTTTGAAGTCACCCTAATATCTAGGATAATATAATTTGAAAGAATTGTCCCTGTGGGCTGAAAATGAGTCTTCGAGGTAAGAGTCCGTGCCAGTTAAAACCAAGATGCAAATTATCCCAAACAATTCTCTCAGACCTGTAATGACATTTTGGTAACCCTTGCACTATCCTAGCCTTTGAGGTTCTTGACTTCCTTTCCATCAATATCTTTTTTTTTTCTTTTTTTTTTTTAAGATTTTATTTATTTGACAAAGAGAAACACAGCGAGAGAGGGAACACAGGCAGAGGGAATGGTTGTGGGAGAAGCAGGCTTCCCACCGAGCAGGGAGCCCGATGCGGGGCTCGATCCCAGGACCCTGGGATCATGACCTGAGCCGAAGGCAGACGCTCAACGACTGAGCCACCCAGGCTCCCCCAGTATCTTATCCTTCTCCTTACCTCACTAGCTGTGTAACCCACTTTCACATTCATCTTAGAATGCTGTCATTACCAAAATGCACAGAGGACTCATCTTTGTCTCCTCCTCTCTGTCTTCCACTTTGTATCTTTAGGGCACAACTCCAAAATTGCTTCAGTCTCTTCGATCTTACAGTGAAATTGATCCTACTAAACTTTCATTGTCTCTCATGCCCTCATGCTCTCTTTTCTCCCAGTTGAGTTCCCCTAATCCACTCCCTTGCTTCTCTCACCCTTTTCAGTAGTAGCTGACAATATCACTCCACCTTGGGTAGATCCAGCTTTCTAGCTACCGTATAACTCACGTAAACCTCTTAATGTAGCTGAAGAAAAAAAACAGAATGAAACTGAGTAGTCTCATTTCAACTTCATGGCTACTTGCTGTAATTGGGCTCTTATTGTTGCCTAGCAATCCTACTTCATTTCCTTAGTTTTTTTACTTCCCTGCTTTCCTAAGTGAATTTTTTGCCTTGTTTTTAATAACAATCAGCACCCC
>CM053604.1:130314102-130332729 GCA_028646535.1 Procyon lotor | reverse complement strand
ATTCAGCCTCTTTGCTTTAAATATCATCTATCTACTGATGACTTCTATATATGTCAGGGTTCAATTAGGGATAAATCAATGATACAGAACTACAGTGAGTTATTACACAATAGGTTCTCCTACCTATTGCTCCCATAGTCTTCCCAATCACAATTAATGGCAATTCTGTCCTTTCCATTTGGCTCAGACCAAAATATGTGAAGTATTCACGTATTCTTCTCATTCTCTCACTTCTCACATTTCAAGAAGGAACAGATTATACCTTCTCCACCTTCACAGCCTATTCAGTATAAAGCAGGATCTCTTCATTTCCTCTGCTTTCACACTGGAACAAACTACTGTTGCCCCTTGGCTGGGTCATTGTAGTATACTGATTACTTTCCCCTGCCCTCCTATTGTGAATTCTCAACACTTATAAGATCATTTAGAAGATAAATCAGATAATGTCATCCTGTGTTCAAAAAATTTTAATAGATTTCCAATTCTCTTCTAAAACATAATGTCCCTGGGCACCTGGGTGGCTCAGTTGGTTAAGTGTCTGCCTTTGGCTCAGGTTATGATCCCAGGGTCCTGGGATGGAGCTCTATGTCCAGCTAATGCTCAGTGGGGAGCCTGCTTCTCCTCCTTCCTCTGCCCCTCCCTCCTGTTCATGCTCTCTCTCTCTCATTCTCTCTCTCAAATAAATAAATACAATCTTTTAAAAAATTTTAAAACATACTGTCCTTGCGTTAGTGTGCAAGAATAAATTTCATCATATTTCATTTATCCCTCTGAAATTTGTTTGTTTTATGTGAATTTCTGTTTTCAAGAATCATATTTAATATTGATTTACAGAAAATACCTCATTTGTTTCTAATTGTTGTAAAGTAACTGTTTTGTGACTATACCCTATTATATATATATATATATATATGTATATACATATATATATATCCATATTCACAGTGAGAATTTATGTTTCCAATTTTCGCCATCACAAATTATCAACTTGTTAGATTCTCCATGTACTGAGGTATAATTATGGAAGATACTTTTGAATACCTCTAAAGACTAATGTTGTTTGTCATAGATCAAATCCTCTATTTTCCATCCCTTCTTGAAATGTCCAGCAGATTTCATAACTTTCCGGTGAGTTCGAACTCATCTGGGCAATATAAACATTTATTCCCATATCCAGTTCAAAGCTAAAAGTGTGTCTGTTTACTCTTGGTGTCATATCAAACACACACAAACTTAGTTTCTAAACAATATGCATTTAGTATCTCCCGGTTTTCTAGGCCAGAGGTCTAGATGTTCAAGGATGTCTATATAGTGAACAGACTTGCAAGATAGAGACAGTGTCTTTCTCTAAAGCAGAGGACAGATCTAATAGTTAATATCACGCATGTCTCCATGCAGTTGGATTGGTTTGCATGCTGCCATCTTACAAAGAATCAGGGCTTCCTTAGTTTGGGATTTCTCAACTGGATGCAGTCTCACTGCTTGCAGCATCCCCCGGATCTATCTTAGCATCATCCTCCTGAGACTCAGGACAGGGGAACCAAAGTGAATAAAAAAGTCCCTTTCTCCTGACCCAGAAATCTCATGTGTTCTTCTAGCAGACTAATTTATTAGATTGTATACAAAATAAAATTTCAAACCCTTACAATTCTTGACAGCTTTCGGCAACCAGGATGGGATGATGTTTGACATACATACGTTTTTGGGGAAGAAATAGACAAAGGCCATTTGTGGGATTGGTTAGGAAATATGAGAACAGTCCCTAGAATTCTCTAGCAAGAGAGGTCAAAGAGTAACCAAAGGTGATACAGGACTTAGGGCAAACGGAAAACATCAGAAATTCATTTGGTTAAGCCATGAATGGTGGTTCCAAGCCTCCTGAATATGCACATAATAAGTGTTGTTTGAGGGCTGATTTTTCCTCTCCTTGCCAATGATCACTCCCTCCCCATCTTCCTTATCTTTAGTCATGTTGTTCAAGATCCATTCAATTGAAAAGTAACCAAAACCCACAATGTTTGTGGAAATAGCAGCATTTATTGACTCATATATGCAAATTGTGTAAAAGGTGAGATTAAAGACATGATCAAAAATAACTAGACCCAGATTCTGATACCTTTAGGGTTCTCTTGTTATTATGTCTCCTCTACATTTTCTCCCCTGGATAATGGGTTTGTTTTTTACAGTGGTTGGGGCCATGGTTACAAACAACTTCTTGTCTCACACGCCTAAAATTTTACAGTTAGAGCCCAATTATATTTTTTAAATTCCAGATTGAGTTTGAAAAAATTTGAATTTTTTCTAATTTGAATTAAAATCCTACTCATTGAATTAATCACCTTAGTAAGAGAGATTATATATTATAAGCATCACCATTTTAATCTCATATCCAACTTTACGATCCAAGGTAAGACAAGAACCCATAGTGTCATAAAAATACAAAAGTGTGTTGAAGACACAGAATCAGTATTAACCGGACATACCTATACCCATATGGGATACATTTATAAGAATCGTAATATTAATAGTTTTTCCAAAAATATTTTAAATATAGTTTTAATTTTTAAATAATGGAACAATCTAGATAATGCAAATATGTTTATGAAAGTATAATTATAAAGTAAATAGTAAATTGTAGCAAATTAAACTTTTTATAGAAATACCCTGAAATATTAATAGTTGTTATTTAAATACCAAAAAGGTTTTTTATACACATTGCTCTTTTCTTCAAAAATGGAAGCCAAACATATATTGAAGATGAAAATATATAGCTCCTCGTTTATAATGATCTGATCTTTCTCTTTGTCTAAAGATGCAAATACCAGCATTCAGTTACCTAAAGACAGATATGTATGTATCTAGCCCTAGAAAATCAAAATGGTAAGATTATCTCCATATTTAAGAAAACTACTTTGTATCTGAAGGGCAAAAATAATGGATATTTTCTCGAGTATGAATTGTCACTTTACTAGGGAAAATTATAAAATTGCCATGATCAGATAAATCTTTTGCTAGTGATACCAGTATTATTTTTTGATCTACATCTACAGGCCACTATACTAAATGCCATAATATCTATAACATTTTGGCCACCAGATGTATACTCTGAAGTTTTAGATATATTAAACCTTTAGGGTAGTGATTAGATAAAATATTTAATTGTTCAACAAACTTGCAAGCCATCTCCCCTTCTTTAAGATAGAAAATCAGTGGGAAAAGGCATCAATGTACTTGTCATAAAAGCCAACATATTATGGAATTAACAATTAAATGTATGAGACAGTGTGTACACACACATATATGCAGTCAAATGCACAAAATAATAGGAATTCAAACCCAAGAAATATTAAAAAATTTCAACCTTTTAGGTGTAGGCATGTGTTTCCATATGCCAATCAAAAAACTGTTTGTCCAATTTGAACTAATGTGGTATGAGCCAATGTGGCAGAACAGAATAGTCTAATGAAGAATATGAGTAAGAATTCTGTAAAAGAGAATTATCTTTTCAACCACATATCTTGCAGTCATGCAACCATAGAATGGAGGAAAATTTATTAGAATTGTTACTGGAAGAAAAGGAAAATCTATTCTTAACCCTAATATGAAAAGACATGAAATTGAAAGGTTATAATATAGTATCCCTTCTAATATCTTACTAAGACCTATCACTTTAGTATAGTTCAGTATTTGTCACACACACACACACACAGAGCTTTTGCTTGGTTTTCAATCCACTCTTCTCTTTCATCCATATATTTTTCAGGGATAATCACATCTAGACAAAGATTTTCCTATTTTAAATATTCTTATTATCTATCCATCTATCTATCATCTATGAAGAGATAAATATATATTTTCTGAGAGAAGCAAAACTCTTTACAGTAACAGATTCTGCAAGGTAGTATGAAATTCTGGAATCTTAAAAAGAGAGCTGTTAATATAAGCATGAAATAATCCATATGCTTTTTCCAGGTCAAGCAACTTGTTTTCCTCAGTATTTTGCTGCATTAAACTCATCCCAAAAAATGATACTGTAGCCGCTCCAGAGCTTCTAGACTTTAGTGTTTGTGCATATGCCTTGTGTTTCTTCTTATGCATGGACTGCGCTGCTGTTGAAATAAATAAGCTCTGAAGTAGGATTTACTCCATCAAAACACATTGTCCTCGCTTTCAGTTAAAAAAAAAAAAAAGTTAGAAATCTATGTCTTTACCCTAGAGGGAAAAGGTGTTAAAACTGACCTTTGGGTATGCACAGTGGCATTTAGATTATTATATTAAGATAAAAATGAATTATAATTTCAGATGTATTATGGGACCGTGACCTTTATCTATATTAGTAGTGTAATAGTTTCAGAAAGGAAAAATAATAGCTGTCTTAAGCTTATAAATGACTATCCAATATAAGGTGTCAATTGCTACCTCATTCTCTTTTCACCTGGGAGTACAGATTATAACAGTCTTTATTGATCTAACAAAAAGAATAGATGTAAGTACACCAAATAGCTATTTGCCATTCCTCATGTCTTAGGAAACTGGAATGAAAGAGCATTACAGTGATGCATCTAATACCTAGAACACTGGCTGCTACATACACTGCATCAGCTTTTATGAAATCAGTTAATTATGACATATTTGTCTAAGCACAGTCACACAAAACTAATAGGTTTTTTCTTGAGTAGTTTGCAGACAAAACAAGATTCTGTATATGCCATTCATAAACCAGTATCTGTTCATTTTAGGAAAACCTATCCATTGCCATAACATTTAAGTTCCAAAAAGGAGACCTTTTTATTGAGGATACAACATTCTTAGTAGAGGATTTGTTGGAGAGTAGGAGTGAGAGTTTGCTCTGTGTTTTCTTGCTTTCCAATTCCCAGAGACTCTGCAACTACTAGAAGATTCTTTAGCTCTTGCTCCTGTAACAGCAATTTTCTGATGTGCTTCATGGGCCTTGCATGTGTCTGCTCCTGATATATTGGTGTTTATTAAGGGTTTGCCAGAGCCCAATAAATGAATACTTCTCTAAGTTATGACACTATTGGGAAAAATTAAATATAAAAACTATTTATTTATTTACCTATTTATTTCTGTTAAATTTAATAATGGAGGATGCAACTTTTATTATTACACACACACTCATAGAGTCAGGGTTCTGTCATCCAAGGCATATGTCCTACAGATCGGCAGGTGTCTAAAAGTAAGAGAGGAAGTGGTGAGCATAACCAAGATTTGGATGCTCACTTCGCCTTCCAAAGGCACCAATTTGACGGAAGAAGGGCTTAAAAGACAGAAAGGGACAGGAGTGGTAGGCTAGATTATCTCTCTTTATGGGGAAAGAAATATCAGCAGTGCAGAGAATTCTTTTGACTGATGCTAAAAATACATACCCCAGGTTTTCAATCCATTTTCTCTTCCTTCCATACTCTTTTCTGAAATACATCTAGATCCATGGTTTTGCTTATTAGTTGCTTATAGTTCTCAAATTACTACTCCCATGGTTGGCTTTCCACCATGAGTTTCAAATTTATTTACTTAAGTAGTAATATGATAACTTATATATTTTTTCCATTTTAACATATTCATAATAATCATTCTCATTCTTCCCTAAAATATTTGGTCTCACTCTGACTCCCACCTCTTCATCCCCGAATCCTGAATTCCACTATCCTCAACCTCCCCACATCTACAAATCAGTCCATCATGTTTCACTGGTGTGGAACGATAGATAAAATGCAGATGTAAACATTTCACTTACCTTCTTGGGTCTATTTGTGTCCTATTACATAGTATAAAACCTAAGTGTGTAACATATTTTCACAGATTGTCCAATATCTTCTACCTACTTTCCTGTTTTCTTGTATTTATCTACTTCTATTTCTGAGTCAGGATGGTTTTAGATGAAAGAAAATCTCTCCAAAACTGATTTAAGATTAAACCCTTTCTTATCTGACAAAGCAGGTAGGTCACATGTAGAGTAGCTTCAGTGTTGGTTAAACCACTGCTTGTATAATATCAGGAAGGTTATGCGGTCTTCCCACATTACACTTCAAAAGGTTAACTTCCTTAGGTTTACCTGTCAAGGTCTTTTTTTTTTTTTTTTTACCTGTCAAGGTCTTAAGATAACTTTGGCATCACATGAAGATGTCACGAACAGAGCCAGAAATAGGGCTCAGTTTTTGCCAGAAGTACAATAGAATAAAAGCAACAATGACAAAATAGAAAATATGTTTTCCATCATGAATTAGTCATTAACTAGTCGACTTTGGACAGTAAAATTCAGCTTTCCTAAGCAATTTTTTTTTTTTTTTTGCTAGAATGTAAAGTGGATAGATTGGAAAATTCCTAAGTTGTATTCCAAGTAAGGTTTTGGAAAAGTCTGTAGCTAAATGGCTTTGGAATTCCTGCCAACACACAATGGCAAAGGATAATGAAACGAAATAATATAATCACTGATTCCAGGAATCACCAGAACATGCTTTCTCACTTACTTACAAAACCAGAGAATACATTTGAATGGAATTTAAAGTTCATCCAGAACAAATTTCTGTTAGTTGTTTGGATCTCTTTTACCACATTGCTGACAAGAAGTCATTCCTTGAATGAATGCTAATGAGGAATTCAAGTATCTTCCCAACAATGGGTAGAATCTTACTGTTGTCAGTTTCCAACTGATTGACTTCTTTTGTAAACATCCTAAACATTATTCTTTTGCATGAATAGTCCATGAATATTCCCAAATGTTTAAATTTAGTTATCAAGTCCTTCAAAGGATTTCTCTTTCCAAGTTAAATATCCCCTCCTTTAAGCATTAATCACGTGAAATAATTTTATATTTTAAGAAATGTAATAGTTTTTTTTTAAAGTCTTTCTTTTTATTTAGATGTTTCTTAGGGCCCAACTTTATAATTTATAATTCAATTCAGTCTACTCACCTATCATCCATGTATAGATTTTTTTTTTTTTTTTTTTAAAGATTTTGTTTATTTATTTGACAGAGAGAGAGATCACAAGTAGGCAGAGAGGCAGAGAGGGAGAGGGGGAAGCAGGCTCCCTGCTGAGCAGAGAGCCCGATGCGGGGCTCGATCCCAGGACCCTGGGATCATGACCTGAGCTGAAGGCAGAGGCTTTAACCCACTGGGCCACCCAGGTGCCCCCATGTATAGATTTTTATCTATCGACTTATCTACCCATCAATCTATTTATCTATTTTTCTGTTTCTTAAATTTTTCAACAAAGACCCTCAGATCTGTTATTTCATCAATCAATTAATCAATCAGTCACTCAGAGAACAGAGCAGGAGTTTCAGCTCCTTTCTTATTTTATGTATTCTAAACAATAATTGCTGCAGTAGTATCTCAACTAATTATACTAAAAAAGCATACACAGAGACTGAGTGTTAAATGTATTATTTATTGGCTACTTTTATTTAATAATCTGGATCTCACTGTTCAACTTGTTATAGATCCAGAAGGAAAACAAAATGCATATACACACACGTGCATACCCACATGTATCACCAAAGTCCTACACACATATTGTGGTATATCTCACTCAACTATTTTGCTGTAGATAAGGCTTAATAAAATTGACTCTATTCCTTGTATAATATTACACTGGTTTTTTTTATTATATTGGTTTTTATTCTAAAATATGCTCATTTTTAAGGAAATTATTTATCACATATTTACTTTGTGCAAGATATATTGCTAAGGACTTCTGAACTTTTTTCTCTTTCAATCCCTATGTGTCCTCTGGGAAACAAATTAGTATAAATGATATCAGAAGCCTCCATGTATTTGAGTCCCTTCCAACTTTCCTCTTGTAATTGAGTTCTGGTTTCAAAGCATTGCAGTCTGAAAACAGGTAGGGAATGATCCCAATCTTTTGGTTCCAGCTGAGACCTGATTTGTGACTCAGGATGTGATCTATTCTGGTGAATGTTCCATATGCACTAGAGAAGAAAGTGTATTCTGTAGCTTTGGAATGGAATATTCTGAATATATCTATGAGGTCCATCTGGTCCAGCGTATCATTTCAAGCCCTTATTTCCTTGTTGATCTTTTGCTTAGATGATCTGTCCATTTCAGTGAGGAAGTATTAAAGTCTCTTACTATTATTGTATTATTGTCAATGTGTTTCTTTGATTTTGTTATTAACTGGTTTATATAATTGGCTGCTCCCATGTTAGGGGCATAAATACTCATAATTGTTAGATCTTCTTGTTGGATAAACCCTTAAGTATGATATAATGTTCTTCCTCATCTCTTATTACAGCTTTGAATTAAATTAAATTTTAGATTAAAATCTAATTTGTCTGATATAAAGATTGCCACCCCAGTTTCTTTTTCTGTCCAATAGCATGATAAATGGTTTTCAACCCCCTCACTTAAAATCTAGAGGTGTTTTTGGGTCTAAATGAGTCTCTTGCCGACAGCATATCAATGGGTCCTGCTTTTTTATCCAATCTGATACCATATGTCTTGATTGCAGCATTTAATTCATTTACATTCATGGTAACTGTTGAAAGATATGAATTTAGTGCCATTATATTGCCTGTAAGGTAACTGTTACTGTATATTGTCTATGTTCCTTTCTGGTCTATGTTACTTTTGGAATCTTCACTTAAAGGATCCCCTTTAATATTTCTTGCAGGGCTGGTTTAGTGATCACAAATTCTTAGTTTCTGTTTGTCCTGGAAATTCTTTATCTCTTCTGTTTTGAATGTCAGCCTTGCTGGTTAAAGTATTCTTGGCTGCATATTTTTCTCATTTGGTACCCTGAATATACCCTAGAGCATATTATGCTAAGTGAAATAAGTCAATCAAAATTATCATATGATCTCATTGATGTATGGAATTTGAGAAACAAGACAGAAGATCATAGGGGAAGAGAGGAAAAAATGAAACAAGAAATCAGAGAGGGAGATGAACCATAAGAGACTCTTAATCTGAGGAAACAAACTGAGGGTTGATGGAGTGGAGCAGGGTAGGGGGGATGGGGTGGCTGGGTGATGGACATTGGGGAGGGTATGTGTTATATTAACATATAACATTATATGTTAATAATAAGAAAAAATACATGATATGAGAGACAATGTAACATGTGTCCAAGGACCTGGAATCTGGAGCCAGGCTCCACCCTTTTCTTCACCAGGTATAGTACCTCACATGAGATATCTAAATCTCCATGCCTCAGTTTCTTCATAGGAAAGTAGAAAAACACTTATTTCAAATGGTTCTTATGAAGATTAGATTAGTTAATGTTTCTAAAACCAGACATACAGCTAGCTTTATTGTCTATTACATAAAATGAGTTCATTTAAGATTACACAGCTAGGAAGTAGAGAAATGAGAATTCAGTAAATATTAACTTACTTTTTAAATTTCAAAATGTAGATACAGATAATTGTGAGGAAGTATTTTAAAGTCAAAATTATGTTAACCAGAATAACTACGTCTAGCAATACGGTTTAATTTTTAAACTTTTACTTTTGCTATGGTTTAATTTCCAAACACACATACACTTTTTAAAAATCTGCCTTTCCAGTTATAATAAAAAATTAACAAGATAGGGAACAGCAAGTGTTGTCGAGGATGTGGAGAAAGGGGAATACTCCTACACCATTGATGAGAATGCAAGCAGGTACAGCCACTCCAGAAAACAGTGTGGAGGTTCCTCAAGATATTAAAAATGGAGCTACCTATTACCCAGCAATTGCACTACCAGGTATTTACCCCAAAGATACAGATATAGTGAAAAGAAAGGGTACATGTGCCCCAATGTTCATAGCAGCAATGTCCACAATAGACACATTCTAAAAGGAGCCAAGATGTTCTTCAACAGATGAATGGATAAAGAAGATGTGATTCACATACACAATGGAATATTACTCAGCCATCAGAAAGGATGAATACCTACCATTTGCATCGACATGGATGGAACTGGAGGGGATTATGCCAAGTGAAAGAAGTCAAACAGAGAAAGGCAACTATCATATGGTTTCACTCATATGTGGAACATGGGGACTAGCATGGAAGACCACGGGGGAACGGAGGGAAAACTGAATGGAAAGAAATCAGAGAGGGAGCAAAACCATGAGAGACTCTGGACTCTGGGAATGAAACTGAGGGTTATAGAAGGGAGGGGAGTAGGGGAATGGGGTAACTGGGTGATAGGTATTAAGAAAGACACGTGTGGTGATGAGCACTGGGTGTAATACACAGCTAACGAATCATTGAACACTACATCAAAAACTAATGATGTACTATATGCTGTCTAACTGAACATAATAATAAATAAATAAATAAATAAATAAATAAATAAATAGTATCTACCTTCCATTGATATCTTAGTGTTTTGCTAAATTATATTTTATATGCTTTCATTTTCTTTTCTATGGTGTTTCTGTTTAGGATATATACATTATTTCAGTTCCCACCAACACAGGTTTCATCCTACTTGTTTAGAGGTTAGTATAAATTGCCTCTTCAGATCATCTCAAATACTGGCTAAAAGTCCTAGGTAAGCCCAGTGAAAAACAACCTTTCATATAGTTTAATCCATTATTATTTAAAATATAATTTCCTTAGGTATATCTAAACCACAGGTGGACTTAAAATCTCTCATCCGTATAATGCTCTGCAAGCAGGACTTTTCTTTTTTCATACTACTCACATCACTTTATTTGTAGTTGCTACATGTTCCTGAATGCATTGCAAAAAAGCTTTTTCTCCTGGACATAATTTATTCCCACAGTGTCTGGCACTTAGAAGGCAATAATTTTGTCAAATAATGAATAAGAGTTTAGTTCTCAAAATGCCTAAAGAAACATTTTTAAAAATCAATCATTGGGGTATGGTAGAGTGGGTAAATAGAGGATAGGATTCTCTCTTGTCCTGATGCTCCACTGATTCAGTTGGACTTTTCTCACTTTCAGGAAGTTAGGCTTATTTTCCAGTAATGGCTATAATATAATTGTTTCCAGATTGTTCTTCCTAATTCTATTTCATTAACTTGATAATACTGAAAGTCCCTCACAGTTCTGATGCTAGTGTTTTTTTTTTCTAAATTTTACTTTTCTATAGCATTATGAATTCTGAACATTTGACATCTTTATAGGTATTTTAGTGGGGAGTCTGAAGAAGCTGCCAAGAAGATGTCATTTTCAATGTGCACAATTCTAATTTACATTAATATGCTTTATTTGGGCCAAAGTAACCTATTCTGTTAGATTAATACCCTTGCTAGTTTATTTTGATGGATAAGTTTATTATGCATACAAAAGCAGTTTTAATCTATGAAAATATTAGATATTTTATTGATATATTGAGGGAAATTTCTTTAAGATCTGGAAAAAAATCAGAGTCCAATGGTTTGAAGGACAAAAATGATGGAGATTCTGATGGTGGAACATGGGAACCAGCATTTTTTTAATTATGCTAAATTTTCTAAAATTGTGCTTGACAAAAACTAAAAGAAAAACAACCAAAAAATACCTTAGTACAGACATTATAAAACACATGGATAAAATTAAAGGCCTTTTTCATATGCCTTGTGGGACGCTACAATACCCTTTGGGAAATTCCTGTTGTTCAAAATAATAAGTACACCTTGGATGAGAGGTTGCCATGACAGCACATAGGGCAGCAAGCAACTAATTGCTCCCTTTCTACAAAGATTTCACATGGCTTTCTCATCTTTCACTTAAAAGCTAGGCTTCTGTGTTGTGCAGGGGCTAATTCTTTGTTCAATTGCATTAGCACTCTAAATCCAGGGAGCAAATGGTCTGCCAACTGGAGCCACAAACACAATTGGATGGGATCCAAATGACATCCACAAAGCTCAGTCACAAACTGTGGGGAAAGTGACCAAAATTGGCACTTCACAATTTTGATGAAAATGTACTTGGAATATTTTCCTCACATATTCAGATATCCACAAACACAGAGAAATTTCATTTGGAACATATGGAAATGTATGCAGTATTTTTATCTCAAAAATCAACTTAGACATTTCAAATTATTTTCAATTTAAGCTTCTGTTTATATATTAGTGTAAACACACTTGAAGTTGTATACATATTTCCTCTTCCTACTCTTTACCATCTAGTACAATTTATCCTCATCCTTTTTTTTATTTTTAAATGTTTTTGTATGAAATAAAAAGCTAGTATGTCTTTTTTCCAGCTATTTTATAGAGGTATAATTGACAAAAAGTGTATACATCTAAGAAGTATAATATGATGTTTTGATTGGAGTATAGATTGTGAAATGATTACCACAATCAAGTTAACATATCTATCAATTTATAGTGTGTGTGTGTGTGTGTGTGTGTGTGTTTGGTAAGAACACTTGAGATCTATTCTCTTAGCAACTTTCAGTTATTATTATTATTTTAGATATTATCATTATTATTACTTATAGTCACCATGCCACACATTTGGTCTCCAGAACTTATTCATCTTAAAACTGAAATTTTGTACACTTTGACCAATATCTCTCCCCCGCCACACTTCACATCTCCTACTAATCATTCCTCTCTCTCCGTTTCTGTGATTTCATCTTTTTTAGATCTCACACATAAATAAACCATATAATATTTGTCTTTCTGTGTGTGGCTTATTTCAGTTAGTATATATCTTCTAGGTCCATCTATATTGTGGCAAATGGACAGATTTCTTTCTCTTTGAAGCATATTTCATGTTTTCAGCCTTTTTATACTCACACATTAAGTTTTACTGACCAGAAATACAACCAGTTGTCTGACTACCCATTATTTATTAAAATTAAGCTTATCAGTGTCCCTTAATTGGGTCACACTATGACAAAAATGGTGTATATTTGATAATAAATTTAGTGAAGGGGTGCCTGGGTGGTGCAGTCTAAGTGTCCAACTCTTGATTTGGCTCAGATCATGATCTCAGGGTCCAGAGATCAAGCCCTGTGTCATGCTCTGTGATCAGCACAGAGTCTGTTTGGGTTTCTCTTTTCCTCTCCCTCTGCCCCTCCCCAGTGCTTGCTCTCTCTTTCTCCCTAAAATAAATATATGGATCTTTTAAAAAATATATTTAGTAAAAATGAGTGATGTAGAAGGGTTAATAGAGATAAGAATGAATGGCTATTATAAGGATTGAAGACTAGGATGGTTTATCATATTACATTTTTTCTTATTTGCAAGTTGTAAAATTTATTTCATCTTTGCATTTTGTACTGCCATTGTGCAGAGGTTTTCAAATTGTTTAGGAAGCAGACATATAAAGTTCCCATACAAGGCACCATGGGCTATGGAATCTTTACTCCATATCAGCCATTTTTACGTTGATTATCATTTGGAAAAGTCTGCTTTAAAGAAAAAAAAGTTGAAAGTAATGTTGTTTAGGGATGTCTATACATTTACAGCAAATCAGATATAAATGAACCTCTTAATTGCTCTGATATCCCACTCTTCATGCAAATGACTAGACTAAGGACTGAAGCTGTGTTACCATATTATTGACTTAATGAGTCCCAAATTGAAGTAGTAGAGGAAGAGGGTTTTATGTGTGCCTGTGTATACCTTGTTTTTACATGTTAAGGCAATACTCTTAAATAAAGTTAAATTAATTTAAAGTATATCTATAAAAGTGCTGCAAATTATTTTAAGTTTTATATAGTCAACCCCAACTGGTCCATTGAATTGTCTCAGTTTCATGGATCCTTTTGCTATTCTCATAAAATTTATGAATTATATTCCATCAGAAAAGGAACATTAAACAATTTTATATATAATTTTGAGGGTTCACAGTCCATGAACCCCATCCATAAGTTTCCTTTCAGTCTACTGATCCCAGCTGGGTTAAGATGTAATTGAGCAAATTTATAGAAAATAATTAAGAATAGTTTCTTCAGTAATCCAAACCTTTCATCCATGTCCCCAGTTTCTTCTCAATAACAAACCAAAATTATATATATATATAATTATATGTTATATATAGTATAATATAATTTATATTCTATATTTATATATTATATTATTTATATCATATATATAAATATTTATTTAATATATATTAATTATATATTTAATATACTATATATGTGTGTATATATATATATGTGGAAAATATATATCTTTATAACCATGAATTTTGGTCATGAATTTAGAGCAATATGTCCTCATCTGATTCCCACGAGTTTCCTTCAAATTTTACCGATAAGCCTATAGTACCCTATGCCTCATTCTACCAGAAAGTTGTGTTTATATCAGTATCCTAGCCTTTTTGCTAGAACTATTTGGATTTCACCCTATTTTAGTAAGTTTGACAATACAAAGGAGAGGTGGAAGCAGGAGATCTACCAAAATAGCTATGTAAGCTAGTAAGTTAGCCTCATGCACTTCATGGATATTGACAGAAGAGATAAGACTGTTGGCTCAGACACAATAGAATAGTAGAAATATCAACATAGAGACACCACAGGATGTATGTGTCCAGCACAAAAAAGGAATGCTGAACTTACAGAATTCACTGTGACATAATCCCGAAATATTGTATGATACTGTGTGATATGTTTTTGTTATTCATTAAGTCACCTCTGTTTCCATCTGAATGAACAATCATGAGGAGTGGTTTGCATAATAGAACTTGAGGTCTTAGCCTTGGAATTTTTGCATACTCAGCATGGTGTGTACAAGGGCAAGAGTCTGTGGCACATTGCCTCCCCAAAATATGGAATAAAATGGTCAACATTTGGAAATTCTGCATTATGCAGTGAACCAACATTTTCTGAATGACCAGTGAATGATGTTACACAATTACACATGATTAAGAAAATTCTCTACTCAAAGTGCAAAGTAGATCAATGGATTTTAATATAACAAGGTTCATTTATATGTTTTCAGATTACACACCGCAACTAAACTTTAAGTAACTACCCCTGCCCACTTTTGGTAGAGTACTAAAGAAACATAGACATAAGCATCTGGTAAGGGTATTAAAATAATTCTTTCTTTTTCAACTATATAACTGTGAAAGAAACTTTAAAAGACAAATAAGTGGAAAAGGTGCCATTTTCTGGTTTGGAAGATTCAATATTCTTTAGATATGAATTCTCCCTCAAATTCTTCAGTATACTTATCACAATTCCAACCAAAATTATCTTCAGGCTTTTTAAATAGAAATTAACAATCTGAGTCTAGCTTTTCCATGGTAATATAATAGTCAAAAAATTTTTGAGTAAAAGAAAATGTAGATAACTTACATTATCATAAAAGATATTCTATAAAAATGAGTAAGCTATTGGTATTGGTACAAAAATAAATATATACATCCATCTAAAAAATAAAGAAGCCATAAATAAATTGACACAGATATACATATATAGTCAAGAGATTTTTAACAAATGTGCAGTTAATTTTATATGAAATCGAGACTCTTTTTTAAAAAGTGGACAAAATGGGTGCTTGGTTGGCTCGGTTGGTTAAGTGACTGCCTTCAGCTCAAATCATGATCCTGGGGTCTTGGGATCAAGTCCCACATCAGGCTTCCCCTGCTCTGTGTGGAGTCTGCTTCTTCCTCTCCCACACCCTGCCACTATCCCTGCTTGTGCTCTCTTTCTTTCTGTTAAATAAATAAATAAAATCTTAAAAAAATAAAATAAAACAAAAATAAAAAGTGGACGAAATTGTGAAGCTGCTTTGAAAAGCATTTTGTCAACCTGTTTTATTTATAAATTTAAGTATGTATTAATCGTATACTCAATACATATCAACCAAACATTAAACATATGCTAACAATCTGACTCACAAATCTTGGGTATTTAATACAATGGACATAAAAACCTATATCCACTTGAAGATTTATGCTTAAACATTCATAGAAACTTTATCCAGATTAGTAAAAAGCTAGAAAAGTCCCAAATATCTATCAATAGGTCAATAAATAAATTGTGGTATATACATCATAATAATACTTTTCTTTAAAGTATTACAAGAGGGGTGCCTGGGTGGCTCAGTGGGTTAAAGCCTCTGCCTTGGGCTCAAGTCCATGATCTCATGGTCCTGGGATTGAGCCCCTCATCGGGCTCTCTGCTCAGCGGGAAGCCTGCTTCTCCCTCTTTCTGCCACTCTGTGTACTTGTGACGTCTCTCTCTCTCTGTCAAATAAATAAATAAAATCTTTAAAAAAATAAAAATAAAATATTACAAGAACACAACCTAAATACTTAATACATTAATTAGCATTCTTTAAATAGGAAACAGAACATTTGTTCCCTATTTAAGATTTTCTTTTTTTATTAAGATTTATTTATTTATTTTAGAAAGAGAGAGAGAAAATGAACAAGCACAGGAGCAGAGGGAGAGGGAGAGAGAAACTTTAGCATTCAAACTAAGTGCTGAACTTGGCACCCAATGTGGGGCTTGAGCTCATGACTCTGAGATCACAACCTGAGCCAAAACCAAGAGTTGGATGCTCAGCCAATTGCACCAGCCAGGGGCTTCCTTATTTATGATTTCTATAGTCCAACTATAAATTCTACAAAAGACACAGTGATCTCATAATGGCTTATATAACCTATATTTAGAATGGAAAAATAAGAGTGAGCAAGTATAATAGGTTTTTAAATGGCTGTGTTTGCAGCTTTGAAGTGTCATAAGAGATATATTTTCCTATAGCTCTGCAAGATGAAGAAAATCCCAAATGCCACTGTCGTTAAAGGTGCATTCTTTGTGTAAATAGGATATACTCCCTGAGGGATGCCTAAACTAATTGAGAGAAATTTGTGGAAGCCAGTGTTTTTGTGGGATGAGTACAATTAGAGGCAGGGAAATACAGATTTGATTTATCATCATTATTTTGAACTGATGTGCGTATTCTAGTAAGTATGTCTTGGGGAAAACAAGCTACTATAAAAAAAAAGCTAGAGATAGAGATGGAGCTTATGGACACAGGTAGCATAGTGATATAGATGATAGACACAGTTACATGTATATTTAAATAGAGAAATAGATATATAAAGTTATATAAATATAAGGTAGGACAGCAAATGTATAAATATAGAGATGTATAAATATTTGCATATAAAAGTAGATAGGTCACACGTGGGGGGCAAGTTGTGAGTCATTTTAAGCTAAAACTTCATGTTATTCACATGATTAACTTAGAACACAATGAAATTAACACTTCAAGGGGTTCCCATGGAAAAATTTAAAAAAAAAGATTCAATATGAACTAAAACTCATGGTTTACTTCCCCTTAAATAAGCAAAGTTAATTGAATAAGTTAAGAGGACTTTAATAAGTTGCGTGTGTTTAAGATTTTTTTCCTTTGGCTTTTCAAAACCAGATATGCTATCACAAAGCCAATTACTGAATGTATGCAGTGTAGCTTCTAACAATTAAGTAGGTTTTTTTTCAATCTGTATATTTCAAACTCTTTTTTCACCTCCATAGTGTTGTATTACATTTGAAACTGTCATTTCCAGATGCACCTGGGTTGCTCAGTGTATTAAACATCTGCCTTTGACTCAGGTTGTAATCGTAGAGTCCTGGGATCAAGCCCCAACCTCCTGTTGGGCTCCTTGCTCAGCTGGGAGTCTGGTTCTCCCTCTGTCCCTCTCCTTACTCATTCTTGTGACTCTCACACTCTCTGAAATAAATAAAATCTTAAAAAAAAAAATGAAGAACTTTCATTTCTGGATTATGAACCCAATGTTAGTAAACCAAATGCCCAAGAGTTGAGTACACATATGCTGATATTCTGCACTTAAAAGCCACAAAATATTTTGTGATTTGCAATTTGAGAACTACCAGACAATAGTACTTGTACTAGTATGACTATAAAGCTTAATCCGAGAAAGCAAGTGAGAATAGTTGGTGATTGTGTTCTCTCCTCTACTCAAACTCTTTGATTTGACCAAATGAAACAAGATGTTATTTAGCATAGAAAAAGTTGTGTATTTATAAAAATGTTAATTTATTCAAACAGAATGATACACGTCATATGAAATTATCTAAGATACTTTTGGCTTACATTGGTTTTGAGGTAAATATGAAAGTTTAAGATACTTTGTGACATAATATTTTACTTAAAATACGTTAAGGATTATTTATAAAACATCCCTAAAGCACCTTAATATATTTTTATATAAAGGAAATCTCTTGTTGCATTTTATAAACAAAATTAATGAATGTGTAAAAGAAGCATGAGCAAAAGCCTACAGCACGATGTTCAATTACATCAGGTTTATGAGGCAGAAATCTGGGTACAAAGAATAAAATTGCTGATAAGTCATGAAAAAGCCTTTGGAAAAGTGAATAATATTTTCTTTAGAATTTAATAACTATTCAGGAAAGGGCTCTTACATCCTATGTGAATTTCTTAGAGTCTCCAAATTGTTTTTAAATAATGCATTATACTTGGTCACCTTTAGACAATGGCTTTATTATATGAATTCTTGTTTTTCTTAAAAGTGATTTTTCTAAAATTCTTTTTTTTCTTTTTTTTTAATTTTTATTAACATATAATGTATTATTTGCCCCAAGGTACATGTCTGTGAATCGTCAGGCTTACACATTTCACAGCACTTAACAGCACATACCCTCCCCAATGTCCACAACCCAGCCACCCTCAGTTCGTTTCGTGAGTCTAGAA
>CM053604.1:130303497-130313602 GCA_028646535.1 Procyon lotor | reverse complement strand
TTTTCTGGTTCCATATAAATTTTAGGTTTATTTGTTCCATTTCTTTGAAATAAATTGATGGTATTTTGATAGGGAATGCATTAAATGTGTAGATTGCTTTAGGTGGAAAGACATTTTCACAATATTTGTTCTTCCAATACATGAGCATGGAACATTTTTCTATTTCTTTGTGTCTTCCTCAATTTCTTTCATGAGTACTTTGTAGTTTTCTGAGTACAGATTCTTTGCCTCTTTGGTTAGGTTTATTCCTAGGTATCTTATGGTTTGCGGTGCAATTGTAAATGGGATCAACTCCTTAATTTCTCTTTCTTCAGTTTTGCTGTTGGTGTATAGAAATGCAACTGATTTCAGTGCATTGATTTTATATCCTGACACTTGACTGAATTCCTGGATGAGTTCTAGCAGTCTTGGAGTGGAGACTTTTGGGTTTTCCACATAAAGTATCATATCATCTGTAAAGAGTGAGAGTTTGACCTCTTCTTGGCCAATTTGGATGCCTTTGATTTCTGATTGTTGAGGTTAGGACTTCTAGTACTACGTTGAATATCAGTGGAGATAGTGAAGCCCCATGGATATTAAAAAACTTATGAGTAAATAAAATTTGTGAACAACTCTATGTTCCAAACTTTCTTCTTTTCATTTGTCATACTCATTCTTTTGTTCAGGGCTCAGCTGAAATGTCCATTATTTTTTAGGAGTCTACACTTGATTCTTAAACTAGGTTAGTTCCCTCTCCTTTATGTGCTGTCAGTACTCCATGTCCTCTGCAATACATTGTATTTAGGGTTTTCAAAAGAGTATCATAGTCAGCACATGATACATTGTGTGGAGTTGTAAGACAGCTGGGAGGCCATGTCACCCAAAGCTAGACACTGATGTCAGTGCAGGGAAAGTTTCTTTGGTGACATTTGAGAATTAAGTGAAGAGCTGTGTTAGCCAGATAATTTCACTAAGAATTTTCAGTATTCAGATATAGCCTATAAATTACTGTTTGATATAATATGGTCAAAGAGCACTTCTCTAACATTTCACATAGTCCTAGATATCCTGGTGTATGCTTGAAAATAATCCATGAAAGCAATTTCCTGAGAAATATTTATGAAAATAGAGTGATAGAAGTTTTTTTTTAACAGTTTAGTAGAGGATAAAAATTGAAAATGTATTTGATATCTTATACTCATTTTTATTTTCCATATTCCTGGAATTACCAAAAATTACTAGACCAAAATTTAATACTCTAAATCTTAAGTAGTTTAATGACAAAGAACAATATAGTTTAAAAAATATTTGTATACATTAGGCCATAAATTTTGTCTGTGGCCCTACTCACTATGTCTATGAATCTTCCTGCCAACTAAATAAAGGATATAGGAATTTTAAAATTTTGTTTAAGTAAATGTACGATAGAGTGTATATTAAATCCCCTTGGCCCTGAGTTTTTGAAAAAAATTATATTTCTACATTTACATTTTTAATTATAACATATGCTGTGATTTAAATTGTAATATAAAATTCATCTACTCAGTTTTATCTTCTTTAGGCAATAAACTACAATATGCTATAAGAATAAATCGAATTAAATTAAACAAGTGGAAAATATAGTTGAATCATCTCATAATTTTAAATTTTTAGTTCCCACTTTGTGCCAGCTGTTTGTTCTTTGTAAGATGTTCTGCACAATAGGATCACATCAATAGCTAACTAGAATTTACATTCAAAGGATACCCCCACCAGAAATTATGAAGTTGATCATTTAAATATTTCAAATTGTTCTGAAAACACTATGTTAAACATGCAGAATCAAGTTCTGAATTGGATAGCTAATAAACTGAATCACAATGAAAGTTTTGTATGTGATGTACATGGAATTCTTTACTTTTAGATGGAGAATTTTAAGCTTTCTGAATTATCTTCTTCTTTTTTTTAAAGATTTTATTTGACAGAGAGAAACACAGTGAGAGAGGGAACACAAGCAGAGGGATTGGTAGCGGGAGAAGCAGGCTTCCTGCAGAGCAGGGAGCCCAATGTGGGGCTGGATCCCAGGACCCTGGGATCATGACCTGAGCCGAAGGCGACCCCTAATGACTGAGCCACACAGGCGCCCCCTGAATTATCTTCTAAATTTGTATTAGATTTCCTAAAACTTAGTAAATATTTTTAAAAAGTTGTTTGCATTTATATTAGCCATTTAAAAAAAAGCAAAATAATAAAACTATGTAAACTTTTGTGAAAAAAAACTGGGGACTAGTAGTAAAAATAAAGAATTCAGAAAGAAGCAGTAACAATAAAGGTGACACAGACTTTTTTTCTGATGAAGTTATGTGCCATAAATAATAAATAAGTAAAAATTATATTTTTGGGTGGTAATAAATACTCTAAAGGAGATAAAACCAGATAATGGATGGAAGTAACATGTAAGCTGAGATCTAAATGACAATAAATGCCAAAATAACATATGAGGAAAGAATTGTCCAGGTAGTTAGGACAGAGAGTGCAAACATTCTGAGGTGGGAACAAACGAATGTGGTTTGAACAGTGAACCTGGAGGACATAGCTACAAGATATGTTCCAAAATGCAGACAAGGAGCAGATTGCTTGATCAAATGTTTTAGATTTGGATATTCCAAGCACTCTACCAAGTCATTATAATCAGTATTTTTTCATGATCTGGTTCACACGTGAAAATTATCTTTTTTGCAGCTGCCTGGAAAATGATTTGCAAAGAACAAATGTGAAATCAGGCAAAAAAGGTAGGCAGTAATTGCAGTAGTTTAAGCAGGTGGGGAGAAGAGCTTTATATATGACACTAGCAAGGACGGAAGGATAATGCATAAAGCATTATTTCACATGGTTAACCAGAAAATACAATGAATATGTGTCAAAAGAATTTTAGATATCAAAATTCTAAAATGTTATATGTTGAGTTGATTGAATTCAGTTATCTTCATAATATTGAAATTTTATAAGAGAAGATTAAAATTGTATGGCTAGTTTCTGTATTCTCTTTTTTTTTTTTTAAGATTTTTATTTATGTATTTGACACAGAGAGAGAGGGAGAGATCACAAGTAGGCAGAGAGGAAGGCAGAGAGAGAGGGGGAAGTAGGCTCCCTGCTGAGCAGAGAGCCTGATGCGGGCTTGATCCCAGGACCCTGAGATCATGACCTGAGTGGAAGGCAGAGCCTTTAACCCACTGAGCCACCCAGGTGCCCCTATTCTCTTCTCTCAGATGCCAATGATTTACCCAAAGTCCCTGGCTTATTAAAACATCCATTACAAGAAATTTGTAAACACTAAATACACCCAATTTTAGGATGCAGAGCAATGTGCTTTAAGGGTTGTTCATGTGTTAAAGGTTAGCAACAACATTTGTTCTGTCTGCAAACAAAATATAATAACAAGAAGGCATCATCATTGCAAATATAATCTAAGGGACAAAAAAAAATGTAATGAAGTCTAAATCTCTCCTTTAAGGTCCTCATACTAATTTAGTTGTATACTTTGGCTTCCTTAAATCAGTACAAAGAAAAACATTTTATCAAGTGCATTTCCCAGATATGTTTGGGGTACAGTAGGGGATAAGCTGACATTACATTGCATATTGTGAGTTCAATTACTACAAAATTATCAGTCTATTTTTAAGACCAAAGTGATTTTGTCTGTAGAAACAAAGCAGTTAAGTGGTTTTGTACAGGTCACAACCCAAGTTAATTGGATATTTGGTAATAGAACCACAACAACTGATCCTTGAAATACATCATCAGAAGATCATGTTCACTTTTTAAAATAAAGCAAATAATTCTTCAAATGGTGTATATTATTAGCTCTTACTATTTTTTGTCTTTGTTTTAATCAACTTTATTGAGGTATAATTTACATATAACAAAATACACCGTTTTGTTATGCAGACCAATGAGTTTCTAGAAATTATTTATCACTTATCATTACCACAATCAATTATAAAATAATTCCATCACTCCCAAAAGACTCCCTGCTACCTCTCTGCAGTTAATTCTCCACCACCATCAGCCTTAAACAATCACTTTATATATTTACTTTATATAAAAATAGAGGTTTTTTACCTCTTTGGTTAGGTTTATTCCTAGGTGTATTATGGTCTTTGGTGCAATTGTAAATGCAATCAATTTGTTGATTTCTCTTTATGCTGCTAATTTCTGGTGTATAGAAATGCAACAGGTTTCTGTATTGATTTTGCCTACTGCAACTACACTGAATTTGTGAATCAGTTCTAGCAATTTTTGGTGGAGTCTTTCAGGTTTCCAATATAGAAGAATATAATGTCATCTGCAAATAGTGAAAGTTTGACTTCTTTCTTATCAATTTGGATGCCTTCTATTTCTTTTTGTTGTTCGATTGCTGAGGCTAGGACTTCCAGTACTTTGTTAAATAATAATAGTGAGGAGTGTACATCCTTGTCTTATTCCAGACCTTAGAGGAAAAGTTCTCAGTCTTTTCCCATTAAGGATATTAGCTGTGGGTCTCTTATATATGGCTTTTATGAAATAAACATACATTTCCTCTAACCCTATTTTGTTGAGAGTTTTTTTCATGAATGGATGTTATATTTTGTCAAATGCTTTTTTTTCCACTGAATTTATTGAAAGGATCATATGGTTCTTATCTTTTCTTTCACTAATGTGGTATATCACATTGATTAATTAACAAATATTAAACCACCCTTGCAGCCCAGGAATAAATCCTACTTGATCTTGGTGAATGATTCTTTTAATGTACTTACTGTTGGCTTTGATTTGCTAGTATTCTAAAGAGAATTTTTGTGTCCGTGTTCATTGGGGATATTGGCCTGTAGTTCTCTAAGGGACCTAGGAATAAACCTAACCAAAGATGTAAAAAATCTGTACCCTCAAAATTATAGCGTGCTTGTGAAAGAAATTGAAAATGACACAAAGAAATTGAAGATAACACAAAGAAATGGAAAACATTGCATGTTCATGGATTGGAAGAACAAATATTTTTAAAATGTCTATATTACTCAAAGCAATCTACACATTTAATATCAATCTCTATCAAAATATCATCAGCATTTTTCACAAAGCTAGAACAAAGAATCCAAAAATTTGTATGGAGCCACAAATGACACAAGTAACCAAAGTAATCTTGAAAAAGAAAAGTGAAGCTAGAGGCATCACAGTTCTGGTCTTCACAGTGTATTACATAGCTGTGGTCATCAAGATAGCATGGTACTAGAACAAAAATAGACACATAGATCAATGAAAAAAAAAAAAAAAAGAAAACCCAGAAACGAACCTACATCTATGTGGTCAGTTAATTTTTGACAAAACAGGAAAGAATATCCAATGAGGGATAAAAAAGAGTCTCTTCAAAAAATGGTGCTGGGAAAACTGGACAGCAATACGCAAAAGAATGAACCTGGACCGTTTTCATTACACCATATGAAATTATCTCAAAGTGAATGAAAGACCTAAGTGTGAGACAGGAAACCATCAAAATCCTACAGGGGACCACATCTAGCAACCTCTTTGACCTCAGCCATAGCAGGTTATTACCAGACACATCTCCTGAGGCAAGGGATATAAAAACAAAAATAAACTGTTGGGATTTCATAAAGACAAAAAGCTTCTGCAAAGCAAAGAAAAAATTAACAATCCTAAAAGGCAACCTATGGATTGACAGAAGATACTTGCAAGTGACATAGATCCAAAATCTATAATAAAGAATTTATCAAACTTAACACTTAAAAAACAAATAGTCCAGTTAGAAAATGGGCAGAAGACATGAATACACATTTTTCCAAAGAAGACATCCAGATGACTAACAGACTCATGAAATGATGCTCAGTATCACTCATCATCAGGGAAATAAAAATCAAAACTTCAATGAGAGATCACCTCATACCAATCAGAATGGTTAAAATTAACAACACAGGAAACAACAGGTGTTAGCGAGGATGCAGGGGAAAAGGGGAACACTCTTAACACTGTTGGTGGGAAAGCAAACTGGTGTAAAACCAAAATGTGCAACAGACCTACAGTAAATGTGGTGTAAAACCACTCTGGAAAACAGTATGGAGATTCCTCAAAAAGTGAAAAATAGAACTACCTATGATCCAGCAATTGCACTACTAAAAATTTATGCAAATGATACAAAAATACTGATTTGAAGGCATACATGCACCCTGATGTTTATAGCAGCATTATCGACAAAAGCCAAATTATGAGGCGCCTGGGTGGCTCAGTGGGTTAAAGCCTCTTCCTTTGGCTCAGGTCATGGTTTCAGGGTCCTGGGATGGAGACCTGCATCGGGCTCTCTGCTCAGCAGGGAGCCTGCTTCCCCCTTTCTCTCTTCCTGCCTCTCTGCCTGCTTGTGATCTCTCTCTCTCTCTCTCTCTCTGTCAAATAAATAAATAAAATCTTTTTTAAAAATTGGGGGGTAAAAAGAAATGTAAAAAAAATAAAATATATAACTATGATTGTAAATTTATGTTTCTCATATTGTAAGATTTTGTTTTGTATATTTCAAACGAATTTATTATATTCCAGTTTCCAGCCTCATGTTAACATGTGAATGAATATTGAAGTGAAATTCAAAATCTCTAAAGTTGGCTCAACATTCCATGAGTTTTTCCTTTTGGGAAGTTGTCCTTGTTCTTCAGTGAAGAATGTGTCATAGTAAAAGAAAAGAAATTCTATCCTCCAATCACCGAAATTTATTTTTCCCATGTGGATGCTCCTTATAGAGTCTTCCTTCTTCCTTCCTTTCACAATTAAATCCTGGATTAATGTAGTAGCTGGACAATTCAGTGTTGTTCTATTTATTCTACTTCTAGAAGACAGATAATAGGAAGGGCCATTGAGTCTGGGTGGTAACTATGATTCTGTCAAATGCTATAAGTAATTTTGAATAAATTAATTACTTTAGGGAAGTGGACATTCTATCACTTCACAGTGCCACATTCTTAGCCGAATTCTTTTTTCTCAGAATTGACTTGCATTTTGTTATTCTTCCAAAGTCAACACAAATATTTAGGATGGATAGATAGATAAATACATAATTTCTGAGATCCTTATACAGAAGTTACTTCGGTATATATATAGTACTTCTGGGACTATACTACTGTATATATACTTCTGGGAATATAGAAGTTACTTCCTCTAGACTGTCTAAATCTGGATGTATGAATATTTTTAAATACCCACCAAATCTCTGCATATGCCCCAATCCCAACAAAGGCCCTAGGAACATATCTAAAAACCAAATCTGATAATTACCCCTTGTATTTCCTAAACTAATTTGTGACCTAGATTCCTATGGGTTTTGGGCTTACATATGACTGAAAGTTTAATCAATGTAAAAATGCTGGAGATATATATATATATATATATATATATATATATATACACACACACACACACACACATACATACACGTACTTTTTTTCTAAAATATCAAAATATTAGAAAATTGTATTTATAAAAAGTTTGTGTAGAAGAGGTAGTGTTTCATTTAGAATACATGTCATTTTGGACATAAAAGTGTGTGTGTGTGTGTGTGTGTGTGTGTGTGTGTGTGTGTAAAAGATTCCCATTTTGAAATATGCTCTCCATTTATATACACTATTTCCCACACTGAGCTTAAACAATTGTTTATCATTAAAGATTTAAATCTTGTGTAGTAATATTTATTGGTAGGCTCAATGGTTCTGTTTTTACTGTAGGTCTGTTGCACATTTTGAATTTCTCAATATGTCAGTTTATGTAGTTTAGAACCTGTAGTATAAAATTATGCTCCAAAGTTTTATATGTGAGGAGAATGAGGGAATTTTATTTTCCTCTTTTGCCAAAATCTGTTTTAGTAATACAAAATATAAAATACATATATTTTATATATGTCATATACACACATATAATATTGTAGCTCAGGTTTCCAAATGACATAAAATGCTGGTATAGACTGGAGAAATAAAGATAAAATCTATTCCTCATATTAATGCTAAAATGTTATTAGAGGAAGGATTAAGCTATTGTTTTCCCAAAACTATTCTAAGCACAAAATATCATCATTTACAAATAAAATAGCATTTTATGTTTTATAGCTGCATGAAATCTGAGTCATTTGAAAATCCTATCTAAATATAAGTGATCATTCTATAATTTATAATTTAAAATAATATTAATTTTATTATTTCAAAAGTCATAAGAAATAGTTCACAAATACAGAACTAATTATTTTTCTTAATCTTATTAATACATATCATAAAACATATGTATTCTCTGATTTTCCCAAAGTAAGTAAGCTAAATATAAAATGTACCAATTGCATTGACTCACTTCAATTGGGTTTAATCACTGAAATGAGTGAAAACATCAAGTTGATATTTACATTAGTAATAAACATTGAAAGGACATTTAGAAATCATTTTATTTAATCAGGTCTACCAATTCAGGAATCTCTTCCACTAACCTCTGGTACACTTGATTGAAAATTGGGTTCTGTTCAGATACTTATGTAACTGGGGATATGATTTCTCAGGACAAAGCTCAAAAATCATGGCCTCTATGACACTTTGTGTTTGGTCTTATCAATACTACTTTTACTAGAATATATTCTCTGAGGGCCAGAATCATATCTTATTTATCTTATTTATTTTTCCTACACAGTACATAGTATTGTTGCTGGATTAAAAGTTCTTACTCATTTATTCAACAAAAATTTGAGTACTTATGTCTTGGGCTCTGTGCTACACATTAGAAATACAGCTGTGAATTAGGTAGATATTGCATATTCTCATAAAACATGCAGCAATCAGATAACAATATGTTAGTTAATAAGGACATTGGGTAAATATTAACAAGTGTTCTGTAAAAAGTAAAAAGCACAGCAAAGTGTCATGTGAGCAAATCATAGGCACTGGCTTATTTTGGAAATTATATTCATTTATTTATTTTTAAAGTTTTTATTTATTTGAGAGACAGAGAGTGAGCAAGAGAGAGGGAGAACAGGAGATGGAGGAGGGGCAGAGAGGGAAGCAGGCTCCCTGCTGAGGAAAGAGCTCAATGCAGGGCTGGATCCCAAGACCCTGGCATCATGACCTGAGTCAAAGGCAGACACTCAACCAGCTGAGCCACCCAGGCATCCTGGAAATTATATTTAAACTGAGCCCTGATAAATACACGGGGGCTGCTCAAGTCAGAAAGTAAGACCATTCCACATCTTGAGAGTAACTTGTGCAACCAGAAAGCAGGCAAAAGGATGGTACATTAAAAAACAAAAACAAAAACTTCCTTCTCTTTCTTTCATCTAGTAATGAATGTCCATTTATTCCTGATGTCTGTCATTATAAAATTTTTCATGCACTATTATTTCAAAATGCAAGTATTCCTTATTTGCAACTTATCACAGGTACAATTTTACTTTGATATGTGATGATTATCATTAAAAACTCTATTCTTCACTGTAATTCTAGGTCCATCATGGTAATAACAAGATCTGTTTTCATTACCACCATATATTCAGTATTTAGTATGGTACCTCACATATAATAGGTTCTTATTAATATTGTTTAGATGAGGAAGGAGAAACATGGAGAGCAAATTAGTATAAAATATAGGACATGAGGCTGGAGAGGTGGGCCAGGTTCATGTCATGCAGGTCCTGGTCAGCCATATTTAAACTGTTGCCTGTTTTCTTCAGGGCAAGTGAAACAATTACAGTATTTTATGCAAGTGGATTATGAGATCAACCTTACTGACTACAATATGGAATATGGGCATACATGGTCAGAGGAAGACAGGACAGGTGATTGGTTAATACCATAGTCTGGGGGATAAATAATGGAAACTTAGGAGAGAGTGGCTGGATTTGAGAGCAACTTAAAAAGTAAACATGGTGAATATATTGAAGTGAAGTGAAAAGTGTGAGAAAGAGATACTGAGATCTAATAATCAACAGAATTCTCATGCCGCGGCCTGAGCAACAATCTCGAACCGGGACTGAAGGTAAGGGAATGAGGAAAAAAGACAAAGAGACAAAGTATGGGAGCGGGAGGAACACAAAGGATGATGTCCAGACTGTGTTCGGCTTTATTCAAGAGCGAACCTTCTTATA
>CM053604.1:130287154-130303397 GCA_028646535.1 Procyon lotor | reverse complement strand
GATTACACCTGGGAGTCACATGGCACACATTCTAGGAATTTGTTCTTAACACATCAAGCAAGCTCCCCTCATCACAAGCTCCAAGAAGTCTGGGTAAGACTACGAGTAGCATGTGCACATGCCTCGGAGGCATTGCTGCAGTTTAATGATCTAAACAATCACAACCTGCGCAGCTTGTCCTTCAGGGAGGTATGACCAATCACAGACCAGCAGGCCTCAAGGCCCCTTGTCGAGCCCATTCTCTAGTGCCCGCTTTCCGCTCTTTCGGGCAGGGGTCACGAGTCCGGGCTCAACAGGTCCCTTTAGCAGCTAGCCAGCGGCTGACCACATTCTCACTTCAAAATGAAGTGAAGGATGGCAAGCACAACCTAGGTAGCGTGGCCCTCGGGAAAATAAATGTTAGGGGTACCCTGTCTATATGCACAATTTGGTTTAAAAATTGAACACAAAATTCACAAGCACATGTAAATAATAGATTTAAAATAATGTATAGAGAAGAGGTATTTTTGTATGTCTTTATTGTCCAATCAGTGTACAGGAAGATTTCATAATACCGCCTCTGGTTGTTCAGCTCCAAGAGTCATTTCTGTGTGTTCTTTACTGCCAAATATACCACTCGTGGTTAATTATGTATCTCCTATTACAGAGAAAAGGCAACAATACTGCTATTACATGTTCTTATATGCCATGTCCCTTTGGAAACTTGTTTCATTGAAATACTATAAAGCTGTTTGCTTTTGCAGTTCCCTCTTACTATTTACTTGACCCACAACACTATTCATGACACTGCATCATTCATCCTATTGCCTCTGAATAACAACTTCCAGTGACTCTCTTAAAGATTCTTACTATGCTTCTACTATGATGGGTACAAATGAAAGTCTTACCCAGAGTGAGATGATGTAAATAATAATTAGCTTTCTGATTAAGGGAAATATATCATTCAGAAGTTTATAGCATAAACAAGAAGCAACACATCTTTTTTTTTAATTAACATATAATGTATTATTTGCCCCAGGGTACATGTCTGTGAATGGTCAGGCTTACACATTTCACAGCACTTAACATACCACATACCCTCCCCAATGTCCTCAACCCAGTCACCCTATCCCTAAGAAGCAACACATCTTCTAACCATATTCTGATCTTTTGGTCTGGCATCATTGCATTTCAAGAATGTGATCTCTGTCCACAATGCCTGCAACCTTGCCTTGCACACACTAACAGCAGTGAGGATGGTAGATGAGGATCTGTTGGCAGAGGAAGAAAAGCAATGCCCATTATTGCAAAGAATGCCCATTCCTCATCCAGCATTGTGTAAGACAGTCACAGGAGAAGGATCATTAGCACACAGAGCAGAGCAGACAGAAGGTATTACAGCAAATGGTGCAGATTCCTCAGAGGAGATAAGAGCAATGACCTCCTGAGTTCTGCCTGACCTATGGGAAGGAGCCGGTGGAGGAAGTGGATTTTCCTTCTTCCTCACAGGAAGAATTTTTGTTTCCTGTGTATGTAACTAACATAACAATATGTTAGTTAATAAGGACATTGGGTAAATATTAACAAGTGTTCTGTAAAAAGTAAAAAGCACAGCAAAGTGTCATGTGAGCAAATCATAGGCACTGGCTTATCGGCTTCAAATAGACTTACATTATATGATATTTTATTATGTAAGCCTCCTGGTAGCCATGAAGAAAATATGTATGATAGATATGTAAGAGATAAAGAGAAAGAAATCAAAGCCCTGTACAGTTAGGTGGGAATGGTAAAATGGTGCAGCCACTATGCAAAGAAGTATGGCAATTGCACAAAAAATTTAAAATAGAATTACCATTTGATCCAGAAATCCTATTTCTAAATATATATCCAAAAGAATATAAACTAGGATCTCAAAGAGATATATGCTTTCCATGTTCATTGCAGCATTGTGCATAAGAGCCAAGATCTGGAAAGAACATGAATGTCCATTGACAGATGAACCGCTAAAGTAAACAAGGTATATGCATACAAAGGAATAATATCATCATTTAAAAAGAAGGATATTTTGCCATTTGTGACACTAGGAATGAGTGTGGAGGGCATTATGCTAAGTGGAATAACCTGGACAGAAAGGGCAAATATTGCATGATTTTGCTTATATGATGTATGATGTATGTATAATCAAACACATAGAGACAGAAAATGATAGATATTGCGTGATTTTACTTACATGACATATGTAATATAGTCAAACATATAGAAACAGGATGTAGAATGGTGGTTTCTCAGGAACTGGGTGGGAGGGGAAGGGGGAATTGCAGTTGCTGGTCAGCAGGTATAAAATTTCATTTATACAAGTTAAATAAGTTCTAGAGACCTGCTCTAAAACATGATGCCTATAATTAACAGTACTGTGCACTTAAAATTTTGTTACGGGTGGGGCGCCTGGGTGGCTCAGTCGTTAAGCGTCTGCCTTCGGCCCAGGTCATGATCACAGGGTCCTGGGATCGAGCCCCACATCGGGCTCCCTGCTTGGCGGGAGGCCTACCTCTCCCACTACCATTTCCTCTGCTTGTGCTCCCTCTCTTGCTGTGTTTCTCTCTGTCAAATAAATAAAATGTTTAAAAAAAAAATTTGTTACGGGAGTAGATATTATGTTGTGTTCTTACCACAAGAACAAAATAAACTAATAAGGAAATAAACTAGTCAAGTTATAATATATAAAATATGAAATGTCATTCTTTAATACCAATTCAGTTCTTTGTTTTCCTGAGAAAAAGTAATTCATTACCTAACATTAGTGAAAGGGGTTCATTTATCAAATTAATTCACCTCTTGTTGGTTAGTAGAGATATTTAATTTATTATGAAAGAGTTTGTATAATTTTTTTCTATTTGTCATTGTTTTGTTTTATTTGATTTTTATATTTGGGGAATATGCGTGTGGGAAACAGGAAGCCAGAATCATGGGGCATGAAGAGCTGTAAAGTATAAACTGTAAACTATACTGGGTACTATTTTTTTAAATTTTTATATATTTATTTATTTGACATAGAGAGAGAGAGAGATCACAAGCAGGCAGAGAGGCAGGCAGAGAGAGAGGGGGAAGCAGGCTCCCCGCTGAGCAGACAGCTCGATGCGGGGCTCGATCCCAGGACCCTGAGATCATGACCTGAGCCTAAGGCAGAGGCTTTAACCCACTGAGCCACCCAGGCGCCCCATACACTGGGTACTATTATGCGTGCTCATCCTTCCCCTCCAACCAGGAGGAAAGAACTAAGAGCATAAGATAAATAAGAATGGTTTTAGAAGTAAGAGGAAATGTTTGAAAAGCAGTGGAGCTTACTATACAGTTTTATCTGCCCTCTGATGACACACCCACCTCAGAACCAGATTAGTGTCATTCAGTGGTGTTGCTGAGGTGGCCATCTGTTCATTTCTCTTTGGGCTCACCTTATGTCTATGTAAACAAAAAACTCTCAAACACCCACAAGAGATTCTTCCCAGCCTGGAATTAGAGGGACCTTTTAGTTTGTTAAATTAGTATGCTGTGTTCTTTGCAAAATATAAATGGAAAGGAGGAGTATTATCTAGCAGAGTGGAAGAAACAGAGAGTTACAGTGCCTGTGAGGGCAATGCCAATTAGAAATGAATGGAATTAAACTGATAAGAACAGATACTATACTTGATCCAGCAACTTCATGCAGATAAGATCTGCCCCTGCCCACCAGGAGGACCTGTTGACCTGGGCCCTCCCCCTGGCCTGCTGGGCCATCAACCTTCCTCCCCTGACTCTGGGGGGTCCACATCCTCTCCAGGGGTTTGTCGTCTCCCCAGTCCTCTCTCACAGACCTTCCTTTGCTGAATTAAAGTTTGCAAGTAAATGATTTTAAAGAAAAAAAAAGAAATGAATGAAATTGAGGGTCCACTAATCTTCAATAAAGCAGATAAGAATATTCAATGGAAAAAAGACAGTCTTTTCAACAAATGGTTTTGGGAATATTGGACAGCCACATACAGAAAAATGAAACTGGAACATTTGCTTACACCATACAAAAAAATAGATTCAAAATGGATGAAAGACCTAAATGTGAGACATGAATTCATCAAAACCCTACAGGAAAACAAGGCAGCAACCTCTTTGACCTTGGCTGCAGCAACTTCTTGCTAGAAATGTCTCCAAAGGCAAGGGAAACAAAGGCAAAAATGAACTATTGGGACTTCATCAAGATAAAAAGCTTTTGTACAGCAAAGGAAATAATCAACAAAACCAAAAGACAACCAACAGAATTGGAGAAGATGTTTGCAAAGACATATCAGATAAAGGGGTAGTATCCAAACTCTATAAAGAACTTCTCAAATTCAACACCCAAAGAACAGATAATCCAGTCAAGAAATGGACAGAAGACATGAAGAGACATTTCTCCAAAGAAGACATCCAAATGGCCAACAGACACATGAAAAAGTGCTCAACATCACTCAGCATCAGGGAAATACAAATTAAAACCACAATGAGATAATACCTCACACCAGTCAGAATGGCTAAAATTAACAAGTTACGAAATGACAGAAGTTGGTGAGGATGTGAAAAAAGGAGAACCCACCTACACTGTTGGTGGGAATGCAAACTGGTACAGACACTCTGGAAAACAGTATGGAGGTTCCTCAAAAAGTTGAAAATAGAGCTACCCTATGACCCAGTGGTTACACTACTGGGTATTTACCCCAACAATACAAATATAGTGATCCAAAGGAGCACCTGCATCCCAATGTTTAGAGCAGCAATGTCTACAATGGCCAAACTATTGAAAAAGCCCAGATGTCCATCAACAGATGAATGGATAAAGAAGATGTGTGTGTGTGCATATATAGACTTATATGCCCCTCAGAGTACTACTCGGCCATCAAAAAATGAATCTTGCCATTTGCAATGACATGGATGGAACTAGAGGGTATTATGTTAAGCAAAGTAAGTCAATAAGTCAATCAGAGAAATAATTCAATCAGAAAAAGACGATTATCATATGATCTCACTCATGTGTGAAATTTAAGAAACAAAACAGACGATCATAGGGAAGAGAGAAAAAAATAAAACAAGACAAAACCAGAGAGGGAGACAAACTATAAGAGACTCTTAATCATAGGAAAGAAACTGACGGTTACTGGAGGGGAGGGTGGTGGAGGGATAGGGTAACTGGGTGATGGACATTAAGGAGGGCATGTGATGTAATGAGCACTGGGTATTATATAAGACTGATGAATCATAGTCCTATACTACTGAAACCAATAATACATTATATGTTAATTAATAGAATCTAAATAAAATAAATGTTTAAATAATAAACAAGTAAATAAATGTTTAAATAAAAAAAAAAAAAGAGTAGAGCTGTTCCACAATTCCCTTGGTATATTCAAGTGTTGGTACTTGAATATGGGGGCAGAGTCTGAGACTGAGAGTAGGGAGAGTAGGTTAAAGAATATGGAATGGCTTGAGCACTGAGTTCTGTCCTTTATCCCTGAATTATAGATATATCCCTCTCCCAATCTCAGGCAGGAGACTTGAGGTTTGTCATCTGAAGACATCCAATGTAACACCTATGGACTTGAATACACTTGAATACTTGAATACACTTCTGCTGCAGCAGAAGACAAGAGGAGGTGTCTGAATTAAAATAATGTTTCGGGGGCGCCTGGGTGGCTCAGTGGGTTAAAGCTTCTGCCTTTGGCTCAGGTCATTATCTCAGGGTCCTGGGATCTAGCCCCACATCGAGCTCTCTGCTCGGCAGGGAGCCTGCTTCCCCCTCTCTCTTCCTGCCTCTCTGCCTACTTGTGATCTCTCTCTCTCTCTGTCAAATAAATGAATAAAATCTTTGTAAAAAATAATGTTTCAGTAAACTTTGCCTATTGAATTTTGGGAAACCCCAAGACCTTTCCCTGACCTAGGATGGTAACATAAGCTGAGCAGTTTACCCTCTCCATTCCTTCCAGCTTTGCTCTTCCCATTCTACATTGAGATATTGGTAGAAACTTCTCTAAAGAGAAATGCAAGGGACATAGAGAAAAATAATTTTCCAGAGTGGCATTTGGGAGGGCACCAATGATTAAATAGTTTGTGCACCAGATGATCACCCAAAAGAAGTTTATCAGACAACAACCTGCTTCCATAATCACAGAGCAATGATGGGCTCCTAATGTCTCATTAGTAATTGTGAATGATGAACAGATAAACATTACCAGGCCATTGAAGAAAGACTCCAAGATAACAGATACAGACTTCATCAGGAAAAAAAGGAAATGGGAAAGAAGGATTAAAGACAATTCTGAAATTAGGAGAAAACAAAATCATTATTGATGTCCTCAAATAAGAAAGAAACACTGAACTTCTACAAAGCAAGAACTCAATTCTATGGAAAAGTCAGATAATAATAGAAGTTTCTTGGAAGTTAAAGAATATGATAGCTAAAATAAGTATATAGACTGGAAGATAAGGTCAAGGAAAGCTTCATGAAAATTTTACAAACATTAAAAACAGAAGACAGAAAAAATAGGCAATTCAAGAAAATGGGAGGGTTCAAATTATATAAGCGGCAAATTCTGATTTGAATTGTCTGATTCAAAGGTGCCACAAAATTTCCAACAATACCAGTGAGGGATGATTCATGCTGATAAGACCAAACACTATCAACTTTCAAAATAGTGTAGATTTAAAAAACATAAAGTGACCTTACAAGTCTGTGGAGGAGATAAGAGGATAATTAAGCAGGTCACATACAAAGAAATGGGAATTAAGTGGCATCACATCTTTAATAACAAAAAGTGAAGCAATGCTTTGAAGAGTTTGAAGAAAAAGAATTGGATATAATTCTGCATTCAAGTAATTAATCCAAATGCAAGTAGAACACAAATATGTTCAGAAATTTCATAGACTAAATATTTCTACCTCCTTTTAACCCATTCTGACAAAGCTGCTGGTGGACATGCGCCTACACAACAAGACTATAGCTTAGAACGAAGAAGAAATGGAACCCAGAATATGAGTTCCAGAAAATAAAGAGTTCATGAGAACTTCTAGGATGCCAGCTGCCCTATAAAGAATTTTAGAAAACAAAAATAGAATTATAGATATGATTATGTTATCTGTCATAATATGTTATTATATATGTCTGTTATATATATATCATATATGTCCATTATAATATTATGTCATATAATTATGTTATCAGCATCTAGGAAAAACTAGTTATGCTTATGAGATATTAGCTAGTACAGCTTGAAAAATGAGAGTAGGGGCGCCTGGGTGGCTCAGTCGTTAAGCGTCTGCCTTAGGCTCAGGTCATGATCCCAGGGTCCTGGGATGGAGCCCCGCATCGGGTTCCCTGCTCTGTGAGAAGCCTGCTTCTCCCGCTACCATTCCCTCTGCTTGTGCTCCCTCTCTTACTGTGTTTCTCTCTGTCAAATAAGTAAAATCTTAAAAAAAAAAAAAAAAAGAAAGAAAGAAAGAAAAGAAAAATGAGAGTAGGTCCGTAGAAAAACATGAGAAGAAACTGCTAAAAATAAATAAATAAATAAAAGACTTTTTATTTTCCTGTACAACAGAAATGGAGTGGGGAAAAAATACTACGGAGAATATCTCATTCTTTCATTGTTAAATGTTTACTATGTAAGCATTAATATGCAAATATTTTGATAAAATGAAAATGCAAATGCCTATTATAATAAAACCAAAATTGTCAAAGGAAATAACTAAGAATTAAAATTAAGGAGCTAGATAAAATATACAAACTTTAAAAATTCAAAAAGAAATTAATAAAAGTAAGAATAAGTAATTAGGAGAAAACAGAAAACAGAACAAAGTTCAGATTTCACTATTATAACCAAAGCCATTTGCTTTGAAAATACCAATAAATTAGACACTCGTTTAGCAAATTTTAATCAAGAAAAAGATATGGTACAAATATAAAACTACTGGAATGAGGGTAGGGACTAAACAATGGTAATGAAGAAAAATATGTTTGGCATGAAAATATAGTATGAAATGGATGATTTTTAATAAATTAAACTGCATATAACATGAAACACCCTTCATATAACATGGATGGTTTTTAATAACTTAAACTGCATATAACATGAAACACCTTTCATATAACATGAAAATATAGATGAAATGGATGATTTTTAATAAATTAAACTGCATCAAAACTACCTCGAAGATATACCTGCGTATGTCAATGACAACAAAAGAAGTGTAAAAATATGTGTGTGATCTAACTTATGAGGAGAGCACACCACAGAAGTTTAGTTGGCAAATTCTATCAGCTTTTCAAAATTTGTTTACAACAGGGATGTGGGTTTTCAGGGCATATCTTTCATCTTTCCTTCCCCCTTATTTTTGGATCTCCTTTTTCTTTTGCTCACCTTTCACCTGACCATACTTCTCCATTTGTTAAAATCCTCTGAATTGTGTCCCTTTGCAGGACAGACAGATAATGAGGAGAGAAAGTAGGTCTTGTTTATTCATTCAGCTACTTAGTCATTCATTCAATAAGTATTTCTATTTTTTTTTATTGGGGTGACTGTGTACTGTGCAGGGAGTTGAAAGGAAGAAACAGATCTAATGATTTCTGTCCTCTTACCTCAAGCTTCACTCTGAAAAGTGAATTATGCCCTAAGCAGCGCCAGTCTTAGGCAGCTCTAGGAGGTAAACACAGTAGCTAACTGGGGTAAGTCTATAGGGGGCAGAGCTCTGTGGGCATTTGCCCCTGTTAGCCCAGGCAGAAAATGAGATTATTAATACAAGATAAAATTATTTTAAAGGCAATAAGAGATGCTTTAATCCTTTCCCGTGATGCTATGCTCAAAGCCAAAAGCAATGGCTTTGGTTTCTTTTATCTGGGTCGTGGTAAATACAAACAGTTGCAATTTGATGACACTGTCTCCAGAACTTCAGAGACCATTTCTGTGGTAAGAAGTGGAGTTTATTTTCAACAAGTGTAAAAGGATGGTGTGATATCCTTGTTGTTTTTAACTTAATGAAAAGAAATCCATTTACATTTTGCAGTGTGGGAAAACACATGCCAGATTCTCGGCAACTTGTTTGTGAGAAGTAGAAAAGCTTACACCTACGCTCTTTTAGCACTTCTCCCTTATTTTTGGTCATTACATTTGCAGATATGAGTCAGAAGTCTGTATCATCTGGAGAAGAGGAAAATAGAAATAATTCTTTTATGTGTGGGCGTGACTTGCCAAATTGTGTACAAATGACCCAAACAGGAGAAAAAGTGCTAAAAATAAGAATCAATAACAACAATTGAAAAGCGACAAACCTTAAACCGTGTGATAAGCATTTTCACACTATAAAAAGCTCTATAGGTAATACATTATAAATATACTGCAGCTGAAAATGTATCAGATAGCCGGACACCACTTTATCGGTGTGTTCTCATAGGCATCTGAGTTGCTCTCTTGTATCTAAATGGGTTACTTCACATTCCTCCACTGCAACACCTGTAGAACCTTCTCCATGATATCCTGTAATAATGCAAAACTGAGCTCCTGGGACTATACTTGTCTGCCATAGGGTTGTAGTATATATTGCTGCTGTCTGTTTATTCTGTTTCAAGTATCTCGTAGAAATACTTTCAACATTCTATGCATTTTCCAATCTAGTTTTGTATCTACTGTGACTGACAATCTAACCCATGCTGATTGCTGACCTGCATTTTCCTGCTCTAGTATACATCCATAATAGGAACAAAAATTAGAAACTGACATGAACACTACATGCAGATCATTTAAAATACAGAATTTCAGGGCACTTGGGTGGTTCAGTAATTAAGCTGCTGCCTTTGGCTCAGATCATGATCCCAGGGTCCTGGGGCGGAGCCCCGCATCGGGCTCCCTGCTGAGCGAGGAGCCTGCTTCTCCCTCCCTTTGCTTGTGTTCCCTTTCTCGCTGTGTCTCTCTCTGTCAAATAAATACATAAATCTTAAATAAATAAATAAATAAATCTTATATGAATGGATGAATGGACGAATAAATAAATAAATGATTTCATTTTTCAGTTTTAACTAATGGGATCTCACTGTGGCTATGGAAAAATTATAAGGATTCTTATTATACTGAGTTACATACTAACTTTAGAAAAACATGTATTGCCTTCTCTCCTACTTTCATTCTTTTTTTAAAGATTTTATTTATTTATTTGAGAAAGAGACAGAGAGAAAGAGAGAGAACACGAGTAGGGGGAAGAGGCAGAGGGAGAAGCAGACTCCCCGTTGAGCAAGGGGCCCCATGCGGGAGTCAGTCCTGGGGCGCCAGGATCCCGACCTGCGCAGAAGGCAGACCCTCAACCGACTGAGCCACCCAGACATCCCTCCCACTTTCATTCTGATAAGTATTTTGAGGAACATATGAAAGCTCAAGACTTTTACATAACTCACAGACGCCCATGAATATGTGCCTCATAAGAATACATGGATGCCATCCATGTTATGAGGATATAGAAAAAAATATTCAGAATTACTCCATTAAAGGATGAGACAAGCACACAAAATAAAAATTGTCTAGGGGTGCCAGGGTGGCTCAGTGGGTTAAAGCCTCTGCTTTAAATCGAGCCCCACATAGGGCTCTCCGCTCAGCGGGGAGCCTGCTTCTCCCTCTCTCTCTGCCTGCCTCTCTGCCTACTTGTGATCTCTCTCTCTGTCAAATAAATAAATAAAATCTAAAAAAAAAATTTAAAAAAAGTTGTCTAGATAATGTGTGAATGGACATGATTTTATCACAGTGCCCCCTCCTTTCCCCTGGATGTATTTGTGATAGATGACATTACTTTGAAATTTGGCATGTAAGAGCCTTGGATATTTTTAGTAAATACTTCTATATACCTGTAAATGATATTTGAGAATGTGTATCAGGATTTTTACCTCTTTTTTTCTATCACTGACTCCTTTCTGACTTTGAGCAAAATATTTTATTTTACTTACTGTCACAGTTACCTTTGGGTTATTAGCTAAGGTTAACTGAATGCTCCAGGATTTGACGGTTAAGATTTAAAACTGTATTTACTATTATTAAAATATGACTTGTGCTTGTAATGGCAGCTTTTGGCATAGACACGATGATTGATGTGCATCAGAATTCAGTCTAAATCACACGTAAAATGAAATAGCACCCAGGTGTTTGATTTGTTCCTTGTGACCATCTTAGTGATTGATGCAGATAACCCATGATCACCAGCACCTGAAATAAGTATTGATCTTCAAGATGTCTGAAAGGAACAGATGAGTTATCACCAGTCTCTTGACAGTTTAGACTTTAAAAAAAAATATCTTTGACAAATTTGAAGGCTTTGATATTTTTGTCTGGACCAACTCTACCTGTAAATATTACAAAAGGACATTTTCCTTCCTCCCTTTCAAATCCCTGAATTTATGACAGACTATGGCAGACTAAATAAAATAAATCAGAAATAAATACTATTCTAATGCAAGAAATAAAAGCCTCTCTATGAAATTTAAAAATAGCTGTGAGAAACTAAGCACTGTGATGGGGGGAAATGACACTGGAAATAGAGACAAAGTGGGTTAAGTGCAAGCCCTCTGTTATGAATTTGTTAAATTAGTATATTTATTAAATGGAACACGGGTTGCCAGATGGTGAGCCATGGTTCAACAATAGATCACAAGAGGAATTGAAATAGAGATGTTTATCACTCACGGGGTGTGGACGAGGCACCCAGCAGGACTCGAGGGGGCCACAGGGTAGGATCGAGGCAGAGAGGCACACAGAGAGGCTGCCAGTCGCAACAAGATAGGGATAAAATGGCTCTTTTAGCCTGTTAGCAGGACGTCTCTAGCAGAAAGGTGCTGGGAGGGTAAAGGGTGGCTGGACCTGGCTGGATCAAGTGGACCCTCTCCTGGTCCCTTGAATCGGGTCCCAGTAGAATCTGAATGAGACAGTATTCATCATTAAGGGGAAATGAGTTTACAGGGTGAGGACCAGCCCTTGTGTTCAAGTGTGGCTTTGAGACTTTAGGAAATACACTGTGGGAGGTTAGCTCTTGGGTGCTCATCCACAGGGTTCCCTGTTGGGATCTAGCCTGGTGATTTGGTCCAGCCTAAATGAGGCTCATGGTCTTTTGGAGGAAATTGGCACAAATGGCTGATCACTGGGAAGAACTGAGGGATAGGTGGTGACCTGAGGCTGTAGGTCTGGCCCTGCTTAGTGACAGATCCAACATCATTTTACTTGCAAGGCCTGGGCTCCTAACTCAGAAGTTTGTATGAATGTATTTGTCATGTCATATCCGGTCCATTTGTTTGTGGTGTGGGGTAGGGGCTTGGTGTGCATTAGGGAGCGGTTGTAGATAGGATGTGGAGAGGAGTGGAGATGGCATCTCAGGTATGGAAGAGGTGCTGTTGGCGGGAGTAACAAAGGGAGTAGGGTCAGCCGTAGATTTTTCAGGCGGAGAGCAACAGTTATCATCTGGTACTCTGAACAGCAAACAGCCCCGAGAGGTCTCTGATGGCGGGGTCCAGGCAGGTCAACCAGGGCCATTGTGAGGAGGTGCCTCTTTGGGTCTAGTGTGGTTTAGAGTACACTGTTGGGCGTGTCATAAAGGTGAAATGACAGCCAGTGCTGCCAAATAGTCAGCAGGAAACTTCCCGTTCTGTCAGCTTTCTTATACAGGCAAGTTTCACGAGGAAAGCGGTTCACTATTTCAGAAACAGCGCTCTATAGGGTCCTCAGAATCGATACACTGGAGGCATTTTTCCAGCTCAGCTTGGAGGTTGACAGTCACCACAGTCACTGACCTCTTGGTGCACCAAAGGTGATCCAGGAGGGGACAGTCCTCATGTCCAGTGAGATCGGGGAGCATTGTCTCCTTTCATGGAGCCAGTCATCACTAAAAAAAAAAAAAACCTGGTCTCAATCCCTTGTCCACCTACAAATGCAATCTGAAATCACCTAATGTGGATCCTTGTGTGCAGTAGCCCCCATTAACCGAGACCATAGCAATAACCCAGGGAGAAACCGCAAAAAGTTTAAACCCCAAGTGAAGATGAGATTGCTCTCAAAATTAACTATGTTTAATTCAGCTTCTTCCCTGTGTCATCCCTCTTTTTATTCAGCTCTTCTGTCTTATTTTCAAGTGGACATTTTGGAAACGAAATATTGTCTAGACGATTAAAATTATTAAAATTGTACAGTTATTGAACTTTTCATTTTTTTGTTTGAAAATGAAACCCTGTATTTTATACACTTCTGAATTTTATTTCCATTAAACTGTTAGAAAAGCAAAGATGACCTTTTCCATGTTTCTATGTTTATATGATAGTCATGGTCATCCTTTAAAGAATTGTTCATTTTTATCTATCAATTCTTATGTATCATTAATATAATAATTTATTTTTAAAATACTTCAAATATCTTGGGGGCACCTGAGTGGCTCAATCGGTTAAATGTCTGACTTTGGCTCAAGTTATGATCTCAGGGTCCTGGGATCAACCGCTCCCACCCCCTTTGCCTCCTGGCTCAGTGGGGAGTCTGCTTCTCCCTTTCTTTTTGCCCCTCCTTTCCCTGCTCTCTCTCTCAAATAAATAAATAAAATATTTTTTAAAATTTCAAATATCTTGACAGAGTAGGCTTATCAAATACAGGATTAGTTGCATAATATAATTTCACTAAAAACACTTAAAACTTTTTTTTCTTATTGAAATGTAGTTGACATAAATATAATGTTTCACATACACAACATAGTGATGCAACAGTTATATACCTTACTCGGTGCTCATCACAATAAGTATAGTGATCGTGTGCCCCCCTATGGACCCCTCTTTATTTAGCATTATTGAAGTATTATTGACTATATTCCCTATGGTGTACTTTCCACCGAAAAGTTAACTTTTTAATTTGAATATGTACCAAAATTGAATCCCTAAACATTCAACGTAATAGCAGAATTTCAGTGGTTGAAAAGTAAATATTAGAAACCAAGCCATAAAAATCTCTTAATTTTCAGTATACAATACACTATTTAAATGTATTTGTGAAAGCTCTACAGTTAGATTTGTTTTCTGTTTTTCGTTTTTCTTAACTGGCTAACAGAAAGACTCCTTAAAGGAAATAAATGAAAAATGTCATACATGAATCTAAACGTAGTTGGAAAGACAAGTAGGAAATTAACATGAGTATAAAGCTTTATATATGGGGACTTTATAAATAGTAATTTTCCATGTCTTTTCTCTGATTTTCAGCCCATGTAGGTAACTCCATCCTAATACAAAGGCTTAAAAAAAAAAAAAGAATACAAAGGTTTTAAAAAAAGAATTGCAGTGGGGGACTTGCCATCACTATAAAAAATGTGGCTAGTTAGGAATGGCAAAATATATTTTATTAATTTGGGGACATCACTGAATAAGTTAGTCAAGGCAAATTAATTTTTCACATGACTCAGTTTTGTTTTTTATTTAGGAGCCACAACTTTCTTATTTTTAAGCCCTTGGACGATATCATTCTAAAATACAGTACATCTTCTCTTCCTTCTCAGAAACCAGTTATGCAAGTAACTGTCTTGAAGACTCATCATCAATATGATAATAATTACCATGAATATTATAATCAGCATCTTTATATATGGTATTTTAATTTCTGTTATAGTAATAACTGATGGTATGACTCATGCATACAAAATGCAAAAATTAATTAATACATTTTTTCAGTGACTGAATGCTAATGAAAATACAGATAAGGACAGCAACATGATTGCACTTTTTTAAAAAGAAGAAATTTGAAAATGAATAAACTAGCTAATTTAGTCATGAGGAAGACTACATTTAGTTTGAAGTTACTTTAAGACTTGGAATGGAAAGGCAATTCCAAAAATTATTTCTGGACAAGAAATTGTATATTTTAAGATATGAGAAAGAAGTTTAAGTTGCTTTTTTATAAGCAAATAGAAATGAAAAGACCCTTGCATACCTAATTGTACCCTCTCATCCTACAAACAGGCTTTCATAGTAATGCCAGTTATGTACATTTCAGGTAGTTTATGCAGCTAGCTGGTTACCTTTGCACCATTTCTTATTAACAGAAATAGAATTGCAATTCTTGTTTTCAGAATCGTCTGAATGGCTTGATAGCCTTATGTTACTCATTTTTTGATACTAAAGTGTTTGCATTGATCATTGCAGATTTTCATTCAATTTTTTTTATAACCCAAATAATCTGAAGCAGCTAATCAAAGTTAGAATGCAGTAGTTTGTGATGACAAAAAAGTAATACATGTCACAACTGAGGATTGAATTCAAAGGTTTTTGTTGTTGATTCTCTGGAATGTTTCTTCACAATCTAGGAAAGTATTTTTTTCAACTACAGATATTGAAATTATGTGAGTTGGGCCACCTGGGTGGCTCAGTGGGTTAAGGCCTTTGCCTTCGGCTCAGGTCATGATCTCAAGGTCCTGAGATCGAGTCCCGCATTGGGCTCTCTGCTCAGCGGGGAGCCTGCTTCCCCCTCTCTCTCTGCCTGCCTCTCTGCCTACTTGTGATTTTGCTCTGTCAAATAAATAAATAAAATCTTAAAAAATTTTTTTAAAAATTACGTGAGTTAAAATTACCTTATAATGACAAAATGGGAAAGGATAAACTTAATTTATTCTTCTATAATAGAAGTTGCATATTTTTAGTTGTGCTATAGGTGTTTTTTCTGTTTTTTGTTTTTAAAATTTACCTAAAACAGTAAATAATACAAGACATGTATTTCTAATTATTATTGAACTCCAGTAGATACATGAAAACATATACATCATTTACATATATTGAAAGTATTTAATTAAAAATTCATATTTTTGTCATTAAAAACTGTCCAAATCTTGGGGCACTGGGTGGCTCAGTTAAGCATCTGCCTTCGGTTCAGGTCATGATCCCAGGGTCCTGGGACTGAGCCCAGCGTGGGGCTCCTTGCTCAGTAGGAAGTCTGCTTGTCTCTCTCCCTCTACCCCTGCTTTGATCTCTCTTTCTCACTCTCTCTCTCTCTCAAACAAACAAATAAAGTCCTTTTTAAAAAATCCTTTACGGGGGGCGCCTGGGTGGCTCAGTCGTTAAGCGTCTGCCTTCAGCTCAGGTCATGATCCCGGGGTCCTGGGATCGGGCCCCGCATCGGGCTCCCTGCTCGGCAGGAAGCCCGCTTCTCCTGCTACCATTCCCTCTGCTTGTGTTCCCTCTCTCGCTGTGTTTCTCTCTGTCAAATAAATAAAATCTTTAAAA
>CM053604.1:130267476-130286654 GCA_028646535.1 Procyon lotor | reverse complement strand
GCACCAAGCATAATAATGACTACTGCATTTGACCAGTCTCCTCAGTTCTATCATATGGTCTGTCACTACAAATAGTGTTACCACTAAATAATTAGAATGCAAGAGTAAATTATTAAGACTGGTTATGGAACACATTATCGCTCTATAACTATATGGCCAGATTATTTGATGAGTCAGGGAGGCAAAAATGAAAAAACAAAAAATGAAAAGACACTTTGTTGAAAAGTGTTGAAACTTTGTTGAAACCCCATGACCATCTCTACTGGAATGAACTGCTGTATTCCTTGTCTCTCCCACCTCATGTCTTCAGGCTGGGCCTGACTGACCCTCATTTAAAATCAGGTTGGTAAATTCTAGTTGATGAAACCAATCCCACCCGTAGAATAAGAGGACTAAATATAAAATTTCTGAGCCAATATTTATGGTTCTTTAAATAAGCTTTGCAGCCAGTCCTTAAACTTTACTATCTCAGTTTCCCAGCTTTGAAAGATTGCTGGTATAGTCTTAGTACCCTGTTCTTTCCTAGCATTCTAGAGTCTTAAGTTCTAGATTTTCTAATCAAGCCACTTAGAATTAGATTTGTAAACTCTTCATCACATGAACAAAACCCTATTTTGCTAAAAGATTTTGTATTTCCATTTTTGCAAATAGAAATGGAGAGATATGGGAAACAGATATACAGATGCTATTTAATACAGATCTTCCACATTACTTACTGTGTATCTTTAAAAAAATATATCTATAAACTGCACAGGTATATAAGTAAATAAATTTCGCAAAGTGCGTAATTTGCTACCCCTGCATAAAATAAACAATTTGCTAGACAGGAGAATTGACATGGAAATGATGCAAAGATGTTGTTAATTATGCTTGTTAAGTAGGCAAGTTTTAACCTGAAGAGTATTTTTATAATGTATGCGTAAATGTGGAAGATAAACCAATAAATCAACTATGGACTCATAGTTGATTAAGGAAAACATACTGTAGGGGCACCTGGGTGGCTCAGTGGTTTAAAGCCTCTGCCTTCGGCTCAGGTCATGATCCCAGAGTCCTGGAATCGAGCCCCACATCATGCTCTCTGCTCAGCAGAGAGCCTGCTTCCCCCTCTCTCTGCTTACCTCTCTGCCTACTTGTGATCTCTCTCTCTGTCAAATAAATAAATAAAATCTTAAAAAAAAAAGGAAAAGATACTGTAGATATAAAAAGCCCAAAGGCGAGGAAAAATAGGAATCATTTCCAGTTTCCTGAGTTAGACCATATTTCTAGTAGTAGAAAAATATATTTTTCCAGCTTTATTGAGATACAGTTAACATGCAACATTGCATGAGTTTAAGGTGTGCAATGTGATGATTTGACACACATTTATATACTGCAAAATGTTTACCACAATAAGGTTAGTTAACATATCCTTCATGTCGCATAACTATCATTTTATTGTTGTTATGGTAAGAACATTAAAGTCCTACTCTCATAACAACTTTCACAAATACAAGTCTTTATTGTTAGCTATAGTCACCATGCTGTACGTGAAATCCCTGGAGTTTACTCTTCTTATAGCTGAAAGATTGTACCTATGACCAATATCTCCCCATTTCTCCCCCCTCTAGGCCACTGGTAACCATCTTTTCATTCTCTGCGTCTATTAATTGGATTTTTTCAGATTCCACATAAAGTATTTTTTTTCCTGTCTGACTTATTTCACTTAGCATAATGCCCTCGAAGTCTACCCATATTGTCATAGAAGTCAGGGTTTCATTGTTTTAACATTTAATTAATATTTCATTGTGTGTATGTGTGTATATCTATATCTTCTATCTATCTATCTATCTATCTATCTATCTATCTATCTATCTATCTATCTATCTATCTATATCACATTTTCTTTATCCATTCATCCATTGATGGACACTTAGGTTCCCATCTCTTAGCTATTATAAATAGTGCTGCCTGGAAATAAGATTGCTGAATTACATGGTAGTTCTATTTTTAATTTTTGAGGAAAGTTTACACTGTTTTTTCATATTGGCTATACCAATTTACATTCTCAACAATAAAGCTCCAACTTTTCCATTTCCCTTCATCCTTGCCACATTTTTTTTATAATAGGCATTCTGACAGATGTAAGGTGATACCTTACTGTGGTTTTGATTTACATTTCCCTGACAATGAGTGATGTTAGGCACCTTTTCATGAACTTGTTGATCATCTGTATGTCTCCTTTAGAAAGTCCTCTACCTATTTTTTAATCAGATTGGTTTTTTGCTATTGAGTTGCATGAATTGCTTATATATTTTGAATAGTAACCCCATATCAAATATATAGTTTACAAATATTTTCTTCCATTTCATAAGTTGCCTTTCATTTTATTGTTTCTTTTACTGTGCAGGAGTCTTTTTAGTTTGGTTAGTCCCCCTTGTATAATTCTGCTTTTTTTTGCTTGTGCTTTTAATTTCATATTGAAAAATTGTTGCCAAGACTAATGTTAAGACACTTTTCCCTAAGTTTTCTTTTAGGAGTTTTGTAGTTTTAAGTCATGCATTTAAATACTTAACCCATTTCAAGTTAGTTTTTAGAGCAGTGTAACATAGGGGATTCAATTTCATTATTTTATGTGGCTATCCAGTGTTCCCAGGAGCATTTATTAAAGACTATCTTTTCCCCACTGTGTATTCATGGTTCCCTTGCCCAATATTATTTCACCATATATGTGTAGGTTTACTTCTGCACTTTTGATTCTGTCCCAATGGTCTATGTGTCTGTTTCTATGTCAATAAAATACTATTTTGATTACTATAGCTTTATAATATAGTTTGAAACCAGGAAATATGAAACCTCCAGCTTTGTTCTTTCTCAAGATTGCTTTGGGTATTTGGGGTCTTATATCATTCCATACACATTTTAGTTTCTTTTTTTTTCAAAGATTTTATTTGTTTATTTGACAGAGAGAGAGAGATCCCAAGTAGGCAGAGAGGCATGCAGAGGGAGAGGGGGAAGCAGGCTCTCTGCTGAGCAGAGAGCCCAATGCAGGGCTCGATCCTAGGACCCTGAGATCATGTCCTGAGCCGAAGGCAGAGGCTTTAACCCACTAAGCCACACAGGTGCCCGCATATTTTAGTTTCTTTTCTATTTCTCTGAAAAATGCCATTGGGGTTTTGGTAAGGATTGCATTAAATCTGTATATTCAGTTCTTTCCATACTTTGGCTATTGTAGACATTGCTACTATAAACATTGGGATGCAGGTGTTCCTTTGGATCACTGTATTTGTATCATTAGGGTAAATATCCAGTAGCATAATTGCTAGGTCTTGGGTAACTCTATATTTTCAACTTTTTGAGGAATCTTCATACTGTTTTCCAGAGTGGCTGCACCAGCTTGCATTCCCACCAACAGTGTAGGAGGGTTCCCCATTCTTGCATCCTCGCCAACATCTGTCATTTCCTGCCTTATTAATTTTAGCCATTCTGACTGGTGTGAAGTGGTATCTCATTGTGGTTTTGATTTGTATTTCTCTGATGCCGAGTGATGTTGAGCACTTTTTCATGTGTTGTATGTATGTGCATTTGTGTGTGCATTTTATGTTTATAAAATATTTTGTACAAAAATATTTTTCTATTTTCATCAGATGAAAACCACCACTATTCTATACTAACTTACCATATTTTTTATGAATAACTGGCATCCATGATGAAGACTACTGGAGTAATGTTCAGAATTCTCATCTTTGAAGTAAAAGCAACTATGTAAGGGATTTCTTACTTACTACATCACCAAGATGGCAGAGTAGGAAACCCTTGTTTCTGTCCCTCCAAAAAGGATCAACAATTCCATGAACAAGAAGAGCTCTGGGAGAGCTCTGAAGTCCTCTTGAGAATCCTCACTTATTCTCCCTCCCAGTATTAAATTTGAGGGGAAAAAATAGCATGGTTAATATTAACCACTTACTAGTACGGCAAAATTACACATACAAGTGAAATAATAATTACAAGATTTTATCTGCTGTTCATCCTCACTCTCTTGTGATTTTTGCATCTGGCATATGCTTCCTCTGGCTTTAATGCACAGCCCAGCAACCATATTTCCTGCTTGTTAAAATGTTTTTCACTCTTTACTGTAAAGTCCGTATTTGTTATCCCATAAAAAAAGAGCCAGTTTCTTCCTAAAAGAGCTATTTTCTTCAAGTTCATTCCTACAGGGCATTTTGCATTTGTACTATCATTTTGTTGCAACTTGCATTCCATTAGTTGCAAAAATATGTTTCCCTAGATAATCTCCTTGAGGGTGGACAATTTCTTTCTGCAGTGCTAAACAGGGACTAGTACATTAGAGGTACTAGATATAGTTTTGTTGAGTGAATGAATACATGAGTGAAAATTGGATGTAGAATTGAACACCGTTTCTCACTTAATGAAAATCTTCAATTTGTCTATCTGTAAGGGATTACACAGAATAAATTTTTACTAATCTGGAAGCATTTTATTAAAATTCTGATACTATTATTGTTCACTTCCCAGCCTATAAACCTATGTCACTTTGATAAAATTTAGTTTTGAAAAACACTGTTGACCATTAAGAGAGTGCAAAGCTGAATAAAAACATCACGGTGATCTTCCTAGTGTACTGCTACTTTTAAAGTCAAATGGATTATGCTCTAGAAAAAGCTTTTTTTTCATGTCTGTCTTCTCTCCTATGCTTTATTTTCTGCTTCACACAGTAATAATGGCAGCTATTTAAATATTCTATAATAATGTTCTTGAGTTGCTGAGTTCATTTCTTCTTGTGATCTATGAGCAGCACAGGTTATGTGAATACAGAACTATCTAGAAATCACTCCTGACCAGAGAAGAGAGCTGCTATACATCACAGCACCTGTTTTGATATATTCAAGTACTTAAGTTACTTGATAGGCTGGATAAATGGGAGCATGGAGAAAAAAAAAACGAACAAGAGAAGAACACTTGAGGAGTAATCACTTTGTATTTGAAGGTATGATTCCTAAGCATACAAGAGAAAAAAAAAATATTCCTGGGAAGAAAGAATAATCTCTGGATTTTTTTCAATTTTTCCAAATCCCATATGAATTATTTTTGTTTTACTGTCCTTTTCTTAGTTTATATACTTGTATTTCTGTTTTTCCTTAGTATAAGAAGTGAAATACAGCTATAATTTCCATTATATAATTTGCCAGATCATTTGTATATCCATGAGGTAATTCCTATTGTATTTTTTTCCCCTTAAGTTCTTGGAGGCTCCACTTTACATTTTATTCAATCTTATGCTTCCAGTCCTTAAGCCCCAAGTACATAGCATCATGCTTAACATGTAGAAAATACTCAACATCAAAATAACCAAATAATTAACATGCAAACACACACAGTATATATAAATAAACTGATTTTATATAATGACTTTCAGTAACTAAAACAAATTTTACATGATGACTTAGAAACTAGATGCCCACAAACATGGATGTGTGTGTATATGTATATATGCAAACACACAAACACACAGTATATATAAATAAACTTATTTTACATGATGTGGTTGGGGTTTATGACTACCATTACATCAAAATGTGGCACCTGAGCATATTGATTATTTTAACCTGAAGTTGTTTGAGAAATGATGGCAGGACCAGGAAGGACTTTCTTATCTTTCCCCAAAGCATGTCCTAAGACCCCAATGTGAGAAGCACCCTCTGTATACCCAGAGGAAAGGAGCATCCTTATTTTCAAAGATTGAAGGATGTCAAGAAGAATCTGAATGAGCAGGCTTTGCCAAGTTAACCTTAGTTACTCCTCTTAGCTCATATCCCTTATGGTCCTATCACGTTTTCCATGACTCTCCACTCTATCAAACCTAGTATAAAAACACTCAGATTTAACTTTTTGAGGGCTCCGTGTAATGAAAAACTTAAAATTGAATACATTTATATGCTTTTCTCCTGTTAAACTCTTTGTTGTGGAGACCCAGCTGAGAACTGAAGATAGGTAGAGGAAAGATATTTTTTTCCCCTACAATGCCTTTTAGCAGCTAAAACAAACTTAATATAATGGCTTTTAGACATGAGGAGTTCATTATCACCCTTCTTAAATTCTATTCAGCTTATCTCCCTAACTAATTTCTCTAGAGGAAGGGACTTGATCTCTTTGCTTTTTGTATAAAAATAGCTTTAGTCATGCATGAAACATAGTCCTTAAAACTAGCCTTTGTGAATGATCACACATTGCCTTATCTTCCAAAACAAAATCAGGTGTACTTAAATTAGGTACATTATGTAATTGCTAATGAAGCTCACTAAATGGTATCTTCCATCTCCTTCTTATTTGGTTAGTTCTCTAATTTCGAGCCTAAGTTCTCCTTTAAATTGACTAAATTCTTTTTTTTTTTAATTGGCCAAATTCTTGCTAATGGAAAAATTCCATAACAAGAAGTTAAAAAATATTTTAATATTCTTAAAATATCAACTATTACACAGAGAAATGAGTCTCAGTATATGGAAAATCATAACAAAATTATTATATTTTACCTTATTGTGAAAAAAAGTACCATGTAAAATTCCCTGACTGGTAAGGGAAAAAAATGTATTCAACCAGCCAGCCTCAGTTTCTCTATTCCTGGAAAGAGGGTTGATTGGCCTCTCTGAAGTGTTTTGAGACTTAATTAGTTTATACTTGAAAAGCACTTCCAATGTGAAAGGTCCAATTTAAATGCAAAGTACTATTAATCAGTGAATGCCAGATTCAGCAATTTCCTTTTACTTTATAAACTCTTAGCAACTCTTTAAACAAAATACTAAATTACAAGTCCTGTGTTTTTTTCTTTTTCTTTAGAAATCTCTTTCGTGCACATTCGCAGGCTGCTTTTATAATGTTTGCAACAAACCACTCTTCTCTGTCCCTCTTTTTTTTCCCTTTTTTATACAAATACTGCAACCTAATAGTTCATGCAAACATTTTTCCTATGTTCCTCTTGTTGCTCCTCTTTCCCAATCCGTGTTATTCACAGCATCGTTCTAATACGACTGATGGCATTAATAAAGTGGTGAAGTAAATTGTGACCCTTTCAATTGTTAGTTCATTACTAATAGATCTGCAGAAAGAATGCATTATTTGTAAGCATTTTATGAAATATGAACTATTATAATTCAGTGTACATTCTCCAGATTTATACAGATCCTGCTTTCAATTCAGGGGAAAATGTGAAGATCATGCTTTTGGCTCCACCATGGAGCTGAGACAAGTAACTGCAAGCTTTAGATGTGATGTCTTAAATATGAATCCAATCAAGAAGAATGGCCTAATTTATAATTTTTTCCTCCCCATTCCATATGTAGTACAATATTTATAACAATTTGATAGGCAGGAATAACAAGCATGTTTCCCTTCAAAAGTCAAGCCATTTGGAAATTAATTAGTCTTTAGATATTTTGTTTCAAAAGCACTGATACAACAGGAAAGAATAAAAAAAAAGGACAGGAAAGAATCATATAGAGCTACTTCTATGTTTTAAAATTGAGTTTTCTAAAAAGCTGTTTGAAAAGCACATTTCTATGAACTCATTTCTGTTTATAAAACATCATGCAATTTTCTAAGAATTATTCTGTACTTAATTTTTTAATCTACCAAATAACATTTCTTACATATGTCTCACAAGGGACAGTGAAGTTTCATATCATTGAATCAAACAGTGTTAGTAAACTATGTAAAGCGCCCTTATTTTTTAATGCAACTTATATAGAAAGAAATAATTTTTCGACTAAAACTGCAAAATTAACAACATGAATAATTCTATGACTTAGAAAAATAAAAAATTACTATTAACTTCTAAACTAGATGGAGTTTGGTTACATCTATCTATCATTTATTATACTATTATAACCATTAAGTGTTAAGGATTAAAGATGAAAAGACATGAATTCCTGATTTTACAAATTTAAATCCTTAAAAAAGAAGCTTTTAACTGATCTTAATTCTCAATATGAATGACTTTTTTTTTTGATGGGTAAACTATACTTTCTGATACAAAAGTAACTTTAAAACAAGTCAGCCTACTTTAGAGGAGTAAATTGCAGTGTTCTCTGCCTTTCATTTTACTGAGGAATGACAAATAAAGATTGAATATATTTAAGGTAGACAACATGAAATTTTGACATGCATGTACACTGTAAGAAAATTACCACAATCAAGCTAATTAAACATCCATCACCTCACATAGGTTTTTTGTGTACTTATAGTGAGAACACCTGAGATTTACTCTCCTAGTGAATTTCAAATACGTTATTATTAATTATAATCACCATGCCATACAGTAGGTCTCCAGAACATTTTCATCTTGTAACTGAAGCTTGTACTCTCAAATCCAACTTACTAATTCACAGCTGCTGCTTATGATGATTGAGAAGTACTATTTTGGCTAGCATCATATATGCTTAATGGTTAACTTCATATGTATTTAGATACTATTTAACTTTAAAAGTTGGAAAATTCAGTTACCAACATATTTTATATTATTCAAATGTATGGTCCAAAAATTTTTAATAATAGGTGGTTACTTGATTGTATTTTTTTTCTTTATTCGGAATTCTGACATCACATAGGGATAGTCCCTTAGTTCTCTCCGTCTGTAGAGAATTTAAAAAAAGAAACAGATGCCTACATCTTACAAGACTCAAAAAGAAAAATGGCAATTAAGATATAATGACATTTCTTAGGCATTTAATAATAATAATAATAAATAATGATCAGAACAAGTTAAATCTTGACTAATATCATAGAGGACAAATTTGGGACTTAGTTAACCATGGAGACTCTTCACTTTTTTGAGTTCAAAAATCTGAATGACTTTTCCTTCACAAACTGCTTGTGCTAGAAACCCTTCCTTAAGAATACAAAATATACTCTGTTACATAGTTCTTGCCTGTTCTTTCAATCTATCACATTTTCAACTAATCACCAACTCCTCCCATTCTAAGTTCCAGATATTTCTCGCATCTGCCACCTCAGTTCCTCTTGCATCTTAACTTAGTTCGTACGTTACTACATTTTCTTTTTTGGCTCTTCCTTATAGGGTTTATTGCTCATCCTCCACTGCTCACCCATAGTGCACATGTTTACCCCAGTGGGCCATCTCTAAATCAATCAGATCATATAATCTCTCCACTTGAAACTGTTCCATGTCTTTTTAAGTGTCCCAACTCAGACATTTTTACCTTTTTTTTTTTTTAATTTTATTTATTTATTTGAGAGAGAGAAAGTGAGAGGATGAGAGGAGTGAAGGTCAGAGAGAAGCAGACTCCCCGCGGAGCTGGGAGCCTGATGTGGGACTCGATCCCGAGACTCCAGGATCATGACCTGGGCCGAAGGCAGCTGCTTAACCAACTGAGCCACCCAGGTGCCCCTTACCTTTTTTCTTAAAAGCTATGACATGGCCAATTAACCTTTCCCAGCTCCATCCTCAAAGTCCGTTGCCTCATCCCAGAAGATAAATGCTCTATATTTTGTGCATGCTGATACTAATTATTTGTCTAGATTATTTTCTTTTTGTGTGTGTACATTCTACTGAGAGTTCCTATAAAAAAAAAGAATAGTGACTTATTTCTCTAGCTGTCTAGCTGGTGGTTGAGTCCTGGCTCTTGTGTTTACTAGCCCTGTGACTTGGAACAAAATATGTAACATCTGCCTCATCAACAAACAGGAATTTGACTAAAATTAAATGGATGAATGCATATTCATCTTAGTATGGTGTGTGGCACAGGGACATGCATTGTTAAAATGACTGTAAATTGATATTATTGATGTTATTATAATTCTTATTTTTCTACATCAGTATATGACTTATAAGAGACACTCAATAAAAATTGTTGAATTTAAATGAGAGAAACAAGAAGGCTTTATTATTTATCAAAGTCAGAAATGATCACCAACATTATCATCATCATTATCACCTTCAAACATACAACATGTACAAAATATGTTAGCTAAATAAATAATAAGATGCATTGTTTACATCTATAGTACTTGTAATCAATATGAATATTGTTTCCATATAGCTCCAGTTAATAAGTAATTCAGCACTATAAATTTGCATAATAGCAATGTGTTATGAGACAAGGGCAGAATTGTAAATATTTTTATGATCACAGTTACAACAAACATGTGTCTTAATGTTTCATAGGCAGTGCCGATTTAAAAAATGTAAACATACCCATTATGCCAGCAACTTCAGAAATAACATATGACATAGAGGGCTTTGACAATAGTGAGAACTCAGTTACTAACTTACATGGTGGCAAGACAGGTGTTTTTAGGGTAACTTTATTTATATTTCGTAAATCTGAAATAATTCATCTTACAAAAACAGAGACATAACAATTCTATATAGCATACAAACCACAACTTCTGGACTGCTCTTTCCATTCTGAAGAAGCACAGAATTCCAGTTGGGAATCAGAAACCATGATGTCCGTGACTTTACCACTTAGCATATTCAATTCAACTGGGCTCAACTGATTTTCTAGAATTTTAATTCAACATTTATCTTCATGGATTGTTTCTGGAGCTATATAAAAAATGAATAAATATGACTTAGTGTTTGCTTTTTTTACCTCTTTTTCTTAATATACACCTAACATCTTATTTAGTATGTGCTGGACAAATGATAGCTCAAGTGTGTTAATGGTTGAATATAAGCCTTACATATAATTCTGTTAATAAAATTATTAGTTGAGAGTATTGATTTAAATTATTGAAAGAAATTTTTTAAGAAAGCTTTTCTTTTCAACTTTAGGTTGTATATATTTGTTTAGCCAGAGAAAAGAAGAGGTATCCTCAGACTTGCTTATTTACTTTTCCTTTTTTTATATATGCTTTATGAAATCCTGGTCCTGGGACTATATCACTCCCTCTGAAAACTACTTGTCCATCAAGCCATGCTCTAAAAATAAAATGTAAAAGAGCTCCCTACTTAGACAGTAGGAATTTAATTTCCGATTCCAAGTAGTGATTTTAGTCAGGAATGATTTTTGTTTGTGTGTTTGTTTAATCTGTTTTCTGCCTGCACTGCTAATGATCCCTTCTCTCTAAAGATGAAATTGATTGAACTGTAGTGTGTATCTTGTATACTGTGGGACCAAAGCTGAGGCTAAGCTGGAAGGATAAGGCAAGGACATGTTTACTCAACTCCTCTCCCTCCATAATACCCAGTTGTTACCAAATCTCCAAATCTTGACTCCTCTGTTACATGTCCATTCTCTATTTCCTCTTTCCCATTCCCATTGCTGGCATCTTACCTCAGGACCTCATCATCTTAAAATTGAATTATTCAATAGCTTCCTGACTGGTGTCCTTATTTTTAGTTTTCACAAGGCAATCCATATTCCATATGCCCACAAAAGAATTCTCTGAAATATATCATTTTATGTGTCAATTCCTTCTTAGAGGCTTTAGATGGCTCAATATTTCCTACTTACAGAATGGCAGATAGCTTCCATAAGAACTGCCACCTCCAGGGGCGCCTGGGTAGCTCAGTCGTTAAGCATCTGCCTTTGGCCCAGGTCATGATCCCAGGGTCCTGGGATCGAGCCCCGCATTGGGCTCCCTGCTTGGCGGGAGGCCTGCTTCTCCCTCTCCCATTTCCTCTGATTGTGTTCCCTCTCTCGCTGTGTTTCTCTCTGTCAAATAAATAAAATCTTAAAAAAAAAAAAAAGACCTGCCAACTCCAGTCCAAGTCAGGCTTAACATGGAGTGACCTGTGGAAACTAATTTTGAGACTGGTTTCCAAAATTATCTGGCAAGAGTGCAGTGATTGATTAGTGATGTCTGCAACAGGGGTAGAAATGGGGACATGTAGCACATAGACAGTAGACTTTGGAATAGTTTCAATTTAGTAAAATCTATCCTCTCACTATTCTCAAATGGAACATATATGGATGTAACTATTTAGACAATATAGTTTATGATTTGAAAAAGATATGGATTACTCAGGCAAAGGGATATAACACTCACTATTTTCCCAGCTAAGTCACTTAGTAACTTCCTATTTTATGTAGTTGCTTAACCTTCCTGTGACTGTCCTAATTGTCAAAATGAGGATAATAAGGCCATTGTAAAAACTAAGTGTGTAACTATGTGTAAATCACTTAGAGGAGTGCCTGACACATAGCAAGCTTTACAAAAATGTATTCTGTAATTATCATCATTACTATGTTTTTATGACACCTACAGAAGCCTCTGCTACCTACCACTTTGAGAAGAAAATAAAGAAAAATGTGTTTCACACAATATTTCCCACCACCATGTATAAAAGAGCAGGTATTTATGTATACAGATATGTAGATATGGATATAGATATAGATATAGATGATATAGATGTATATATAAATGTAAAAAAGAAAAGTATCTGTATAGAGAAATTGATTTTGCCACCAGAGAAAAATTGTCAATTATTCTAGATCTTGCCACAGTTACTCTTTAACAGAAAATAATGAAGTAAGTAAAAATAAGGTATTCATTTGTGAAAGAAGGAAAAAATAACTCATCTAATGAGTGATTATAATACTATTCCTAGATAATTAGATGCCATCTTACCTCAAGATATTTGCACTTGCTGTTCCCTTTGCTTGAGATGCTTTTCCCTACATATATTCCTGGTTATCTCTTCTTCAAGTCTACCTCGTTGTCATCTTCTCCATGAGGACTTGACCATCCACTCTATTTCTGAATGTAGTATCCCTTGTGCTCATCCTCCCTTTCCTTGTACATTTTTTTTTCCTTTACTGTGCTAGTAACTTTCTATTACACTATGTAGTTTACTACATATCATTTAAATTATTTTTTCTCTCCACATGCGGGACTGTACGATCCATGATGACAGAGAACTTTGTTTACTACTGTATCCACATTGCCTAAAAGATGGGCTTATGCATAGTAAAAGCTTAAGAATTGTATGAAAAATGAATAAAAGAATTTTTAGATGAGATAGACATTTTTATCTATTTAAATGAAAAGATCATTTATTAATCCCCCGCAGTATATGTAGGGATCTTAATTGAGCGTTAGAGACCTTTAGGACCAGAGTATTACATAAAAATAGACCTTTACATTTACACAGTGTATTTTGAAATTAATGTATAGTTATATGAGGAAAACTGAGGCTGAGATGTAGTTAAAAAAATAATTATAATAATAAATTATCACTATATACATCTTTTTGTTAGCAAATGTTTGGAATTTTTGTCTTTGAGGAAATAGTAAAATTTAAAATCCGTTCTAGAAAATATTCACACAAAGACTTATGGGTCTCTCGTCTGATTTGATGCCTTCTAATACAGTGAGGAAGGCAGGTGAAGGTGAACATAATCTCATATATCCTTCGTTTTGCATGCGGGCAAGGCAAGGGGAAAAGGTAAAAAGCTCTTATCCCTTTTACATCTATAAAATGCCCTTTTCTGGAGACATCTTTGGATGTATGATTGTTATTCATGGAAACTGTCAGTTTTCTTAAGTCCACCCTGTAACATGATAAGTGAGTGACAGAGAGTGGGCCATTATCTTGACAAGGTAGAGCTTAGCTAGCAAAAAGTCAAGTTAAAAGGAAACCTAACAGAAGAGAATATTATTATTTTTATTTGATTTTACTTACACATACTGTGAATCTGAACTGCACGATTTTATTTTAATCATTAAAACTGTCCTTGCCAGATTATCCAAATGAATATTGGGGAAAAGGCCAATCATTCAATGGCTGATTTAATGGAAATATATGAGGTTTTAATACTATAGACTTAATATTAAGGGGATTTTATTTCAATGTTTTGGCATTAAAAACGGTCATTATAGCTGTTGAATATTTTGTTTTTATTCCTCCCCAAGTAATCTTTTCTATAAAGTATGTTATCAACCTTAATTAAACAGGGACCATAAAAAGTCCTTAAGTCATTTTTTGAAAATGTCTTCAAAGTGGTTTTATAATATCACTTAATATATGCTTATAATGTGAAGAAAATACCGTAGCTTCTGTAGAATAAAACAGATGAGTACAGAGCAAATGATTCGACACATTCTAAGTTGAGAATATACCATAGTTAGAAGCAGATCTAGACAGTGCATCTTGCAAACAGGAGTTCTAACAGGGAGTGTTATAGGAAACTACATTAGTAAGGTACAGTGGAAAGAGCATTCGGCAGAAGGCAAAGTTGGAATCTGATGAAATTGCAACAGAGATTTCAACTCTTCCCGTGAGCAGCTATAGAACTGTTAGTATTCTTCTGAGTTGTGCTCATTAAAGCAAAGGAGCCAAGCCTTTGTATTCTTCCAACATTCAACCACTGGTAGTAGGTTACCTCCAGGAGGGTGACATTGTGGTTGATGGTGCATAACCTTACAGAAGACAGCATCCTTTGGCCAAGGGCAATTCCCAGAGAGGGACTTAACTAGCTGTATGCCACCAGTAGTGACACTCCTGAGAGCAAGGGAAATGAGAGTCTCAGTCTAAAGTGGAATCTAGGAGGCACACCAAAGCATCTACTGCAGCCCACCTATTGTTTCAAACAATGAGTTCATCCATCTACAAACAACTTGCCCATCATTCTGGTTGGTACCTCTTCTAGGGGAAATTTAGAAGAGGAAAGTTAGTGGGGCCCCATGATGCTGCTGGTAATCTTAGGCCATAGGTAGCACTTGTCGGCTCCCTCCTTTACTACCTATTCGGGACTTCCCTAACCCTTGGCTAACACTCCTGCTCATATAAGTTGTTAGCCTGGAGCAATCACATAGACTTCATCCTTAAGAGGTCTGGAGCCCTGGTCACCATGTATTTTTCAGGCTATGACTTGTGCTTTTGTCCATTCTTTGTCATGATTGGATAGAGGAGTATTAAGAAATGCATCTGTGGATTGTCAGGGTGTGAAAAGTATTTTTCCGCTTCTGATCATCAGGGCCATTACTTAAAAGATAGTTAACCCTTTCCTTGACTGCTGGTTTCTTAGTCGAAGAGTACAATGTTGTTGGATAGCAGCAACAACTTAAAGTTTAATGGAATTTCATGTATGTTCTGATGGAAATGTTTCCTTCTGAGAACTAGGACTTCTAGAGTGCAGACTGAAAATGCAGGGATAAAGAATCACAAATTCCTCAAATGAGTCACACCTGCTTTTACAACACTTGTTTTCCAGACTCATGCATTCTAATTATTTTGATTTGTATCCAACCCTCATGGTGGGTGTATCATCTCCAAGATGGTTTATCTCAAGTTTCTCTCTAAAGTTGTTCTACTGCTCTCCTGGGCCAGTAGCTTCTACATAGCTAGATAATAGGTTCTGTGGGCCCTGTTGTCATGTGGCCATTGCCACTCTCCTGTCTACAGTGAATCTCAAGGACCAACAGGATATTGTATAGGATAATGTGTTATTGACCAACTGCCTAGTGAAGCTACTCTGTAAACCTTCTGATAGTGGTGCTGCTTGAAGTGTTAAGGGCAAGAAAAGCAAACCCATACTTGGATTGATTTCAGTCAAAATGAACTTCTGCTCCTTCTAAGGTAGATGGAATCTAATGTAACTAATTTATTTCTAAGTCCTTGTTGTTGGTAGCTTGGACATTTGACAATGACGGTAGCTAGTTCTGGATTATTGGAAGGAAACTCAGGCATTTATGGTCATGCACAGACTCATACCTGCTGCCAAAGCTACTCCATTAATTAGCACAGTATGTTAGTTCTGGGATGGCCCAAGACAGCCTCCGGGTGATGTCAGCCGATCAGGTCTTTAATTTACTCCTGCCAATTCCACAGTGGATGCTTTCTGATGGGTGTTGATATGTTATACAAATATATTCACAGTTTATTCCCATTCTTATCTGTCCATCCATATGTCTCTTCTTGAGAGCACCCTGTCCCCATGTTCTGATATTTCTGTCTGGGCCCCTATCAGCCAAGCTATCTTCCACTGATGTTGTGTATGTATGTATGTATACATATATATTCTTCAGACTATTCTTCCCACATAAAGTAGGTGACCAGTTGTGCTGCGTGAAGTTATGCTGATTGAGAGTATGTCTCCTTATTGCCGAAGTTTAGAATTGCCCCTGAGTTGTGTGCATCAGTAGTCCAGTTTTAGCTGTCACACCTATACCAAAATGAGTCATTTCAAAACCAACCTTGAACTTTTCCTCATCCATCAGATAGCTGCAGAAATAAATATGAGGCAATATGAAGGTACTATTGCAACACTGATGGAAAGCATGGATGTTGTGACCATTTGTTCATGGAGTTTACTTGTGTCCTTGGCCCTGGACTTATGTGTATCCAATCTTGGATGTAGAACATACACAGGAAGTCATCTAACCCTGTGATTTGATAGACTGGACTAACTCCAGTTGACATTGGGAAGCTCTGGTAGCATGGTCACTTACTGTCCTGTGCTCAAGTATTGTTTCTACCAAGGCCAACTAGCCACCAGGAATTTTTTTCAAGAGGAATATGATTTTCTGCTTCAGATTGCATGGTCTTAATCTAGAGGTGTAGGGGCTATGTTGTGATTCTTCTCTATCAGGGCTTGTCATGAATACAACTCATCATTTTTCCTGTTAAGGATATTCCCTATCCTATAGAATCCACCAGATTATGTGGCCCGAAAGTTAAGATTATTTGCACACTGGCCAGACCTGCTGCAGAGCCTGTTCTTTTCCTGGTTCCTATTCAAACCTGGCAACCTTCCTTGTCAGTCAGTAATACTTGCCCTATATTCTTAGGTGAAATATACTAACTCTAGAATCCAGAAAGTCCTACAAGACAGTGTGCTTCCTTTTAAGTCTAAAAGATGTGAGATCTAATAATCTGTTCATTACTTTGAGGGTGTGAGATATAATAATTAGCTCTTGACCCTGACATTCCCAAAAAAACAAATCCCTAAAAGTGTCACTAAAATGGTAGGCCCTTGAATGTTCATGAGATATTTTTTTCTTCCACCTTCTGAAACACGTGTTTTATAATGTCTTCAGCAAGCAAGTCACTTGCTCAGTCATGTCAGTTAGCATGGGGTTACTGCTATAGTCAAGTGGACCAGTAGAATGTACTGGGGGATCTAGATGGGACAGGTTGCTTTGGACTATATTATTACAGAGCATGGGAGACAACACAGCCCTGAAAGAACATAAATGCATACTACTCTGTTGCTTTTGTGAATGGAACTTCTGCTTCATTTTTTCTGATAAGGATGGAACAGTGAATTCACCAGATAAATAACCACATATTATGTACCCAAGAGCATATTTGTTTACTTTAGAAAACTTCTTTTGAAATATTAATGAAAAATAAGATAATTTCCTCTCAAGTGATATTAAAAGGTACTGAAAATGTTATCACATAAACTACATAAGCAATATGCATGATCTTTATTATATAGCATGGGATATGGAATACGTTGTCATGTGGAAAAGGGATGGGATTGACATTGGTGGGCGCAAGATGTAGAACCAGAAAGACAACTATTCAGTTCCAGATCTGCCATGTATTATTAGCTGGGTGACTTATTCTAAATTCCTTTACCTTCCTTTTCTTTTGTTACCTTATTTTTAAAATGGGGATAATTTGGGACACCTGGGTGGTCAAGTCATGATCCCAGGACCTTGGGATCGAGTCCCACATCAGGCTCCCTGCATGGTGGACAGTCGTCTGCTTCTCCCCCTCTCTGCCTGCTGCTCACCCTGCTTGTGCTTTCTCTCTCTGACAAATAAATAAGTAAAATCCTTAAAAATGGGGATAATTCTAACTAAAAGTAGAGATGAAACAAAGGTTTTGTAGATATTGAATTAGATTAAAAATGTGCAATATGCTGAACAATGTGTCTTACCAAACAGAATTATTATTATTTTTTAAAGATTTTATTTATTCATTTGACAGAGAGAGAGAGAGAGATCACAAGTAGGCAGACAACAGGCAGAGAGAGAGGGGAAAGCAGGCTCCCTGCTGAGCAGAGAGCCCCATGCGGGGCTCGATCCCAGGACCCTGAGATCATGACCTGGGTTGAAGGCAGAGGCTTTAACCCACTGAGCCACCCAGGCGCCCCACCAAACAGAATTATTGAGAGCATAACTAATGCTACATTATTATTAGTAGTAATAACACATTATTTTTACTAGAACTTTAATTATTAACTACTTAGTAGTGTATATACTTAGTATACTAAAAAGTCTTTTGTATTAACCAAGATACCGTGAAATGTAGCCAAAAGCAAATGTAACCAGCAGATTTGATTTGAAAGGATCCTTTCCTTCTATCTTGAGGGCTAGAGTTAAATGAAATGCCCATTGTGATTTACTATGAAAGAGAAATATCATGATAAAGAATTAACTAAGGAGGGAGGTCCCATTATCTATATGCTTATTTTGATTCTATTCTGCCTATATAAATGGAACTTTATATTAGGGAAACTCTTACCATTTCAGAAAACATCAGTTTTGGTCATCATGGTAACTCTTGAAATTAGTATAATTTTCCAGTTCCACAGTTTTATAAAAAGACACCCAGTATAGTTAAATGTCCTTCCAGGTCATTTGGGATGGTGAGTAAGGCAAGAGGGGTTTGAACACAGACTTTTCTTCTCCTCTTTGCTCTTTTTACTACCACTAGGATATCTCTTAGAGCTTCTAAAAAGGGGACCTCAAAAGATATATGTGAAACCACAGATTCCAACCAGTGTAGTTACAAAGAGTTTAGGGTCCTAGAATTGTTGATGTAATTTGTAAACACATCAGACATAATTAACATGAGCACTCTTTTACTTTGAAGGGTCTCTGCTTTCTGAGATAGATAGATGGATAGATAGATAATAGTTGATAGAATCAGAACTGAAATGTTGAGAAAGAATCACATACTGAATAGGGAAAAAATGAAGAGTAGCTCCTGAGTAAAATTTAATAGTGATATACCATGATGATTTTATAAAAGTTGTAAAGATATTAAGACACACTGCATGTGACTTTCCACTTGTCCCTAGTTAGTATCTTTCTCCCCTCCCCCACCAATATTTTAATATACCTGTCTGTGTGAAATAATAGCTCTGTCTTCTATTAATAAAATGTTATTTTAAGGGCATAAGGAGATATTAGCTTTTTTTGCTGCATAGTCATGCTGATAGAAATTGTGTGTGTGTGTGTGTGTGTGTGTGTGTGTGTGTGTGTGT
>CM053604.1:130194280-130266976 GCA_028646535.1 Procyon lotor | reverse complement strand
TTATCACATTTTGATATTTAAGTTGGCTCTTATTTCCTTTTATTGTGTAGTGGAAAACATTGAAATACCAGAAAAAAAAAATGAAGAAGATTCCTATGTGTCTTAATTTAATTCCACAGAAATTAATTGTATAATTTAAATATACTTTTACTAAAATTGCTATTTAATACATTCCCGATTTTCAATGTAGACTCATTTCTCTTTAAAAATGGAGATAACTTAGCTAAAGGTACACTAATAACAAAATGTCTTAGTAATTTATTCAGAGTGGAAACTTTCAAGATTTTTCACATTCCAGACATCATCATTGGATAAAAGAAAACTGGAATATAATAAACTGGAATCTAAAAAAAAATTCTAGGACACATTAGTCTTTATGCTCTAGTATCCTTCTGATAAAACCTCGGAAAAAACTCATCGCAGTGAAAATAAACCTCACCACATTGAGACCCAAGGTGAATGTTCTCTTTCCAATTAAGTTCCAATCATGTCATTGGTCTTTTAAATAAAATAATAAACTTATTTTTCCAGTTTTGTTGAGAATTGACATGCATTACTGCTTAAGGTATAGAGCATGATGTTTTGACTTATATACGTATTGTGAAAGGATTACAATAGGTTTAGTTAACATTCATCTTCTCATATAGATACAATAAAAGAGAAAAAAATCTTGTGATGAGGACCCTGAGGATCTAATCTTTTAATAACTCTCCTGTTTAACACATAGCAATTTTAACCTTAGTCATCATGGTGTACATGACATCCTTAGTATTTAGGACTGGAAAATGAAGTAATAAGCCTATTTTTTTAAAAAAATGGATTTATTTATTTGAGAGAGAGAGAGACTGAATGGGGGAGGCGGAGCAGAGAGAGAAACAGAAGGGAAGGAGAGAAGCAGACTCTCAGCTGAGCATGGAGCCCTATTCAGGGTGATCTCATGATCCTGAGCTGAAATCGAGAGTCAGACTCTTAACCAATTGAGCCACCCGGGCACCCCATAATAAACCTCATTTTAAACTAAAAGTTAATTCACTATCTTTATAGAAATTGAGTAATTTGTGTCAATCCAACCCATGAAAACTTTTCCCCACTACACCTCATCATCCCCTGTCTAATCTGGTTAGATCTTCCTTAGGAAATCCAACTCTGTGCCTTTGAATATCTATGATGGGTTAAAGATGGCCACATACTCTTCATCAAATCTCTCACCGAGATGTCAGTTTGATCCCCATAGTTTCACCACCACTCCCTTCAGAGAACCTGGGCTGGTTCTGTGACTATTGCAAAAGTGAGGTGGTGCCAATTCTGGGCCTTTAAGAGGACTCAGAGGTTTTGTTTTTTCCCTCTTGGAACAGATTCTTGGGATGTTCCCTTTTGCATGTTGGCTACCATGTGAGAAGCTTAGGCTACACGAAGCGGCCATGTAGAGAATTCAGAGGCACCAAATGACTGCCCCAGATCATCTTCCAGCTGACAGTGCCAACTGCTACCCTTGGGAGGGAGCCATCCTAGCCCCTAAGCCCCAGGACCCAGCCTTTATCACTCAAAGTAGAACTGCCTAACCGGGACCATTCAAATGCAAAGAATCAGGAGAGATAGTGAAATCGTTGTTTTAAAGCATCTAAGTTTGGAGTAGAGCTATAACTAAAGCAATATCCTTCTGCTTCTTTCCAATTTATTCCAGTTGCCTTTATATTACTTTTTCAACTAGACTGTAAATTATTCATGGTCACAGATATTGCTGTATTTGCTTCCCATGTGTCCCTGTAGCTATCAACACATTGCTAGACACATGGGGCTCTGATTACCTAAGGTTTCCAGTTGAATCATAAAAAAATGGAGCAGCAAACAGAGGTAAGTAGGGGACTTTGAATATAAGACAAATTTTAAAGACAGAATTTTGATTAAGCCAATATTAATAACTAATGTAAAAATGTGTGTTTCTATTTAATCTGGATTATCTGAACAAAGAAATTAACTCATTTTATGTGTGTATGCGTATTTTGTTTGTAAAGTGAACCTAAAATACCAATTTTAGTTAGAAGCATTGTCATCTATTGGAAATTTACAGATGGAATTGTAAAAGAAGACCAGATTGAAGGGAAATTATGATCAGATTAAAATAAATAAAAGATAAATAAGTATATAAGTAAATAGAGGAAAACAGCAGAAGTTATTGTTTGGAGCTACACAGTAGAAGGGGTGAACATAATAATTTTCTCCCACTAGTTTCTGCCACATATTCTGCATATACTTGATGTGGGAAGTAATGGTTATTATACACAGTCAGTGAAACTAACAATGTTCTGGGAACAGGTACTGTTTGCAAGCCCATTTACTAGTGTAACAATAATGAAGCACAATTCAAATCAGAATCCTGGATTTAGCAAACAGAATGACAATATGACAATATGTCTATTTGTGATCCAGGGCTTTTTTGGGGGGGGAAAGGGAGTATGAAGAAACCAATATTATTTAAAATGTGAAGGGTTTTTAATTTTTTTAATTCCAAGTTTACTTTGAGTACTTTCATTTTTTAATTGTTAATACCTTATCTATAAGGCAGAAAATGTCCAATATACTTAAATAATTCCCAAAACCTTTCCCTGAGGACCAAGCCTCCCAGCAAAATCTCTCCCTGATATGTTGCTTCTCGGAATTAGTATTTCTATGTTTCAGAGCTGCACTTGCTGAGAAAGAGATTAGAAAATAATACAGAATACAAAAGGCAATGTGTGTGTGTAAGGGTGGTGAGGAATTAAGCCTCTTTGGATTCTTGCATTTGTGCAAAATTGAAGGGTAACTGGTCTTTACATAAAGGACATATTTAAAAACACTTATAAAACGTGTTTATGTTCTCCTGAAATGCAAGTGATTCACAAAGACAAATATTGCAGCACAAAGCTTTATTCATGCAGTCACACAGCCAATATATATTGTTCAAATACATTTTTAAAATCATAATGTGGGGAGTTGAAGGCATAACTCTTCACACTCACATCTGTGTCTTTCTCAAGTGAGCCACGGATAGAGAGTAGAAGTGGGAGGCAGAGGGAGGGGGAGGAGATTAGGGGGCGAGCGAGCGAGAGATGAAGAAAGGAAGAAAAGAAGCGAGAGAGAAAATACCAAAATACCGTTCTGGGGCCCACCATCTCATCTATCCCAAGTATGTGGGCATCGTATCTAGCCTGTAACAAAGAGATGGCCATGGCGCTTCTTTTTGGTTCTAGACAGGGCTGATACAAGGGGGCACTGCATGCATGTCTGTCGCCTCATCTCAGTCCCCATCCTTAAGGAGTGAGTTGTGAGCTCTGGATCCCAAGAGTACCCAATGACCGCTGCTAGGCACAGAGGTCTCTTGGAGAGGCTGCCCAGGTTCACGCGCGTGCACTCAGGGGCGTCGGTGTATCTATATGTTGGGGAGAGGGAGGAGTTCCTTCTGCCAGAGACTCACCTGGATCCCCACATTTTCCGGGTATCATGGGAGGAGTGTGCGAGGTCGGAGGGACAGGTAGCCTTGCAGTGATAAAGAGCGCGCGAGGTTCGGACGAGCAGGGCGGGGGCGGAGCACCACGGTACAGGCAAATCTTAACCGGGCCCGGGGTGTTTGCAGACCCAAGTATAGCGCCCTGGGTCTCCGCGGGAGTCGCTCCAGAAGCTGCTGCCTGAGAACCCCCAGCCTCAGCCCTGCCTCGCTTCGGGATCCTCTTCCTCTTCCCGCACCACCTACCTGGCTTGAGCGGCGGGACACGAGCCCGAGAAGCCCCTCTCGGCAGGACCTGCCCAGGCTCGGTTCGCCTCCTCCTGCCGCCACCGCCGCCGTGGCCGCGTACGGGCTCACTGCGCTCCCCGCCGGCACCATGGAAGAATCGGGGTAAACCCGCGAGCGCCGGCGACTTTTTCTCCGGAGTCTCTGGCCTGGCACCTTTTGGGTGAGATGAGTGGGCGAGCTGGTATCTCCGCCGGCCTGAGGTTGCCCCGAAAAGCCCCAGCCGAGAAAGAGAGGCTCCGCGGAGGCCGGGCGCGGCAAGCCCCACTCCCGCAGCGCCTTTGCCCTCTCGTTCCTCGCTTCAGGGTTTGTTTATATAGGGTCCGGAAGCTGGGCGGAACTGCCCACCCCCTCCAGGCGGCCCGCCCTCCCCTCCCGGCTCGGGCTCCCGCACGTGGTCGGCACCAGCGGCGTCTCCGCGGAAGGCAGGCGGCGGCGAGCTGGAAGCGGGCGGCCGGGAGCTAGCGCGGCGCAGCTTCGCCTCCTGCTCGCCCTCCCCGGCGCCCTCGCCCACGGCCCAGCCCAGCGCAGACTCGGCTTCGCCCCCTTCCATCCCCTTCGCCGGAGGGGAGGTTGAACACACCGCCCTTTAGGTGCTCGTCATGTTTGTCTGGGTTTGCTCAGTTGCTGGAAGAGAATGGTAACATGAACAGCGGAGCGTGAGAGCGTCACGGGGGAAGGGGAAGAGATTGATGGGCAGAGCGCTTACTTCGCGGAAGATCACGTTCCGAGGGCTGCGCGAGGCGAAACGGCGCGGCGCCTCCACTGCCTGGCTGGACTCCGCTGACATCTGTAGCCTCCCTTCCGGCAGGTTCCCCGCTCACGAGCCGCTGCCTGCGGGGGAGAGTTTAGAGAGCGCGTGAGCATCCAGGAGTTTGTGGACCTCCATCCAAACAGGAGTTGTGCTCCTGTGCCCCTGTCCCTGGATCCGTGTGGAGCCCGCCAGCACGCTGGCTTCAGAGGGAGTTGAACTTGAGTTCAGGTGGGTTATCCCAGAGGGAGCACAGGAGGAGACAGACGTTCAGGGAAGACGAGAGAGGTGATGTTCCAATGTCAAAAGCGGACGCCTTTCTTCCTGACACTTGCTGAGGCTGAGCCTTTTCCTCCCACGCAGTTCCCCCAACTGACCCGCTCCTCCCCAGCCCAACCCTCCCCCACTGAGGGGGGAAAGCACCACAACTCCTGTGTTCTTACGTATCTAGCATGCTGGAGCCTTTCATGACTTATGATTATGTGTCAAATGACCGTATTTACTCCATTGCTTTATGTGAAGAGAGGCTTAATGATTTCCTCAGTCAAGTCATTTACTTCTAAGCCAATAGATAATGCCTTCGTCATAGTTTTCTGGGGGGAAAGTAACTGTGTGTTTGTTCTGCAGATGCCCAACTCCCTCTGAATCGTGCAGATTGGTGCTGAGCACGCAACAAAAGTTTTTAGCTTCTCTTCAGTTTCTGGTGCTTCGCAGGGGAGAGGAAAGGACTTTGGCATTAAACACAAGAAGCAGTCAGGGAGCCATCTCCTTTAACTTTTCTTCTCTGTTATCGTTTGCAATGAAGAGGAAACAGAAGAGATTTCTGCAGATGACTTTGTTATTCATGGTGGCTTTAATTTTCCTGCCCAATATTGGTCTCTGGTCTCTGTACAAGGATAAGCACTTGGTGAAATCTACAGAACCCGGGGAGCAGCAGGTAAGTGCCATCCGGAGAAAGCTCACAGGAGGATTGGTAAGGCGCGCAACTCGGGGGGGACACAAGGAAGCAGGTGTGGGGTAGCCTTGGGTTTTCTCTCAGATATTTGCAGGACACATATTTTAAGACTCCAGACGTTGGGGTTTAAGAAAATCCTTGTTCTAAGATCGCAACTAATGACATGGGTGAAATGTAAGATAAACTAGAAAGGAAGGATAAGAGAGGTCAAGAGGAAGAGAAAACAATCTCAGTTGGTCTTTAGGTTGATTCTGACTTGAGGTGTATGAAAGGTAACTTGCTAATTTGTGGGGTGTGAAAGTGGGTTTCATACCCACGTTCAGTCATGGGGATTTGTTTTTGCTTTTCATCCCGTTTGGGTATCTACATTCTAGTGAACTGGGCCAATTAAATCATTAAACTTGTGAAGTAGTTCTCAAAAAACAAGCTACAGCTTTCTATATTTTTGGTTGTAATTTTTGCTTAGCAACAGCTTTTTACTCTGGAAACTTAAAGACTCTGTTTTTTTCTCTCCTGTTGCTAAGGTGGTGTGGTGGGGTATACAGGCAGAGTTATCAAGGATGTCTGTTCAGTTTCACAATCTGGTGATAATAGTTTGTTGCTAAAAGCTTTCCTTCATATCTGAAACACTGCGTAGTGTGGTATGTTTTGTTTTCACGTATATGCAATCTGTTAGTCTGTGCATCACTCATGACTTAACATAGATCAAAATAACTATCCTTTTTAGTGAGTAATAATGCAAAAAAAATCTTTCACGAAGTGTTGATGAGAAGTGATATTGTTGAATTTCTTGTTTACTAATAAATAAGACGGCTTCTGTAATTAAACTTCTAACAATAGAATGCAGCCTCTTTTTGATATTGACGTAACATGTTTTAACTAGTCCTGTGCCTCACCTCAGAATATTAATATTCTTAATTTCAAGGGTCATCAAATATGTACACTGTGTACCTTCCACATATATTATGTGTTTAAATAAAAGTCCACTTGTGGACCACAGGAGTATATATTAATGGTAATTAAATATTTCTTCTTATACTTAACAAAGTTTAAACTCTTTACACAGCGAGTGGTTAGTTGTAAAATACAGTTGTAAAATACGTGGAATTAATCTGCTTTTCATTTTGAGAAGTAATGGTTACCATTCTGTAAACTTTAAAGATAGCTAGTTACTTATGAATTTTTGGTGGATTGGAATTTTGAGGAAAAATGTTGAAATTTTATTTAGTTGTTGATCTCTATCATCCTTTCTAATGGGAATATAACCTAGAATTGAAGTATATTCTGTTTTGTCATTCTAGTGAAAAAAAAAGAAGATGGGCACTTTGAATGTGAAACTTTTTTTTTCCTACTTAGATCACTTATGTCTCCAGCTTTGATATGAAACAAGATTTTGTTAACATTAGAAGCTAATACAGTATTACATAAAATTTCTATTTCAAAATAGTTTAACAAAAGCAAAATGATTTTTCCTTGAGTTTTGCTAATTCAATTAACCATAACCATCTGAAGTATTTGTTGTATAGCTAACATAAAACACTAATTAATCTTATTAATGAGATCTTTACAACTTTCACACTGGCTCTTATTGATTTTGACTCTTAATGAGAAATTTGTTCGTACGATGGCACTAAAAAATGAAATACAGCAAATCAACTCCCTGACTTACTGGAATCTCCAAGAGTTTCCTTGTTTCTGGTTCTTTTGTAGAGGAATAAATTAACTTAATATTAGGTAATAAATTAATGGTTATGAAAGGCATGGGGTGGCAAGAGAAGGAGGTGTTTCTCAAAGTTTCATACAATGTTGAGTAAATAACTGATGGAGATCTTGTGACATTCCAGCTTAATAATCCTGTGTAACAGTTTTGAAACCAAAAGTAAAGACGGGCAGTAATATGCCATAAAATGAATGTCAATCACAAACTTCAGTAGTTTTTAAACTAAGTAATAGTTTTAGAACTAATTCTTACAGAAACAAAATTAAAAAGGCAGAAATTGTCACTTACTGAAAGATAGAATTCATTGTAAAACAGGGAAAGATAAGCTCTTACTGGTTTTATTCCACTGTTAGATATAATTGGAAAGATAATTAGGATATTTGAAATCATATAAGTATTGGATAAGTAAGAGTTAAGTCATATATGTATATTTCTGTGTGTTTATATATATGTATATACACTCGACCAAATAAAAAGTGACTTTCAGTGATAAATTAAGTATGCTTAATATTGTGATATAATAGTTTGCTAATGTATCTATAAATCAATGTTAGTAAGTCAGCTAAACACACAGGTTTCCAATTGAAGCATGTAATTTGACTATTGGGTAATGTGTTATTTAAATTTAGCAATTTGTTCTAAAAAGACTATTTCATGGCTAATTGCTAAAATGTTCTTCAAAAGCCATCTTTTACTATATTTATCACTAAGTTGTAAAATCGTGAGGGTAAGGATAATGTGCTGATTGAGGCATTGACAGCAGCAAGTACTGAAGCTATTCAAAACAAGTCACGTGCCCATATGAGCGGTCTATTTTTACAGCAGTTATGTGTTAAAACAGCAGTTCTGGTTCAAAGTGTGATGTGGCGCTGGTCACAGAAATGGAAAACCTTTACCATTTTAAACAGTTTAATTATTACAATGGGTTGTAGGGAAATACTTTAATTTATGGAGATTCAAAGTCATAGAATGGCTAATACTCTTTAAATTCTCCTAATTTGTATTTTATCAGAGCACATCATTAATAGTCTACCAACTATTCTGTATAAACAGTATTTATTATATAATCTGAAACAAAGTGAGGGTAAACAGAAAACACTGATGGAAACTCTGTTAGTTTTCATGCTGTTTAGTATTTTGCACATTTTTTCTCATTCTTATACTATTACAAGTTAATTGTATTTATTATCTTTTCACATTAAGAATAATATTTATGGGGGTGCCTGGGTGGCTCAGTGGTTATGCATCTGCCTTTGGCTCAGGTCATGATCCCAGGGTCCTGGGATCTAGCCTTGCATCGGGCTCCCTGCTTGACAGGAAGCCTGCTTCTCTCTTTCCCACTCCCCTTGCTTGTGTTACCCTCTCTTATTGTATCTCTCTCTGTCAAATAAAATCTTTAAAAAAATATTTATGGAAATTCCCATAATATTTTAATATTTACCCATTTATGATGCAGAAAAGAAAAAAAGTCAAATAAAAATTCCCAAAATTTTCATCTAAAAGTTTTTTTTTTCCTTTTCTCTCACACAACCAAAGGGGATTGAAAAAATTTAATAATGCAAGAATTAAAATATGTATTTTATTGTTTGGGCTCTGCAAAGTTGGAATCCAGTTACTAAAATAATTTTTAAGCTTTTGAGATTTATGGAAAAATTAGAAGATATTTTATAGTTTTGGCTAATATGTTATTAAGTTATCAATCATAATTGTCATATGTTATTTTCAATTGAAATAATTTTGTCACTCTTTTGGTCTTACTGGGATGATATAATTATCTCCTTTGTTTTGTTTAGAAATACATATATTACAAAATAATCTATTGATAATGAATATGGTATTTAGCTGAGAATGATTACTGTGTAATAATTCTTCTCATTTTTCTCTTAAAATTTGAATTGCTATTCTTCTCTGCTTTCAGCTTCATTTAAATTAGAGTTATATATTTAGATCTCAGTTAAGCAGTGCATTGGGATAATTAGAACAAAACAGTATTTTAGAGCAAAACTACTTCATTCAGCATTATTATACCTTTCTTCCTAATTATTTATACAAGAATAGGTAAATAAAAACTACTCCCCCAACACTTTGTTTTCCTAAATACATTAAAAAGATTAATTTAAAAAAAAGTAGCTGTAGTTTTGGCAACTAAATTGCAAATAATATGACTTACAGAAATAATACAAGAATATTCAGAATATGATGAAGATCTTGCAATATTTTGTGAATCATTTTTGAAATGAAAGAACTAGAGTCAAAATTCCAGAATTTTAAATCAGGCATTTTCACAATTATTCAGAATGATTTTAGAAACTTATGTTTGGCCTGGATTTTTTTACCACATTAAAAAAACCCAAAGCTAGATACTCGTGTCACTTTTAAATTGTAGAACCTTCCTATTTCTTTGTACTTCGGAATTTTTATTGATGAAAAAGGGTTAATCATACTTGCCACATAAGGTACAAAGTCCTGAGATCACATCTTGCGTATGAAAAGTATTGTGTTGTAATATTTTGTTTTTAGTCGGATCCATAAGTAAGCTGTACATGACAGGTGTGGGACTTCACCTTTATTAAATAAAATAAAATATGATAAAATAAAATAATAAAATACTCTCCTGAAAGATTTCTCAGTATCTTTGACCAACTCTTCTACTGTTAATCAGCACCACCAACGCGTGCAAAATTTTTTCTATTGGCTAAGAACATTTTTTTTCCCCCTGTGGCATTTTAAACCCGTTTTATGATGTGAAGATGTCAGATAATTGGTACTGAGTATATGCAAACTGTCATGCTTTCCTTTGTCTTGCTGATCACTAAAGCAGTAGAGTGTGTCTGTGTTTCTTTTCCAGCAAACACCTTAGATATTGGAAGAGCTAAGGACAGGAGGAAAAAAGGTTTTCTCTCTTCCTGCACTCAGGATTATCAATACACTAGATGTGAAATGATGCATTAGTTTGAGCCATACTGTTCTTAATTAGCTAAAATGTAGGTTTTAAATTAGGATTTTAAAGGACCTTTTCTTGAATTTATGGAAAATCCATTCTGACTTGCTACAGGATCGTACCACACAGACCACTGTAACAAGTGTCTTAATTATTTGCTGTGACCTCGTAGATCACAACATGATTAGTTCATCACCTTGCCTCCTGGGAGACTGTGTGAAACAGTCTTCTGTTCACAATCTCGTAAAAATTTAGATAGGTTTTTCTCCCTTTCATTGCTGCATTGGATAAGCTGTGCTGAACCAATTAGCCTCCTTTAAGTTTTTATTATGTTTTGTTTTGGTTTGTTTTTCTATAAAAGAAACCAAGTCAAGGCTGGGATATGTAGGGAAAAGGGTAAGGAGGTTTGGGTGCTTTAAGTGATATAGAGACCTGAGTGTTTGTTTGTTTGAAGTTTCGTCAGGAGTAGCCTTGGTGGACTTTAGGGAAGTTTGTAACTGTGTCTCTTCTTGTAACACTTTTATACAGGTGAAGATCAGCTGAGGTACATCAAGAATAACCTTAAAGGAGGGGATACAAATTAAATGAAGAAAAGATATTAAGCGGTGTAGGTGGGATGTAGAATCAGATGTGGCTGTGGTTTGTCTCAGCAGTCACTCATTTCTCATTGGTTTGGCTTGCTTAGGTTGAAGAGGTGAGCACTGGTTACTTCTGATTCTTAAAACCATCTGACATGACCACATTGTTCTTCTCTTTCCTTCATATGTACGTGTGTTGACCAAGTACCATTATAGAATCAAAGATCCAAATGTGCCAAGAAATAGAAGGTTCTCAGGATGATAGTAAAGGTAAAGACACACTCATAAACTGTATTTTTGTTCTCCATCTGACCTCCACCTGTCACACCATAAAGCTAACAATTCCTGAATTCTCTCAAAATGTAGCTATAATTTTGAATGGACTACAAAAAAAACCAAGTAATAACCATTTGTGCCACTGACAATATATATTTAGACAGGCAGGAATACACACACACACACACACACACACACACACACACTGAGTTTATTTCAAGGCTGAAAAGAAGAGACAGAGCATCCATAAACATTCAAGAACATGATTACCACCACTGTTCCTCACTGATATGCTGGTGTTTGTTACTACCAAACTCCAATGAGGTAGCCAGAAAGAGGGAGAAAAAGTAAAGGTATATTGAGGGTTAAGGGCAAATCACATGAATGTTTTCTCCAACTTTTCTACTTCTAGCGTAATGGGGGAAATGTGTGGACTAGATTACCAGTATCTCAGAATATTCATACCACATATTCATTTAGCAACACACATACATACATCCACATGCATGTTCTTACTTATAAAGAAAAAATAAATCCTCCCAACTGTTTCATTTTGTACATTTTTTTCCACTTTTATAACTGTGCTTTTTCCATTGCTTTGAATCCACGAGAAGCTGTTAGTCAACTGAGTTTGAAGCATCATTTAAATGTTACCAGTATAACTCTAGGAAAGTATGGAGAGAGATAAAGAAAATGCGTCTGTTTCTAGAAGTACTTACATCTATTTAGCAAGTGTGAGACTCCTAGCAAGATTTAGCCTGTTAGACTTGTACAGATTATAAATAGGGTGATTCGTTTGTTATCTGGTAATAGAATCTACGCAGTTGTGGTTGCCATCCGATGTGGTGGTGGCTATCAGCTCTCTCTTGCAAGGAGTGGTAGTGCCTCAGTGAGGGCTGAGAAGGCTAATTTTAAATTTATTGCTCAATTACTCACGGAATGTTATTTTCAGTACTTGAGGTCTAGAAAGCCAGATCCAGGGACTTTTACTATAAATCATTGTGAACTATTTTATCATAATAAAAATGACCACATTGTCAGGGCTGCCACCCAAGTCTGAGGAGTGGGGCTTTCCTTTTTCCTTATTTTTGGCCTGTCTCCTTTGCACTTAATTTTAGAAGAAATATCAGAATTTCCATTCTGTCTTGTTCTCTTTTAGTATGTAAGGATGTTGGCTGGAACCAAATTATCAGTATTCAAATTCTGGACCCAGTACTTAACACTTTGTGACATTTAGCAAGTCATCGATCTTCCCCAAATCAGTTTTCTCTTAAGTCGGTTGGGGATGGTAATACTTTTCTTGTAGTGTTACACTGAGGACTAAATGCTTAGTATCTTGAACAGCATATAATAAGGGTTAATAAATATAGATTGTTTTTATGGTATAAGCATTTATAAGCAATCATTGCCTTTAGCAAGGAAATTAGTGTTTGCTTAATAAATATTTACAGCTGATTTCTCTTTGCAAGGTTGTGTCAAGAGAGCAGAGCAGAACAGTGAATATGGTAGAGGACTGTCATTGATGTGTTAAATCTGGAAGGGAGGGACTTCAATAAACAAATAAACAGAGTCTAGAAAATGAAAGGGCTTTTTCTTTGTTAATTTTTTGGTTCGACGCTTAAGGACAGGTTGTTCATTTTATTTTTCATATGATCATTTATTGCAAAGAAATGAAATTTTTTGTTATATTGCATTCAAAGTTATTAAAAAAATTGAAGGTTTTAATAGAAGAGATTTTTTTTAAAAAGTAATACTTCTTTGTAGTGACCACTTTCATTTCCTATAACAAATAAAGCCCATGCCTCACATATAGGCATTTTTTTTTCCCTCTACGTTAATTACAAAGAAGAATCTGAGAACTACTTTTGTTGTTTAAATCTTGGTCAAGAGAGAGATCAGATTATTCTGAAGAAAAAAGTTAAAAAGCGGAATAGAAACAATTAAAATCATGAAGCTACTTTACAGGGGATACAGTTAGGGGATACAGAAAAAGCATATTGGATGTGCCCATTCTTAATTTTCTAAATAATGAGTTGGTGAGGTAAATTTGATAGTCGTGAAACAAACAAACAAAAAACAAGCACTGAATGGCAGAATTTTCTGTGTGTACCAGGGACCTTTAGAAAAGGGAGAGAGTGGTATGGTCTCTGGACCCATGGACAGGGCTTCGTTCTTTTATGGGGAGCATGTCGAGCTGCATCATCTTCTCAGAATTAGACACGGTTGGGATTAGGTTGAGGGAAGGGCAGATACTTAAGGTTCTGACGTTGGGCTCAACACTTACCAGGGTATATCATCTTGGGAAGTCACTGAACATCTTTCAACCTCAGGCCTTCATATGTTAACACAGATATTATCCTATAAATGGGTAGCAGAGAGAACTAATTGGATTAATATATGTAAATGTCCCTGGGTGCGTAGTAAATACTCAATTAAGGGAAGCTAAATAAATAGCATTGCTCCCTTTTTCTCAGTTTTTAGAATATTCATTGAGGGTAGCAAATAAGCTTAATATTGTCCAAATCCAATAGAGATATAATAAAATGTATAAAACGCCACTATTAATTTGTTTATTATTGATAATATAGATGTTTATTGGCTATGTGTACCCTACAATACTGTGCTCACACCCTGCAGCAAATAAGTGATTAAGAGATAAATCTGTTTTCAATTAGCTTACAATCTGCTCATTAAGAAAAGCATGCACACACCCATAAAATAGGGATAGATTAAATTGTTTCATAAGAAATATGTGTTCTAATTATTTACAATTTATAAGAAGTAGAGGAAACGTCAGTTACTGTGTGATATTTTTGTGACCCTAATTGTTTTCTGCACATTTACTGATTTAATCCTCCAATAATTCATTGAGATAGGTTCTTCTGAATAGCTCAATTCACAGTTAAGTAAGGCCCAAAGACAAAATTTGAGTCTCTGCACCCTCGATTCATAAAAAGAAAAAGTGATGAACAGTGTTAACAGCTGCATAGTTTAAGGCAAGTGAGAAGTTTGAAAAAGTGACTGCGTTTGATAATTAGTCTCTGATACTGTTTTGGTTGAAGTTACATACAGCTGTAAAGATATAAACAAAATTTTAAATGGTTAAATGGTAAGACTAAACATACAACTAAGATATCTTACAAGACCGATAACGAGTAATGGTGAGGCTACCATTGATATAAACAGCTGAATGTGGGGTCATGGTTGGTAGGAGGTAAGAGAAGCCAGAAGTTGGCTGATGCATGACAGCCAGTCCCCAAGGAAAATGAAGGTAGATGAAAAAAGGCAGGAGAGAAGCAGAAAACGTGGTTATGATCTGAAAGGTAAATATAGAGCCTGTGCTTGTTATGGGTTGGCAGAGAAATCTGGGGTTTTCCTTACACAATTGTCTTACTAATTTGGAGAGATAATTGAATATTTGTGAAATGTTTTGCAAAGTGTAAAACCATATAATATAGAAGATATCTATAATATCTAGATAGATAGATAAGTCATTAGATGTTTATCATGGTATATATAATCCTGTAATAAAGATTGAACCATAATACTGAATGGGGATGTCAAGAAACTGTGCAACCACCTGGTCAATAGGACCTGTCAAAATAAATGCAAACAATGAACAGATATTCAGAGCAAAGGAAAAAGCAATTGGTTATGTCTAGGTAGTAGAATGAGGCAAGTGAAGGGATATTAATTATAGGGATAAGGAGATAGTAGTATCAAGTTGCCAAGAATCCCAAAATACTATATGAATAATAAAAGTAGTAAAGTCATTATGATAAAACCAATAAGAGTAAAAATAATAATAAAAGACAGTTATATTAATAATAAAAGTTAAAGTAACATTTATTTCTAGTTCTTACTATGTGCCAGGCACCGTGTTGAGCTGTTCTTAGTCATAGCAAATCCATGGTATATGGAAGATCACTATCCTATATTGCAAAAGGGAAGAGACTTTTTTTCAAAATTTGTTAAGATTTTACTGTGATTATTCTACCAATATTGAACTACTGGACTATCTATAATTTACCATATAATGTAACTGCATTGGATATCCCGGACCATAGAGTTATATATTAACTCAACTATGGAATGAAATATGCACAGTGGTTAAGGGTTTGGATACTAGAATCAGGCTTCCTGGATTCACTTCCAGTTCTATTATTCGCTACCTGTGTCACTTTGGACAAGCTGCTTAATCTTTCCTGTGTCTTAGATTTGACATTTCTAAGATGGGTATAAAAAAACAGTCCCTGCTTAGCTGAATCAATGTAGGGGTTAAATAGGTTTATGTTCATAAAATGTTTGGAAAACTGGACTGTACATAGCAAGCAATTTTAAAGTGTTAGCTATTATCTGTTAGAATTCTAGAGAACTGAGATTGCATAAAAAAGGAAAAGTATGTTCCTATACCATCTCTTTCATAGACCCATCATGAGGGTTTATAAAAAAATTTTCATTCTCCTTTTTAAAGATTAATTTATTTATTAGAGAGCACACACACACATGCGCGAGTGAGGTGGGGAGGGACAGAGGGAGACAATCTTCAACCAGACTCCCTACTGAGTGTGGAAGCAATGTGGGGCTCCATCTCAGGACCCTGAGATCACGACTTGAGCTGAAACCAAGAGTTGGGCACTCAAAGGACTGAGCCACCCAGGTGCTCCTAAAATTTGCATTCTTATAAGGCTTTAAAAAATGTTCAAAGAAACGTCTTTAACATTTTTTCTTTAATTTTTAAAATTTATTTTTTTACTTTTAGTAGCCCATATGGAAATAATAGAGCACTGATTAGTTCAGCAGTTTTTGCAACTTGAACCAAGGACTCCCATAGCTCTACCTGTGAGAGCAAACTGGATTTCAGCAGAGAGTTTAGTTCTTCCCAGCATATGCAGTCAGCACCAATGCTGTTATGGTGACCTTTCCCCTCATATTTTTTGTGCTATTCTCTCCACATGGTGTTGATTTCTCAATGTGTATTTTGCCCTCAGGGTATAAAAAACTGTCTTATAAATTATGTCATTGAGTCTGAACTTCTAAAAAAGATTATTTAAAAAATGTCTTCAGGGTTGAATATTTTATTTTATTATTTTATATAACTTGAATTTTAACGTTATTGTTCTGGGTTGGTTCCGAATGATGCTGTTTGAGACTGAAGTAGAGAGCTTGACAAAGGAAATGCTCTCTCACTCCTAGTGCTTTGGAGGCAAGAACTGGCTGGAAAGACATAGGAATGGAAAGAAAACTAGAAAATTAGGTGGTAAGGGGAGATAAAATGCTTTCATTCCCTAGCTGAGTGAATCTTATCATTTTTTAAGGTAGCCTAACAGAGGGATGTCAGATTAACAACAACTATATAGTGGGATTGTTTCCCCCTCTTAATTTATATGGAAACTTCCATTTTTTTTCTTTCTCAAACTGAAGGAAATTACATTTTCTGCATGATCTCCAGCATTTTGAGGCAAAGATCTTGAGTTTTAATATATGAAATATGGAGGGAAAGATAAGCATCAGAGAGGCCAAGGGAATACTATTCAAGAAAGGGTAGAAATACAAACTACTTTATCACTTTGCCCCACCTTCTGTCTTTTTTTTCTGCTCAGAGCCCCCTTTCCTCCCCTTTTTTCCTTTAAAATTTTTCTTAAAGAAACGTTTCAAGTGGGAATTGATTTGATCAATCATTGGTCCTGTGAATGGACGAATGACTTCAAACTCTAAAAATTTGAGTCTTTTGCATCGTATTAAAAAAAAAGATTCTATTGAACTGAACTGGATTTTCAATTATTGAAATGTGTATGATATGAGAAATACTTTTTTTAGCTCAAGGCTTTTGCTGTTGATCTATGTTGCTACTGTTTTGTTTGTAATACTGGGAGCTGACACCTTATTTCAGACTGTGTCATCAGAAGGTAAATATTGCTTAGTTGTGTCACCTCAAGGGAAACGATCTTGTGTAAGTTAAAAATAAAAACTGGCACAATGAAACCAAACTACTAGTAAAGAATCTCACTGTGCCTTACCACTCAGCACTTTCTCCCATTCTTTAAAGCTGCTCTCTCCAACCTTCTCTTGTCTCCTTAAATCTCCCTTGCCACCCTCTCTCTTATCATGCTCAGTGGATAGCCTGGCCTCATTCTTCACTGACAGCATAGTATTTTCATACTGTGAGAGCCAAGACTTCTTACCATAAAATCAGAAAAAGTATATGCATTAACTTCTCAGTTATCTATTTGCTTCATGTGATTGTGGAAAAATGTCCGTAACTTTAGGATACATAGGGACCTTCTCTCCAGACTATAGACCACAGTGTTTTCTTAGGAATTTCCCATTGATCTGTTGTGGTTTTTTTTTTTTTTTCTCATTTCACTTATTTTCAGTCTCTTCCTCTCTGATTTATCTTTCACATCAATACTTGAACTTGCTCAGATTTCTCCCACTATTGGAGGAATGCAGGAAGCAAGCGAAGACAATGTCACTCTGTCATACACCCCTTTACTACTGTCCTATCTTTCTCCTCTTTTTTTTTTTTTTTTAAGATTTTATTTATTTATTTGATAGAGAGAGAGAGATCACAAGTAGGCAGAGAAGCAGGCAGAGAGAGAGGGGGGAAGCAGGCTCCCTGCTGAGCAGAGAGCCCAACTCGGGGCTCAATCCCAGGATCCTGGGATCATGACCTGAGCTGAAGGCAGAGGCTTTAACCCACTGAGCCACCCAGGCACCCCCTATCTTTCTCCTTTTAACAACCAAACCTGATGCATCTACTTCCTGATTTTCTGTGTCTGTGTACCTCAGGCTGATTCCAGCTCCTCTAATCTGCGTTAGCTCCTTTCAGCAGTCACTGGAAATCTCTTGCTAGTTAATTCCAAAAGCGCTTCTCATTAGTCATACTACTTGATAGAATTTAACTAAACTCTCTTACCTGAAAGAGAGTTTAGAGAAGAGGTGTCAGAGTGGGAGATTTCAAGAAGGAAGAGGCTGGAACGGTGGCTTTGGGAAACAAGCAAGGAAGCTAAATAGGGAAACGTACACTGATTCTTTAGCCTTTGCTATGCGGACTCCTACTTTAAACCCCACCCTGAACACCATGCATGCACAAACACATTTACAGTGTCTTTATAGACACTTACTTCTGTTCTTTTGCTTAAAATGCTATTTTCTTTGGGGTCTCTGTAGTTACTTCTTGTCTGCATTCTTAGGTACTTGGGGGAAGGGGCAATTCATCCAGCCCCTCATAATTTCAGCTATCAGATTTAAGTTGGTGACTCCCAAATCATTATGTCTAATCCAAATTTCCCTCTGAACACGTGATCCACCCACCAATCTAAAATCTAAAAACGGGTGCCTGGGTGGCTTAGGACGTTAAAGCCTCTGCCTTCGGCTCAGGTCATGATCTCAGGGTCCTGGGATTGAGCCCCGCATTGGGCTTTCTGCTCAGCAGGGAGCCTGCTTCTCCCTCTCCCTCTGCCTGTCTCTCTGCCTACTTGTGATCTCTCTCTCTCTCTCTCTCTGTCAAATAAATAAATAAAATCTTAAAAAAATCTAGAAACATATTTTAAACCTTAAACATCTGTAATGAAATCTCCTTTTCTCTTCCATTCCCAGCAGCAGCTCTCCCTTTGTGTCTCTTACCTAAATGAAGTACATCATCATCTCTCTGGGTGTTCATTATGCTTGGTACCTTCATTACGTTTACTCCCAAATTCAGTCGATTGATAAGCATTAGCAATTCGTCCTAAAACATCTCTTTTGCATTCATCCACCTCTCTTGATGCCCCTTGCTACTACCGTATTTGGGACCAGTGTAAACACTTCATTGGATTTCTGGGCAAGACCCTCAACTTGATACTCCTCCCTCCAGCCTTGTCATCCAGTCCACACTCAAAGCAGAGAGTTATTTATCCAAAACGTATACTTGAACAGGCTACGGCCATTCGTCAGTCTATACTGGCCTCCCACATCTTTGGATTAAAGTTCAAGTTCTTTAATATGGCTTTACTGTATTAAACCCTCCTTGATGAACTCAACTGCTCACTACTTTACTACCAAGACTTCGCAGGCTCCAACCACTTTGAACTCCTTCGAATATCATGTTCTTTCTCCTCCAGGAATTTGCATATATTTTACCTTCAATTTTACCTGAATAATTTCTACTTTTCTTCAAGCTTTTTCTGGGAAACTTGCTTTTATCTCTCATGCTTAGCTTTGGTACCTTACCTGTTCCCTAAGAAAAACTTTCTTTTTCTGCCCTTATAATGGAACTTATCAGTCTGTGTATTAACTACCTATTTAGGTAGTTTATTCACCATTGATCAGTAAGTTTCTTAAACTTAATAGTAGGTCAATTGATGCCCTCCTTCCAAAAAAAAAAAAAAAGTTTGTCCATGTACTAACCCATTGAACTTGTGAATGTTACCTGATTTAGAAAAATAATCTTACAGATGTAATTAATTTAAGGATCTTGAACTGCAGAGATCATTCTGGATTATCCTGCTGGGCCCTAAATCCAGTGACAAGCATCCCTATAAAAGACACACAACATAAGGGGCATTTGATGGACAGGAGGGAAGAAGACACAGACAGAAGTGTGAAGAGAGAGGCAGAGATTGGAGTGATGAGAATAAGCCAAGCAGCTGGGAGAAGGAAAGGAAGATAGAGCCTCCAGAGATAATGCAGGCCTGCCAACATCTTGATTTGAAATTTCTGGTCTCCAGAACTGCAGGAGAATAATTTTTTGTTGTTTTAAGCTGCCTAATTTGTGGTGATTTGTTACAGCAGCCCCGGGAAACTCATATAGTTAGAAATTGTCTTTTTCCACGTTTTAATGCCAGTGTCTAGCATTGCCTGACCACAAATTAGGCATTCAATAAATATTTCTTGAAAGAATGAGGAATGATAGTTGTTTTCTGTATATTGAACTTACATGAGCTGAACTATATTTATGCAAAAATAAAGAGTATGCATAACCCATTGTGTATGCTTAAATACCGTATTGGTATTATCAAACAACTGTGAATATAAAAAGTGTTAAATTCTTGTCATCCTCATGTATTAAGGTTCCATTTGGATGTGTTTGTTCTGTCAGTCTCTCTCTGACCAAATACACTGTTATGTCAAGACTTGACTGATCCTGATACTGAAAATCACAATGAGATTTCATCCAACTTGTAGACGTCTGAGGTGCGATAGAAGCCGTGTATGGCTCCAGTAACTTTAATGAAAAGAGGGTCCCCTTCAAACAAGCCAGTAAGATAAAGAGCAGCATATGATCATTGAGTGTATTCTTTCTCTAATTACAGCAACATCTGTCGTATAACTTACACTTATAAAATGTTTAGGCACAAGATGTGTCTACATTAAGGGGGCGCCTGGGTGGCTCAGTGGGTTAAAGCCTCTGTCTTCAGCTCAGGTCATGATCTCAGGGTCCTGGGATCGAGCCCCGCATCGGGCTCTCTGCTCAGCGGGGAGCCTGCTTCCCCCCTCTCTCTCTGCCTGCCTCTCTGCCTACTTGTGATCTTTCTCTGTCAAATAAATAAATAAAATCTTTAAAAAAAAAAAAGATGTATCTACATTAGAATAACAACTGTAACAATTTAGGAAAGACTTTATAAAAAAAAATTTACTGATATATAAAAAAACTTGTAGTTGAGTTAATTATTACAACCTACAAGGGAACACTAAGCAGCCCACTTCCTTTAAAAAAGTCATTTGGGAAATACAAATTGACATATTTCAAGGGGTTTATTTTAATTTGAATGCTTCAGACCTTAAGACTTCTATTAGCTTCATTGTCTAGCACAGGTCCTCATTTTAACAGCCCCCACCCCTTCTTTTGAAAAAGTCTACCTTGATTTACCTGTGTTCATTTTAATTAGCAGTTGTCTAGCGAGGATGTGGAAGCAGAGAGAGGAAGGGAGAAAATTCAAGGGTAAAACTTATGAAAGAGATTAGGAAGAAATTCTAAGAGCTAGAAAAGATATGACAGGGTTTATTTGGTAGAGGCATATTTAATGAAGTGTCTTGGGGGAAATCTCTTACTGTTCTGATAATTACATAGCATTGTGTTTGATGAGATGGTTCCACAAAGCTCTTCGTGATGCAGAATTACTTCAAGCACATTAATTATATTTCCTTTTTGTACTAGTAGGATGGTCAGCTTTGGAATTTTGAACTTCTGATTCTGATATTTCTACCTACTGGTCATCTAACTTTGACCTTCTTTCATTTCAGTTGCTTTTGTGTTCATCTCAATAGAGTATTAAAAGGATTTTCAATATAAGAAGGTTTGCCAAGGTGCAGTCAACTTTAAAAATATGTACAGGGGCACCTGGGTGGCTCAGTGGGTTGAGCATCCTACTCTTTATCTCCGCTCCAGTCTTCATCTCAGGGTCATGAGTTCAGGCCCTGTGTTGGGCTCTTCACTGGGCATGCATTGAGCCTACTTAAAAAAAAATGTGTAGAAATATTAGACAAAGTTTTTAAAATCAAGTCTTTTCCCTTAATGTTATCAGTTCAATGGGTCTAGTAATCAAAATGCCATTTAAAATGTTCTTACAGTTGGGCAAAAATAACACATGCTATTACACATTGACTTGTATCATAGTATTTAGATGCTAAAACATAACTTTTTAGGCACTGTCACCTAACAAAAACATGCCTGTGGATGTTTTGTTAACCATTATGAGCAAATATGTGCATCCAATTGGAAGCAACATGTTGCACTTGAACACTGAAGTCTTTTTTCCTATTTACAACACTTTATATGATTTTACATTGTTTCTGTGAGTATCTAAAATTATATATTTCTACTTATTTGAGACACAATCTGTCTTTGTCAGTGATCTTATGGTGCTATATTGACTCTGAATGATTCATCAGTATCTTTCATCTAGATATATACAAATACTATTTATTTGTGATGTTTTTAGATGTTTACTTTATATATGGGTAGCCTGAGTGTATAAATATATAATATGGTCAATTTAATATAAGTTTTCTTTTTTTTTTGTTTGGCAGTATGTGTTTGCAATATTAAATCTTTTCTGGTTACATTTTATTCATTAATTTACTCATTCATATATTTTATTCATTTATTCATTTATAATCTTTTTGATTTTGAATACTTTTATATCATACAGAATATTTTTAATTTTTTCATTTTAAGTCAACTTTTTCAACTTACTTTGTGGCTGTCACTATACCGATGTTTTATATAATGCAATATATAATACAAAGGCTTTGGAGAAGAGGGCCTGATTTTAAAAATTCAATACTTCCTAGCTTAATGCAATTTGCTTAGTAAATAGATCTAATTTTACAAATCTATGAAATGAGGAATCATTTTCTTAGTTATGATGTGTCTTATTTCTGTGTAAATGGATGGTTAATTATCCTAATACCATTAGTTGACTAATTGATTTATTATCTGTGATTATCAAAGCTGACTCTGTTGTATAGTGTTTCTCTGTATTTGTAGATCTCCTTTTTATTTTTATTTTATTTTATTTTACCTACTTGTATATCCCTGAGCCAGTGTAATCTTAATTATATTGGTTTTAAATAAGTCTTGATATCTGATAGAACAAATTCTTACACCTGGGCCTTCTAATTGAAAAATGCATCGGTTATCTTTGGTCCTGTGCTGATGTAAAAATAAATTTAAAAATATAAATATCAAAGTACCCATTGAATCTGTTGAGATTTGTTTGAGAGTGCATTGTTTTCATAGGTAAATTATGGGATTTTTTTTTCCAATTTAAATTCCAGTAGAGTTAATATCTAGTGTTGTATTAGTTTCGGGTGTACAATATAATGATTAAACAATGCCATACAACACCAAGTGCTCATCACGAGTGCCTTCCTTAATCTCCATCATCTATTTCACTCAGCCCCTCATCAACCTCCTCTCTGGTAATCATCAGTTTGTTCTTTATAGTTAAGAGTCTTTTTCTTGGTTTGTCTCTCTCCCTTTTGTTTCCATTTGCTTGTTTGTTTTGTTTCTTAAATTCCACGTATGAGTGAAATGGTATGGTATATGTCTTTCCCTAACTGACTTATTTCACTTAGCATTATACTCTCTAGGTACATCCATATCTTTGCAAATGACAAGATTTCATTCTTTTTTTGTGGCTGAATAATATTCCAGTGTGTGTGTGTGTGTGTGTGTGTGTGTGTGTGTACACCACCTCTTTATCCATTCATCTATGAATGGACACTTGGACTGCTTCCATAGCTAACTATAATAAATACTGCTGCTATAAACATAGGGATGCACGTATCCCTTTTAATTAGTGTTTTTGTATTTTTTTGGGTAAAAACCCAGTAGGATGATTACTAGACTGTAGGGTGGTTCTATTTTTAACTTTTTGAGGCAGCTCCGTAATGTTTTCCATAGTGACTGTGTCAACTTGCACTCCCACCAACAGTGCAAAAGGGTTACTTTTGCTCCACAATCTTGCCAACACTTGTTTCTTGTGTTTTTTAATTTTAACTATTCTGACAGGTGTGAGATGATATCTCATTGTAATTTTAATCTTTATTTCCCTGATGATGAGTGATGTTGAACATATTTTCATGTGGGCCACCTGGATGTCTTCTTGGGAAAAATGTCTGTTCATGTCTTCTCCCATTTTTAATTGGATTGTTTGTTTTGGGGGGGTTGATTTGTAAAAGATCATTATATATTTTGGATACTAATGCTGTCAGATATGTCATTTGCAAATATGTTCTCCCATTGGATAGGTTGCCTTTTAGTTTTGTTGATTGTTTCCTTTGCAGTGCAGGAGCTTTTAATTTTGATGTAATTCCAATAGTTTATTTTTGCTTTTATTTCCCTTGCCTTAGGTGATATATCTGGAAAACTGTTACTATGATCGATGTCAGAAAAATTACTGCCTGTGCTCTGTTCTAGGATTTTTATGGTTTCAGGTCTCACATTTAGTTTAGTTTTGTGTATGGCATAAGAAAGTGGTCCAGTTCCATTCTTTTGCATGTAGCTGTCCTGTTTTCCCAATACCATTTGCCGAAGAGTCTATTGAATTTTCCCATTGCATATTTTTTTCCTGCTTTGCTGAAGATTGACCATACAATTGTGGATTTATTTCTGGATTTTTTTATTCTGTTCTGTCTGTTTTTATGACAGTACCGTATTGTTTTGATCACTACAGCTTTGTAATATCACTTGAAGTGAAATTGTGATACCTGCAGCTTTGCTTTTCTTTTTCAAGATTGCTTTGGCTATTCGGGGTCTTTTGTGGTTCCAGACAAATTATAGGATTATTTGTTCTTGCTCTGAAAAATGCCGTTGGTATTTTGAAAAATTGTTATAGGGATTGCATTATATCTGCTAAAGATTGCTTTGGATAGTGTGGACATTTTAACAATATTTGTTCTTCTAGTCTATGAGCATGGAATGTCTTTCCATTTCTTTGTATTGTCTTCAGTTTTTTTTTCATCAGTGTCTTATAGTTTTTAGAGGATAGATCTTTTACCTTGGTTAGGTTTATTCCTAAGTATTTTATTACTTTTGGTGTAATGGTAAATGGGATTGTTTTCTTAATTTATCTTTCTATTGCTTCTTTATTAGTGTATAAAAATGCAGTAGATTTCTGTATTTTGGTTTTGTATTTCTGTGGTGTTGGTTATTATTTCTACCCCTTTCATTTGTAATTTTATGTATTTGAGTCCTTTCTCTTTGTTTTTTGATGAATCTGGCTAGAGGTTTATGAATTATATTTCTCTTTTCAATAAACCAGCTCCTTGTCTCATTGATCTTTTCTACTGTTTTTTTAGTCTCTATGTCATTTACTCATGCTGTCATCTTTATTATTTCCTTCCTTCTGCTGGTTTTTAGTTTTGTTTTTTTGTAGCTCCTTTGGGTTTAAGTTTAGTTTGTTCATTTGACATTTTTCTTGCTTCTGGAAGTAGGGCTGTATTGCTATAAACTTCCCTCTTAGAATCCATTTTGCTTCATGCTAAAAATTTTGGCCATTGTGTTTTCATTTTCATTTGTTTCCACTTGCTTTTGGGTTTCTTTGGTTTCTTGGTTGGTCCATTCATTGTTTAGTAGCATGTTATTTAATCTCCATGTATTTGTGCTCTTTCCAGATTGTTTTTTTCCTTTTAGTTGCTGTGTTTCATAGCATCGCTGTCAGAAGAGATGCATGGTGTGACTTCAGTCTTTTTAAGTTTGTTGACACTTGTTTTGTGGTTTTAATATGTGATCTCTTCTGGAGCAAGTTCCATGTGCACTTGAAAAGAATGTGTGTTCTGCTGTTTTGGGACAGAACGTTTGAAATATATTTGTTAAATCCATCTGGCCCAATGTATCATGTATCATTCAAAGCAATTGGTTTTTTTTTTTTTTTTTTTTTTTTTGATTTTCTGATCCTCTGATCTGTCATTGATATAAATGGGATGTTAAAGTCCCCTACTGTTATTGTATTACTACTGATTAGTCCCTTTATGATTGTTAGTAACTATTTTACGTATTTTGGTGCTTTCATGTTGGATACATAAATATGTGAAATTGTTTGTTTTCTTGCTGGATCATCCCCCTTATTATTATATGATTTCCTTCCTTGTCTTTTGTTACAGTCTTTGTTTTAAAATCTATTTTGTCTGATTCAAGTAGTGCTACCTCAGCTTTCTTTTGACATCCATTTACATGATAATTGTTTCTCTATCCTCTCACTTCTGATCTGTAGGTGTCTTTAGGTCTAAAATGAGTCTCTTGTAGGCAGCATATAGTTGGGTCTTGTTTTTTTATCCATTTGGTCACCCTGTGTCTTTTGATCAGAGAGTTTAGCTCACTTACATTCAAAGTAATTATTGATAAGTATGTATTTGTTACTCTTTTATTACTTATTTTGTGGTTATTTCTGAAGATTTTCTCTTATGCTTTCTTATCTTTCTATCCTTCATAGTTTACTGGTTTCTTTAATGATATAGTTAGATTTTTTTTTTTTATTCCTTGCATATCTACTAGTGGTTTTTGATTTTTAGTTAGCATTAGGTTTGTTTATAATCTCTTCTGCATATAGCAGTTGATATTAAAGTTATGGTCAGTTAAGTTTGAACTCATTTTTGCTCATCTCTTACCCACATTGTAGGTATATGTTGTCATATTTTATATAATTTTGTGAGTTCCTTGACTTATCTTTCAGAGAAATATTCATACTTTTACTGCTTTTGTGATTCCTACTTTCATACTGTCACTTTTGGTCTTTCCTTTCCACTAAGTGAGTCCCCTTTAATATTTTTTGCAGGGCTGGTTTTGTAGTCATGAATTCCTTTAGTTTATAAAGAGAAACTCTTTATCTCTCCTTTTATTCCGAATGGCAGCCTTGCTGGAAATCTAAGTATGCTTGGCTGCAGTTTTTTTTTTTTTTTCCATTCAGCACTTTGAATATAGCTTGTCATTCTCTTGTGACTTGCAAAGTTTCTGCTGAAAAATCATTTCATATTCTTATGGGATTTCCCTTCTATGTAACTGGCTTCTTTTTCTCTTGCTGCTTTTAAAATTTTTCTTCATCACTACATTTTGCCATTTTAATCACAATATGTCTTGGCCTTCACCTGCTTTTGTTGATTTTTTGTGGGGTTCTGGCCTCTTGGATCTGCAATTCTGTTTGCTTTCCCAGATTAGGGACATATTCAGCTATTATTTCTTCAAATAAATATTCTGCCCCCTTTTCAATCTCCTCTTCTTCTGTAATCCCTATTATATGAATGTTATTGTATGTGTCATAAAGTTACTGAGTTCCCTAATTCTCATTTTGCATAGTTCTTTTTTCTCTCTCTTATTCAGTTTGATTACTTTCTAATCCTCTCTTCTAAGTCATTAATTCGTTTCTCTGCTTCTTCCATCCTGCTGTTCATTCTATTAAGTGTGTTTCTCATTTCCTTTATTGAATCTTTTATCTCTGCTATATTATTCCTTATCTCTTTGTTAAGGATCTCATTCATGTCTTCCACACTTACCTCAACTTCTGTGAGTGTCTTTATGATCATTACTTTTTTTTTTTAAGATTTTATTTATTTATTTGAGGGAGAGAGATATTGAGAGAGAGCATGAATGAGAGGGTAGAAGGTCAGAGGGAGAAGCAGACTCCCCATGAAGCCAGGAGCCTGATGCAGGACTCAGTCCTGGGACTCGGCATCATGACCTGAGCCGAGGGCAGTGGTTTAACCAACTGAGTGACCCAGGCACCCTATGATCATTACTTTAATGATACATTAATTTATATCTGTTTTGCTTAGATCTCTGGCCTTGGCCTTGTCCTTTTCTTTCATTTGGGACAAATTCCTTTATCTTCTCATTTTTCTTTTTCTAATCCTCTATGCCTGTTTCTCTGTGTTAGGAAAGTCAGCTACATCTCCTGTTCTTGAGGGAAATGGCTTTATGAAGAAGAGGTCCTATACTGCCCTGCAGTGTAGTGCCTCTGTTCTTCAGGGCCTGGCACTTCAAGGAGTGTCTCCGGTGTGCTGTGCAGGCCCTGCTCTTGTGTCCTGGTTGCTTTATCCTTCAGGCCAGTCATTTGTAGAGGCTCTCTTGCCCTGGTATGGGGAATGTTTTCTCATGGCCTGAGTTTGGCGAGCTTTAACTAGGTGTACTCTGCTTATGAAATGAGACCTCTTACCACCACCGCCAGAACTGAGGTCCTGCAAATCACCTGGGTGGGGAGATGCATTCGCAGGGGTTTTGGCTGGCTTTATGGGGGAGGGTGCCTGCCATGATGTGACTAAGGCAAACCTGATTGGGGAGGACAGTTCCATTAGAGTGCAGGGCTGTGGGTCTTGGCGTGAACAAGTTGAGTAGGGAGTGTTGGTGCTGTGCTGGTTCCCGCAAGTGGTCTTGTGCTTATGTTGAGGGGTAGGGGATGGAAATGGCACCTGCCAGTTCCTTTATTCCCAAAGGATTCTCTCCATGAATGCTTCCTTTCTGAGACATGCTTCAAGATATGCAAGTAACCTCCCCTCTATGTGCCCCAAGTGCTCTTCAGATCAATGTTTCCACACTATGTCCATGGGCTGTTTGCCTGCCTTCTTTTCAAGAGTAGCCCCACTCTTCCTGAGCCAAGACCACTCTTTAGCAGGCTTTAAGCCCCTCCGGTTGCAAAAACTTATAAAATTCAGCCTCTCTCACTTTCCAAGACACAGTTTCTATGGGGATTTATCTTTCCCATATGGGTTCTCCTCTGTGCTAGTCTATCTCTAGCTTTTCTCCAAAACCATGGCTGCCTTCCTAATGTGGCAGCCACAGTCAGTTTCTTTCCAAAACTATGTTTCTATACTTCCTACCTTCTTTGATATGGCCTCTTATCTACCTTTAGTTGCGGAGTTCTGTCAGTCTTCAGGTTGATTTCTGGGATATTTAGGATGATTTATTAGTTATCTCATTGTATTCAAGGGATAAGGTGAGCCTAATGTCCTCCTACTCTGCCGCCAGGTTCCCAGCCCACCTCAAGTTATGGAGTGATTTATATTTAAGATGATAAAATACTTATGAATTAACAAATATGACTCTTTAACATGGCATATGCCTTTATTTGTTTAGAATTTTTGTTTCTTTAAAAAAAGACATACTACCTTAAAGACTTCACACAACTTAAGCTAAGTTTGTCTTTTTAAATTTATTTTTGTTACCACTGTAAATGTCATCTTTTTGCAAAATTAATTATGTTATTAAAGTTAATGAAGTTCAACATAGCAATCATTTATGGTTAGTATTTTTTGTGGTTTCAGAAATCTTTGTTGAGGCACCTGGGTTGTGCAGTCAGTTAAGCTTTCAACCCCTGGTTTCAGCTCAGGTTGTGATATCAGAGTCATGGGATCAAACCCCAAGTCAGGCTTCTCCACTTTGTGGAGTCAGCTTGAGTTTCTCTGCACCCCCCCTCCTCAGATGTGCATACTCTTTGCATCTCAGAGATACTCTCTGTATCTCAAATGAATAAATAAATCTTTTTTTTAAAAGATTTTATTTATTTACTTGACAGAGAGAGAGATCACAAGTAGTCAGAGAGGCCGGCAGAGAGAGAGGGGGAAGCAGGCTCCCCGCTGAACAGAGAGCCCAATGTGGGGCTCGATCCCAGGATCCTGAGATCATGACCTGAGCTGAAGGCAGAGGCTTTAACCCACTGAGTCACCCAGGTGCCCCTGAATAAATAAATCTTAGAAAGAAAGAAGGAAGGAAGGAAGGAAGGAAGGAAGGAAGGAAGGAAGGAAGGAGAGAGAGAGAGAGAGAGAGAGAGAGAAAGAAAGAAAGAAAGAAAGAAAGAAAGAAAGAAAGAAAGAAAGAAAGAAAGAATCTTTGTCTACCTAAGTCATTTAAAATATGTCCTGTGGTATCTTTTTTTTAATATATAATTTTAAAGATATTATTTATTTATTTATTTTAGAGAAAGAGTGAAAGAATGTGATGGTGGGAAGGAGCAGAGGAAGAGGGACAAGAAGACTCTACCTTGAATACAGAGTCTGACACAGGGCTTAATTTTCCAACCCTGAAATCGTGACTTGAGTCTGATGTTTAACTGACTGAGCCACCCAGGTGCCCCAGAATGTCCTTTGTTATCTTTAGAAGCTTTATTTTAATATTTACACTTAGATAAGTATGAACCTCCTGGAATTGATTTTAATGTGTGTTGTGAGACAGGAACATGATTCCTTTTTATTATATATGTATATGCAATTGATTCAGAAACATTATACTGAAAAGAACATCTTTTTTCTCCAATATATTGGATGACTTCTTAGCTGTAAATCAGAGGAGTAAATATATATATGGATTTATTTTTATTTCAATTGTCTTTTTAATTCCTTGTGCTGTGTCACACTGTTTTAATTGCAGGAGTAGTAAATGATTTTTTTTAAGATTTATTAATTTATTTGACACAGAGAGAGACACAGCAAGAGAGGAAACACAAGCAGAGGGAGTAAGAGAGGGAGAAGCAGGCTTCCGGCCAAGCAGGGAGCCTGATGTGGGGCCCAATCCCAGGACCCTGGGATCATGACCTGAGCGGAAGGCAGCCACTTAACTACTGAGCCACCCAGGTGCCCCAGTAAATGAGTTTTGATATCTGTATATCTTTCCTTATTGTACTTCTTTATCATTAACTGAGTTTTCTCATCATTTGTATTCTCATATAGTTTTCAGAATCAGCATGCCAATATTCTAAAAAAAGGAAAGAAAAGGTGATTTAGATTAAATTAAAAGCATGTATAAATTTTACAGTATTTTAATATATGAACATATAAATCTATTAATTACATATAATTATAAATTGTAATTAAATTATAAATATAAAAATCTACACATACTAATGTAGGTGTTATTTCATTCTTTCCATAATATTTTGCTAAATTATGAGTAGAGTTTTTTAATATATTTTTTCATATACATTTTTAGTTATTTGAGGCTTTTGATTCTTTTTAAAATGCATGTATATTTAAACATATATTTGGTGTTATTTTAAAATGGAAATGCTATTTAAAATGTATATTGTGTAAATATAAATCTATATATTAAAATATATAGATGTATTTAAGGGCTAGGACTTCAGTATAGTTTCATAATTTTGAATATATCGTAATAGCATATCGTATGGTATACATTGTGGTATAATTTCTGATTTTAAGAAATCAGGTATCAGTATTAACACTATTCAATATAAGAATAAAATTTCTGTAACTAATTTGCTAAATCATTTTTCATAAGTAAATGTTGAATTCTGTGAAATGCCTTCTGTATATCTTTTGAGAAGATGTTGTGGTTATTTTCATTTTTTTCTTGTTCTTATGATAAATTATATTGACTGATTTTTAGATATTATACTAATCATGCGTTCCTGGAATTAACCCAATATTTCTAGGCTTGTTTTATTAATATTTTATTCAGGATTTTTGGGAAAATGTTCCCAAGTAATGGGGATATATAATCTTCTTATATATTTGTAATGCAGTTCTCAGGTGTTGGTATTGGTAATCTCAAGATTACCCTAGTTTCATGAATTAAATTAGGTAGTGTTTGCAATTTTTCTACTATCTATGTATTTGTATAACTGATTTTTTTTCCTTATATGTTTGGATGAATTCTCTGAAGAAGCTAGGTGGAGATCAAGTAGGTTATTTTGTTAGATTTTTTTTTTTTTTAAGTAGCCTTAGTGTCCAGTGTGAAGCTCAACATGGGGCTTGAACACAAGACCCTAAGATCAAGCAAAATATAAGCTGAGATTAAGAGCTGTACACTTACCTGACGGAGCCATGCAGGTGCTCCTATTTTGTTTAAATTTTAACAGCATTTTATATTATTTAATTAATTTCTTCAATATACATAGAAGTGTTTTGATTTTCTATTTCTTTTTGACTTTTGATGTGATCTTTCATAAATTCACTGCCTAATTTAGTCTTCAAATTTATTAGTATAAGGTTATCATTCTTATATTTGTAATGCATTTTTCCTTTATTAATAATAATACCTTTTCATTTTTCTTATTATGATAATTTGAGTGTTCTTGTGCTTTTTAGCATGATAGCTATGGAGGCGATAAGTTTTATATCTTTTCAAGGAAAGAGCTAGTGACTTTATTTTTGTCCTTCCACTGTTATGTTTTTTTTCTATGTCCTTGATTTTTGTGATTTATTGTATCTTCTTTTTAGAGTTTAATCTGCTACTTTCCTATAGCTTTTTAAGTTGAAATCTAATATAATTCATCCTCAGTCTTTTAATTTTTTGTTATAATGCATTTAAAATTTTATTTTCCCTCTACGTACTGGTTAAGCTAGAGAGATAAACCCATGAAATTAGTCATTTTAATACTAATACAGAGACATTGATTATTTTCTGATATCTTAGTGAACATTTACTAAATTGTGATATTGGTTAGGCTAAGTTGATGGTTGATGGTGAATTAAATTGCTACTCCAGGTAGAAAGAACTTATTCCTTTCATTTATATTTCTCATGAAATGTTAGTATAGATAAAGTAGCCAGGATATACTACTCGTTTATTAAGAATGCCTGCATTTGATGCTGTTGTGTTTTTATTAGTCCAGTTGGAAATTAGAATTAATAAATTAATATTCATCATACTTTGCTGCCAAAAAGAGATAATGGACAGGACTTTAATATCATAAAATTCTGTTTATTAAGAATAAATTGGAGAAACACTGTATTTTCATATAAAATATAATTTAATAGAGCTATGAGATTCAGGAGACATCTTATACTTCTTTTAATATTTACCTATGCCATATTTCATAAATACATGTGTGTATTTATTTATTAATGATTCTCTTATAAGTGATGCTTTTAGCCTTTAAATACAATTTGAGATTCAGATAATTTTACTTTCAGGATAAATGATGGTGTCAGTGTAATTCATTTGCCAGACCATAGACAGGATTTGTTATCCTGTGATAATAGTAACTACTCCAATATTTTATTAAATAAAAATTCCATATAGAAGATATTAATATTCCATGAAGAAGTTGAGTTGAAAGAAAACCTAGGATAATTGTACTATAATCACTTTACTAGAGTATAAAAGCTTTCTAATTTTGAAGGAATTAGCTAAAGACATTTTTTGATAGTTTTCAGATTATTAACTCATTATCTTTCCATTTTGTTCTAAATGTTCTCTTATTAGGTCCGTATTATCCTGGACCTTTAGTATCTCCTTATAGGTCTGCCTGCCCAGTCCTTAACACTTTTCTGCTCCTTTTCTGGCCCTGCTGGATTATTTACCAGTACCAAAAATTATACTTTTAAAGCATGAATCTGGTGCCTACAAAATAAAGTAAGGAACCTAGCATTCAGTCGCTGATCACCAGATAGGCTGTGAGTCTTATAAAGGATAACTTATAAGTGAGTCTTATAAAGGATAATTTTGCTATAGTAATATTTATAAAATACAAATTATAGAAATTATTCTTCTGTATAGTATTGCCTCTCAGTCCTCTGAGTGTATCAGAATCACATAGGGAACCTTTTAAAGAGCAGCAATCTTCAGGCCCTCAGATTAGTTGATTTAGAGTATCTATGAATAGGACGCTATCAATGGCTTTTTTTTTTTTTTTTTAAGCTTCCAAGGTAATTCTGAGTTGCACTCAAGATTGAAAAGTTTTTGCTTTAAGGCAACGCTGCATGTCTCAGAGAGGCAGTCCCTAGATATATACTGGGTTTTTGTTCCCAAAAGACAGTTGCAAATCATATTAATTCCAAAATGACTTTCAGTTGAGTTTACTAAAAGTCATAGATTTCCACCATTTCTCCTTAATCTGAATAACCAATCACTATATAAATGACCAGTGTTAGGAAATTTATATGAGAAAAAACATGCATATTTATTGCCCCCTCCTTGGTTTCACAGCCTACTATAAACCAGTCTTGAATGCAGATGTTTTTTTATTTTAAAAATTTGGTAATCTGTCGGTTTCAAGTGGTGTACTTAGACAGCATTTGTAGGATAAGCATATTCTGAGATGTGTGTGTGAGTATTCAGCTAATTCTATAGTTTATTCAAATTACCAGTGAAATGACTTCTAATGCCATCTACCCAGAGACAGGCCGAACTTCACAAATTAAGGACACATTCCTCCACAGAACTCATGTCATCTCAGACACTTGCAGCTGTAAGACCAGATGTCCCCAGGCCACCTCCCTCTTGACCAGCTAACTAAAAATTTCAAGAGTACCTACTACTCCCTGAGATTCTGTAATTTAGAGCTACATATATGATTAGTTTTATTGTACCAAAATATACAGATCAGAACTAACCAAAGGGAGAGACACATAGTGGGAGGTCTAGGAGGGTCTCCAAAAGGAAACTTCTTCTGTCCTCTCCCTAGGAAGTCAGAAAGCATCAGGCTATTAACACAACAATGTGCAGATATTGTCAATTAAGGAAGCTTACCCAAACTTGCCGTCCCTGGTTTCACTGACTTTTCAATACATCCGTAAGGCTGATTGAAATATTGGATTAGGCCAAGATCGTGAGGTTGAATTTAATCTCTGGCCCCACTTCCCTCCCCAGAGGTCAGACAAATAGTAGGTGATTCAAATCACATTTTTGGTTTATTTGGTGTGGCCAGTACTCATTTTGAGTCACCTTCTTAGTTTAAACTAAGGGCCCCATGGGTCATATAGCTGACATAATCAAGAATGAATAGCAAAGATACTTCTATCACTTGGGAAAATCTTAAGATTTAGAGGCTGTATCCCAGGAACAAAGAACAAAGGCCAGTGAAATTATTACGTAACCAGAAAGCAACACACTTAGAACACATCACTCTGGGACTCATTATTTCTTATATATTATATCCTTAAAATTTGCTGAGGTTAAATCATAACAAAAAATAAGCAAAAATATAACATCTGAGTTATTGTTTTCTTTAAGCTCTTGCTAAGCACTCCCTTCCTTTTTTATTCCCATTCCCAAACAATTTTAGGCCCAGAGAAACTGGCAGGGCTTAATGTGGTAGGCATTCACACTGAGGTGGAGGAAAGCAACAAAGAGGGTTGTTGGAGCCCTACTGGGTGAGAGGAATGCTCATATCCGCAAGAGGAGGTACAGGCCAGGAACAGGGTGTTAGATCCCCAGCAGCATGAGAAGTGTGCCATCCCAGGTCAGGGGTGTGGCCCAGTAGAGGCTCCATTCAGGTGGAGTGAATGTCTGCTTAATTCAGCAAGATGTCAGAGTTCAAGCAAATGAGGGAGACGCATCTGTGTGGGACTACCTGGTTTGATATGTTAGGACGTATGCAGAGTGAGGGAGGCATGGCGCAAGAGTGTTGGGGCAGGAAGAGGTTTGGTGATGGAGGATTTTTTGAGTACCGGGGGATAGATCAAGTAAGGGAATATATTAAGGAAAAGGAAAGCTAAGTTAAAGGAATTCGTGTGAAAAGGAAAAACAACCAGAGTGAATCCTGAGATGTCATGTTAGAATTGGAGATATCAATGTAAACTCATGTTTTGTGATACAAATATAAAATGAATACAGATGCAACTGCACAAGTAAATATGCAATAGTTACAAAGAGAAAAAATGAACAATATTACAGTGGGGAAAATTGGCAGGCACCACAGTTAGTAAGTGATTGATTAAAATGATCACCAGCAAAGTGAAATTGTGGGAAGCTGATAGGATGCCATGAACAGAACACAGCATTACTTCTATGTTGTTTCTGCCAAAGAGGCCTCACCTGAGTTGAATCCTATGAAACAGCAGAGAAAAACCCAAAGTGTCACACAAAAAACTGGCTTACAGTCTTCAGGAAAGTCTAAGACCTAATCTAGAATGAAAGGAGGGAAAGAAATATGATAACTAAATGCAATGCGTGATTCTGAAGCTAGGTCATTTTTCTATAAAGGATATTTTGGGAGATAGTTGGTGAAACTTGGTGGGATCTGAGTTTAAATGATGATAATGAATCAGTGTTAGTGTCGTGATTTTGATGGCTGTGTAGTGATTATGTAGGAGGATGTCAATATTCAGGATGATAGGGGCTCCTGGGTGAGTCAGTGGGTTAAAGTCTCTGCCTTCAGCTCAGGCCAAGATCTAGGGCCTGGGATTGAGCCCCGCATTGGGCTCTCTGCTCAGCAGGGAGCCTGCTTCCCTCTCTTCCTCTGTCTGTCTCTCTGCCTACTTGTGATCTCTTTCTCTCTGTCAAATAAATAAATAAAATATTTTTAAAAATATTCAGGATAGGACATCACATCACAAACTTATCAAATGGTTCAGGGGAAAATACATACATATACATACATACATATATATATATATATATATACACATACATATATATAACTTCAAAACAGCTGTAAATACTTCACAGCTGTTTTGAAGTATAAGATTGTTTCGGAATAATGTAAAGGAAAAAATGCCCATGAGAATATTATTAATTATGTACTATATTCTCTATTTAGAAATGTTTACCAATTCTTCCATCAGATTATCCCTGAGAAATTACTCTTAGAGATTAGGAAAACATTTTTGTCTCGTTGAAGCTCCAAGGTAAATGCTGGGCTCATTTGGTTTAACTTTTTTTGTTAAGAGTTTTCTGTATACCTTAGTGCTCTACTCTTTTATCTATTTCTTTGTTTTTATTGTGGGCTAAGAAGTTTCAAATTTATCATTCTTGTTTTTACTTCAAATATGTATACACACACACACGTGCACACACACACTCTTAGCTTGCTAAAAGCTACAAAGGTATTTGACAATAAATATATTATTGTCATTTTTCTGTTTTTCCTTCTTTTCTTTTCTCCAGTGCCATGCACATCAGAGATATTGGACATACGGCTTTTGAGCTAAGCATAGCCTACTGTTCTTTCCTTGAGACAAAATTACATGACTATTTTGCGTATGGATTTCTGTTCAAAACAAGAGTTCTTAATACCAGTTATAGGTGTGGTTTTTTTATTTTTTGTTTTGTTTTGTTTTGTTTTTGGTTCATATTTTTTGACTTTACAAGGTATAAAGAAGTTAGGCTAGGCAGCGAAGTAGTGGTCCAGGTTGGAAGATTGTCAGTTTAAACCAGACAATGAAATCTATATAGAATGGATGCATGTTCTTGATCCCTAGTTCTTTACAGGGAACAGTAGAATTTGATGGTCAAAAGTTAGGAATATGCTAGGTCACAGAAGTAGAGAAAGCACAGTCACATTTACTTTATTGTTATTTTGGTTGTTGTTATAAGAACACTTCCCATGAGATCACCCTCTTACAATTTTAAGTGTACAATGCAGCATTGTTAACTGGAAGCATGATATTATATAGCAGATGTCTACAACTTAATCATCTTGCATAACTGAAATTTTATATCTGTCAAGAGTGACTCTCTACCCCTCTTATCCCCGCCCCTAGCAACCATCATTCAGCTGTCTGCTTCAGCGTGTTTGACCCACTGCTGGGCTGGAGTGGAGCTGCATCAACACTCCAAGATCCACTCTGCCGCCTAAAGCCATTATTTTCCCTCAGTCACAGGTGTCCCTGCTCTCTACTGAGTATTCTGGCCCACGGCAGCCCATGCCATGACCTACCACACAAGTGACGAACCTTGAACATAAGAAATGAAAGTTCAGAACAATTATTTTATGTAGTAGTTCAGATAAAACAGTAGAAAGGCTTGCAAATTGGAGGATGTGGGGAGACACATGGAACAAAGTAACAAGGCTGACAGTCATGACATTATCATAATAGGGAAGAAGTCAGGAGAAGAGCTTTTAGTATTGCATGTTTTTAGTCCTTTTAAAAATCTGCTTCCTCAAAATCTATGCCTTAATGAACTTCTAAGCTTGTTCATAAATTTGCATATGATTCTGCAATTTCTGATTTTTTTTCATCTGCCTTACTGATTGGTCATATGTTCATCTGGAAGCAAGACATTATGAGATATTTTTGGAGTATCTGTTGACGTAAGGAAAAGTAAAGTCCTTGGTGATCTATATTTCATAAATCTGTGTCTCTAATTTGCTGCCTCTTCCTTAATATTTTGTAGTTACGTCAGCTTCAATTGTGGTAACCCTATTTATGTCACCACTTCCAACACACACACATGAACACACACATAGGTATGATTGATGTATACTACAGATTGCTAGCAATAAAAGGACAGCAATCAAGAGAATAAAAAAAGATTGAAATAAGGAAAAGAAAAAGATATGATAAAAATAAACATGAAAATTTAAGTTACCAAGGTTAAAACTAAGTGAACGAAAATGCACAAGTAGAAAGATGAAAATCCAAGATTCATTTTCTTAATCTTTCTGGACAAAATAAAACTGGATGTATCATGTCCTTTAGGCTCTTCATCGTGCCTTTCATTTTAGCAATAATTTATTCATGAGTCTTAGAGGCTTTTTTTTTTTTTTTGCATCATTTAAATGTATCATGTCTTGACAGTTTTTTCCTATCTTCAGGCTCATCCTACTCCATTGTAATTTATTTAAGTATTTTAGTGTTTTAGAGGATTGTGGATTAATGATGCATTTAAACTGCTTTAGAATGACCTTAGGCTAGGTAAATTACTGAAGTAGTGCCAACAAGGGATATTTATTTTGATGGCTGTAAGCTTTTATTCTCTTGTTTAACCACATGCACACAAAATAACTGGATGGCTGGTTCAAAGTATATTCTGTAAGAATTACAAACAAATTTCATTAAGAGGAAAATAACTTTACAGTCTTGACCTTATTATAGGCAGTATCGAATTCTGTTTTTCACTATGATTGCGTTCCTTTATCTTGACCATTAATAGCATGTTTGAAGAGAAGTATAACCGGCTCATGATCTAGGCTCCACAACTAAAGGACGTGTATCTCACAATCACACACGCACAAATATGTGTATTAAAGGAACCCCACCATTTGGTGCTGGCAAAGCCAGATCCGTAGTGCTACACCTCCAGTCTTGTAACTCCCACCCTTGAAGCATTAGAGAAAAGTTTCCCCACATCTCCTGCCCCATCTCTTTCCAACTAATGGCCATGATCTGAAAGCAGGGGCATGTTATGATTAGTGACTTCCGCAGCAGACACTACTTAGAAGACTTGGGTGTTTTGGGGGTAGAAGAGCATTTAAGTGAGAGAAAAGACTAACGCCTCAAATATGTCTCTGATTTTTTTCACAAGTGAATCTTCTCATAAATGCAATAGATTTTCTTTATTTTTTTTTATTTTTTAATATGTTAAGTTATAGCCACAATTTAAAAAAAATAAAATATGAGCTTCCTTATTTTGCTAAAAAGTTAAATAAAATAAATGCAATAGATTTTTGTGTGACAAAGTATAGTTTTCCAATCAAGCTTCTTCTCTTACATCTCATTATGTTGCAATTCATGCCCTAAAAAAATTTGTACTTCTCTAAACTATCTTGAATCCTTCTTTTGTGATAACATTTCACCTAACATGTTCACCTGGAACATAACATTCCAAGTAGAAAAGTCTACTTGATCTTGACTTAAAACTAAGTTACTGGGGCACCTGGGTGGCTCAGTGGATTAAAGCCTCTGCCTTCAGCTCAGGTCATGATCGCAGGGTCCTGGGATCAAGCCCCACACCGAGCCCCTCATTGGGCTCTGCTCAGAATCAAGCCCCTCGTCGGGCTCCCTGCTTCCCCCTCTCTGCCTACTTGTGATCTCTCTCTCTGTCAAATAAATAAAATCTTTAAAAAAAACAAAACAGCTAAATTACTAAGAAACAACTATCAGAACCTTTTTTCAAGAAAATGCTAAGGCCCTTTTGTTAATAATCACTGCAAACCATATCTTGGTTTAGTAAAAACTTTCCTGCCAGAACTCTTGAAACTTTCTCTTTCGGGAACGTCTGCTACTTGTCCTCACAGTGGCTTTGTCAACACAACTCTTGTAAGATTCTTTCTCTGCTGAGTCTTTGAAAGTAGTTTCTTTGCTGGCTGGCTTCCCTATCATATAACAGTTATAAAAAAAGCCTTTCTTCCTCTAAATCTCCTTTTGTTTGAACATATGGAAGTTTGAATATGTAGAAAGTTCAAAAAACAATGAAACAGAATGAAGAATTGAACATGAGATTATTAATTAGTAGGTAAAGTGAAAAAAAAAGTGTAAATGAAATTATCAAAGTAAATATTATTCCTTCACTTTGTGTCAGTGACAGAAGTTATGCTGAACAGTTAATACTAATAAATGGTGAAATACCAGTCAGAAAAAGCAAAGAAGTTGAAATTAATTAATGTTTCCATTGTTATACAAAAATGTAGCATTGACTTACATTAATTATTAAAAGAACAACTTTCAGTTTCATGCATTGGTTTAAAAGATTGTAAGGGACAACTTTATGAATGGCACTACATTGGTGAAAAACAGTGTGGATAAGCTAGATTTTTAGCCCAATCCAGACGTGTTCTTTGTGTCAATTGTGATACACAGTTTGAATTTATTACTAGGAGATATGGCCTCAACTGTGTCTATGGCTGTGACATTATTTGAAACAATTCAATCCTTACATACAACACTTTTTGATGTGCCCCAAAATGGAATGCCTTGATGAAATACATATTAAACTTGATTTAACAACCACTCTCAGACACATATTGGGAATAGTAGCTGTGAGCTATAAACAACGAACAATGATTCTTTATGGTAAACAATAAATTTTGAATTTCTCTTAGCCCAAGATATTTTATAGAATTGTGGCTTACTATCAATAGTGCTAGCAAACATTTACATAAGATCTCAAACTGATCTAAGACTGCTGAAAAAGGATTAAAAGCTTTTTAAAAACGATACTTTCAAAACAATGTAAAACTTACACAAAAGTGATGTTTCAATAGAATATAAGTGGAATGGAACAAGAAATTAAAAATATTAACATGACTATGAAGAAGATTTACAGACAATACACTGATTAATTTTTTGGACTAATTTCTGGCCCTTATAGATCAAGATATAGTTTTGATTGAGGAGAGATTTAAATGAATTGATTAACATACTGTTATTTTTTATTTTCTTTATAAAATTCCAGTATTGAGGAATTTGATAGAACTTAAAAAGCAGTGTATAAAACTAGATTTTTTTAAAGATAGTGGAACTCATGATATAAATAATTAATAAAATTGTAGCATATTGAAATATCTTGTAATATTTTATGAAAATTTATCATATGTAATGCATAATGGCTAAGATATTTTGTAAAATCCATGGCTCATTTTAGAAAATAAGTATTTCTGTGCAAATTTTATTTTATTTTATTTTTTTAAAGATTTTATTTATTTATTTGACAGAGAGAGATCACAAGTAGGCAGAGAGACAGGCAGAGAGAGAGGGAAGAAGGCTCCCTGCTGAGCAGAGAGCCTGATGTGTGGCTCGGTCTCAGGACCCTGAAATCATGACCTGAGCCAAAAGCAGAGGCTTTAAACCACTGAGCCACCCAGGTGCCCCACAAATTTTATTAATAATATGAGTTGCTATAAATCTAGAAGAGACTTTTACAGTTTTTTCATAATTCACTCAGAATTTAGATTTTTGTGTTTATAACCTCACATGGGTAAACTTGATATTTACTATGACATTGAGCTATCCAGGGAGGCTAGGTCCTACCCATGATGTGTATGTGTATGCAATATATTTGGTTGGCAGAGGATGAAGATCTTGAGTGCAAAATTTTACTGAGTAAAACAAGCCATCAAACAAAAATCTAGTTATTTTTAGAAATTCACAGAATATGCTATAAAGAAAGATGGCTGGTGGTTACTGGCATCTTTTATCCTTTGAAAATCATCAGTAGACTTTTCTATTAATGATTACTATAATGATTTTTATTAGCAATTTTCTATTTGTGATTAAAACAACAGTAGTTATTCAACATTCATGTAGAATTTGTACATCTGAGAAAAGTGGGAAAGAAAATGTTTCCCTAAATTTCTTCTAGATTTTAATATTGAAAAAATTCTAACTTCAAAATATATATAATTAAAAACAAGCTGTGTATTTGTACAAATACCTTTAGAATAGCATGCATGTTGTGCAGTGAGAGAATGGAACTGCAGATGTTCAACAAATGGGGTAGCTTTATGTTCCTTAATATTTGTTAATGTTACCTCTTAAATTCTGGAGCTGGAATATCATTCTTTTCCTAACTCATTTGTCAGTTACAATGGTTTGGGTCATTCCTTGACTAAGGATGAAGATCAGAGTTACTTTTTTTTTTTTTTTTAAGTTCCTTTACCCTCATTGTCCACTTGATTAACTTTATTACCATCTCACCATTTATATCTGAGGTATATATTTTCCCCTGGATAAGTGAGATCCCTCCATTGTTGAACTTGTGTTCACTAACATGGGCACCTGTATTATCTTCTTGGGTAGCCTTGGATGTTCTGATGCCTGCCAAGTTTCTGAATAGATGATACAACTCTGCAGTATTTTGAATGCCATCTTTCCTTTTAAATGGTCTGTTTCTGTTGTAGGCTTTGTTTCCAGATATAAGGTTTGGAGGAGTTTTATATTAATTAAGCTAATGTCTTGAGATTTCATTGGCCTGACAGATTGTAGAAGTGGAGCAGGAGATAGCATCCAGCGCACCTTGAACTTGTGGGTGCTGGATGTGGGGTTGTGACAGTATGCTATTGGAGGAAGTACTGATTACTGTTTAGGAAGAGTGGTTCCCCAAGAACTGATATAACATTGAGAATTGTACTCAGGGCAATAGGAAACATACAAATAAATGGCAGCAGTAGGGTTGCTTTGTAAGGATACCAAGCACTTTTGTCGGAAATGGTTGCTGTGGCAAGGATACTCTTCAGAGTTGCTTGTTTTCAGCTGATTGAGATCTCCATAGTATACTGCCTTTCTTGCTCCATTATAATCAGCATAAATAGTGTAACCAGAATATCTGCAGCTTTGTTTGTCTCCAGCCTGTAGATGTTAATCTTCTGTTCTCCATTCTATGAATAGCACTCGATGACCTTCAGTAGCCAAGTGTTGAAATTACTTACCAACATACTTATTCAGTCACTAACTGGTTCAGGTATAATGAACCCACTTGCCTAGCAATAGCTACTAAATGAAATGGAGGTAATTTGATAAACTTCCAATTATGTGGGAAGCTGATGCTTCTTAATTGGTTTTATTTTTCCATCCCAAATTACTCTGTTTGCTTGGGTCACTTGCATCTAGAAGGCAAATGCTTGCTAGTCTCTTGATTTTGAGAGAAGATTAAAGATGACTTTAGGAATATGATGACAGTGTATGGATTCTGGGTCAGAAGAAAACATTAAAATACTGTTAAGGATATTTAACCAGGGACTTATATTAGGTCATATTTTCACATTAATGGTAATATCAATGCTCTATTACAAATGGATGTTTCTGTTTCCGTATTACTGTGCTGGTACTGGCAAGTGACTGCCTTGACTGGGATTTCATTTTCCAACTCTCTTGAACTTGTATTTGTGTGTGGTCATGAGGCTGGTTCTTATTAATGGAACATGAACATAATCATATATATGATTCCCAGCTAACAGTTTTAGGAAGTAATATGCTCTCTGAAATCTCTTTTTCCCTTAAGCCAATGGGATGGAGATGACCAAAATGTCTAAGGGATGGTGGTGCCACAAGATGAGAGGAATCCAGATCTCTGAATTATTATAAAAAGGAAACACACCTATCAAGCAGAACACCTACTTTGAACTATTACGCTATTGAGAAAAAATACTTGTACCCATTAAACAACTAGCATTTGAGCTTTATTTGCGACAACTAATAACCTCAGTAATGTAGACAGAGTATCCCATTGTATAATTCATCCCCAATAAATTCTGGACAGAGAATTGTCATTATTTTTTCTCTCTTTTCTTCTGGGAATCCTATAATGAATATGTTATTATGCTTGATGGAATCACTGAATTCCCTAACTCTGTTCTCAATTTTTTTTTTCACTCTCTCACCTGCTCAGCTTGAATACTTTCCATTACTCTGTCCTCCAGGTCACTGATTTGTTTTTCTGTTTCTTGTAGTGTGCCATTTAATCCATCTAATGTTTTTTTTTTTTTAAAGATTTTATTTATTTATTTGACAGAGAAGGAGAGATCACAAGTAGGTAGAGAGGCAGGCAGAGAGAGGAGGGGAAGCAGGCTCCCTGCTGAGCAGAGAGCCCGATGCGGGGCTCGATCCCAGGGCCCTGAGATCATGACCTGAGCCGAAGGCAGAGGCTTTAACCCGCTGAGCCACCCAGGCGCCCCATCTAGTGTATTTTTAATTTCAGTTATTGTGTTCTTCATCTCTGATTTGTTCTGTTTTATCTTTTTGTTAAGGGGCTCACTGATGTCTTCCATTTTTCTCAAGTCCAGTGAGAGTATCTTTGTGATCATTTCTTTAAATTGTTTATCAGGCATATTTTTTACCTCAGTTTCTTTTAGGTCTCTTTGCTGTGATTCTGTCCCATTCTTTCCTTTGGGACATATCCTTATTTTGTCTAGCTCTCTGTGTCTGTTTCTGTCTGTTAGGAAGGTCAGCTATGTCTCTTGCTTTTGAAATTAGTGGGCGGGGCATGTGGTTTTAAGGTGTGTGCTGTTCCTCTTGTACAGAAGATGTGCTGCTCCTGTCAAAATTGTGCCAGCCACAGCTGATTTGCATTGTTAAAATTATGTGCTAACAAAGTGTGAGTCCTTTCTAGGAGGTGACTAGCCACTGCCACCAGACCAAGGCCCCTTGCAAAATGCAGAGTTGAGTAACGCAGGGTTGGCAAAGTTTGAGCTGGTTTTCTAGGGGAGGGGTCCTACAGTGCTGGGCATGAGGCAGGCCAAGCTGGAGGGCAGGGCCTGGTGTAAGTAAATTAGGTAGTGAATTCTGGCACTGTGCTGGTTCCTGAGGGTTGGCTGTGTGTCTGCTGGGAAAAGGGGGAAGTAAATGGCACCTGCCATCTCCTTTGTTCTTAGAGAACTCCCTGAGGGAACCTTGGGCCTCCAAGACTTGCTTTGAGATTATTAAATAGCTCTCCCTCCCTTATGCCCCAGGAGTTTTTTTTAAACTGCTAGTTCTATGCTTTATCTCCGTGAGCTCTTTTTCCTGTTGTTTCTTTAAGGGCTGATACTCTATATCCTACTGCCTTCCAAGGCTCTTTCCATATCAAGCCTACTGATTGTTAATGTTCAGGCTTTAAGTCCCATTGGTTGTAAGACCTCATCAAATTAGGCCTTTTTGGTTTTCAAAGGCCAAATGTTATAGAGATTCATCTTCCCTGTGCAGACACCCAGTGTGAGGGTGTTTCTCTCCCCTCTCTGCACGCACATGTCCCTCCCTCCTGTGAATAGTCCCACTTGTTCTTTTTTAGCTCCCTACTGCATCTTTGCCCTTCCTACCCTCTTCAGTGTGGCCTCTTCCCTAAATTTAGCTATGGCTTTGTTCTGCCAGTGTTTGTGTCGTTTTTTAGGTTATTTACCCTAATATGAGTGTTATCTAGTTATATTTGTGGGAAGAGGTGAGCTTTGGGTCCTGCTACTACACCATCTCCCCCAAAGTCCTTTCTTATTTGTTTTATTATAAATACAGTGTTCTGAAATCTTCTTTTAATTATTTGTTACTTATTTTTTGGCTCTTTCCTGATATTTCCATTATTTCAGAATAAGTTGACCATTAATATTATAGTCAACCTTCCTTAGTTGCTGATTCCATATTTGAGAATCCGCCTAATCACTAAATTTGATTTGTAACCCCAAAATTAGTACTTGAGGAGCTTCATGGTCATTTTCAGGCGAGTGCAAAGTGGAGAAAAATGTGAATCACATAAAGCATACATTCCCAGCTGTTGTGGAACCAAGTGATGCTCTGTCTTCACGTTGCAGCTCTGCTGAAGAGATGGCCAGAGGAACGGAGATGATAGGGGCAGTGTAGTGAAAACAGCTCTTGCTGTCCGTCACTTGCTGACATCTGAACCCAAATCTAACATGTTAGTAGAATGGCTGGATGCAAGTCACTTAACACCCCTGACCTGTGTTTACTTTCTTGAACATGAAAATAGAATCTACCTATTTGAGTTGTTTTAGGATTTAAGAATGTAATTTATGTGATAAATGTATATCAACATCAGCTATATCAACAGAACTAGCTCAGTATTGTTAATACAGCAAATTTATTGACTATAACTCCCTCAACTGATGAGAACTGTGTATCTTGCTTTTCTTGGTTTCTGTTAGTGTGTGGGTTTCTTTTGGGGGGGGATTATTAAATATAACTCTTTAACTACTGAAACAGTCATTGGGAACCAGGGTGGCAGAGTCATTGAAGCATCAGATTCTTGGTTTTGACTCAGGTCATGATCTCAGGATTTTCTCTCTCTTTAATATAAATCTTAAAAAAAAAAAAAAACCTGAAAAAAACTTATATTGAGTTAATAATGTGAATACCAATTTATAAAATTAATTGTACCTTTCAAAGTACAAATATCTTAGAGAAAAATGTCTTTATTAAGTGCCTCCTTTGTTCTTTACCTGGTTAGTTCCTACTTATGTTTCAGGGACCAGCTCAGGCCTCATTCCCTCCAGGACATCTTTCTTAATTCCCATTCCCTCCACTGAGTGTTCATCATGGCATATATTACATAAATATTACATCATCTGCTAACTGACTGCAATCTTGTTGAAATTAGTGCTGCACTCTTCAATTTTCTGGGTCCTGGCATAGTTCATGATACGTAGTTCATCATTCAACGAATGATTATTGTGCCAATTGAAAATAAGGATGTTAAGACACAATTTCAGATCTTTTTGGTTGAGAAATTGATGGTTTCAACCTACAGATAAGAAATCGTATCAAGAAGTAGTATGTTTATTTGGGATAAAATAATTGTAATTTGGGGTACACAAGTAGAACCCCAAATACCAGGGGCACTCAGGGTTTTTATGGGGAAAAAAGATTATTTAAGGTTTTTTTTTTTAAGATTTATTTATTTATTTGAGAGAGAACTAGCTCATGAGTGGGTGTATGAAGGAGAGTGGCAAAGGAGAGGGAGAGAGAGAATCTCTAGCAGACTCCCCACTGAGCACAGATCTGACATGGGGCTCCATCCCAAGACCCTGAGATCATGACCAGAGCAAAAATCAAGAGTCAGACATTAACCGACTGAACCACACAGGCACCCCAAGTTGTTTTTAGGAAGAGTTCATTAATACTGACTAACAGGGGTAGAGTTGTACTTCACTGATTGGCCGGAAGTAGTGGTCACTAGGCAAAAGTTCACTTTCTTGCTGACTTCTTAGAATATTGGCAGTTTGGCCCTGTTCAGAGGTTTAGAAAACAGGGTGTACAAGGCAGTTCCTCTAAAATGGCTGCTCCAGCTCTATTTTAAAAATGGCTCTATTTATATATATATCATTTTTCACAATGGGAGTTGCTTCAAAGCCTATTATGTTTTCTAGCAGCGGTAGGTACTTTTTAGTAAGCTAGCTTTTCTTCGGCAGTTTTATACCTCAAGCCACACACACAGTTTTAAAAGAAGGAGTGTGGATAAGTCAGAACCAATCCATCATTTGTTTTAAAAAGTTAACTCAGATGTACCCATCAAAGTCATTAAAGACATCTTTGTACTTCAAGAATCACCATTTTTTGTTGTGAATTTAGGTTTTCGGTACTCTAGTCTCAGATCTCTAGGAAAAATTTGTAAAAATAAAAAACTGCCCCACATCTTTAAAGGTTTTCTTGTTATTCCAGTGATATTTGGAAAAGGCAATTGGTGTTCCACTCATATAAAATAACGTAAAAAAACAGTAAATGCCCACTAGAATGTCATTTGGCTTTAATAAATCAAGAAGCATGTGCATTAAATATATGAATAAATTTAGACGTTCAACATAGCATTAATTAACTAAATATACTCTCCAACAAAACTTTTTTTTGGCGTGTAATGACATTTTTATTTGTGATTTAAAGTTAAGATGATTTAGTTTTTATTTTTTAAATAAAGCCAAATTATAGAATGATAAAATGATAACAGTACCCAGAAGATGTGGGATCATTTGCTATATAAAGCGTCTGTGAGAGAAAAAGAAATAGTTAATAATATGGAGTGCTGCGTGATATTTATGTGGAGCCTGAAAGCGGAGATACAAGGGAATGATTCCTGGTCTTTCATAGAGAGGGTCGATGTTGCCATTTGCATGGCATTCCAATTTCGTCTTTAAACTGCTTTAAGCCGTATATATTTAAAATGGAAGCAAAGGAAATCTTACAAGCAATTCTTTAGAAAATTGTAGATATCATGAAATGTCGCCAAAACATAATTTTACTTATATAAATTTAATTCTAAATAGGTAAATTTATATTGAGAGAGTAAAAACAATAATTACATTTATCAGTACTCCTAAATGCCAGAAATCATTCCAGGAGCTATTCATGGATTATTTCTCAGTCTCTCAGCCACCTTGTTAGTGAGAGGATATTATTCTCAAACAATGCAGTGCAGGTGAATGCTTATATCACAGAGCTTTAATTTCACATTCTATGTTTGCGAGCAGTATTAGCCTTTTAATGAAAGCTCAAGGCATTTCTGGCTGTGTATAATTCACAAGGTTTGCCTGATAATTGAAGTAAAAGATGGGAACAAACTTGAATATAAAAGTAAGAGCGTTTTTATTTATTCACTGTTTCTCTTTGATCCACAAGTTACTTTAAAGTATAGAACTAAGTTCACACTCTACTTCACTTTTCTGTCTCCTGTTTTTGGCTACTAACTTAGCTCATCACTGGCTTCCAGCTTGAAATTGTTGTCATTTCTTATTGTTCTGTATTTTGGCAGAATCAGTCAGAAGACTATCAGCCTAGCAGAAAGATAGGACCAGTTACTTTAAAAATAAATGATACTAGGACTGAATCAAGAAAGAAGGTTCATTAAACTCTGTAGGAAAACCCTCATCAGTCTCTCCATATTGTTTTGACAATGCCTGAGAGAGAGAGAGTTATATATTATGTTTATTTTTAGAGCCAACCAATCTCTTTTAACTTAGACTGCAGGATGAAGAAAGCAATAACATTTTCAGATTGCTCTTAAGTTTAGTGTGAATGAGTTGAATTATTTCTTTTAGAAACTGTTGTCCTGTTCTTTACTTTGGACAGATTTCATCAGAATTAGCATAGAGAAAAGAAATTTCTGTGTTTTGGGCCTACAGATTCTCTTGCTCTTAGTTACTAATGTATATGAACTAATGTTGTAGCAAAGCCAAGGTGACTGAGTTTTATTCATCTTTTTAAGGTATCAGAAAGACCATTGCAATGTGACTTTTCTAGGAAAATTGATCAAGGTCACTCTTTATCTACTTCGATATTTCTAAAGAGTTGAAAATATCCAGCAGGGTTAAAAATTTAAAATATTAACTCTTGACTGTATTTCCTTTGGATTCACTGGAAAATGTGTTAGGGAAAAAAAAATTAAGCAGAGGGTTTCAACAGTTTTCATCTTTTTTCATAGTAAATTAGTGCCGAAAAAAAAATCAGAGTATGATAATTGATTATGATCAAGTGACCAGATACAAAGTAAAGGGCCTTTCAAGATATTGAGTAATAGTCTATGAGAAAATATCTAAAAGGGATTGAAATTGTTGGAACTAAATGCATACAGAATCAATGCTCAAGTTCCAAGTTAGATTTCAGTGATGACATGTACCTGCTTCTCTTTCAATTGTCCACTTCTGGGCATAAATGCCACTTGTCTCATTTCATCACTGTGATCTGCTCTCCATTCCTGGGCACTTGGCTTTCATTCAAAGCAGCTGATGCTCTTTTGCTGTAAGTGGCAGCTCTTCTAAAGTTGTTGACACAGGAAGAAAGTGAGTGTGTGGGGTAGTGGTATCCTCCAGGTGGGTAGTGCTCAAAGAAACTTGAAGACTAAATATTCAGATGAAGGAGTAGAAAAACGATGGGATGCCCATTAAGGTATGAAGTACCATTTGTGAAGTTCAAAGCATTTATCATAGGTCTAATCTGAACATTAGCTTTTTTCCATGCATAGAATATCCAGACTTCCAACGAAGAAGCATTTTTACAGAAAACAATAAATTCGGTTCTTTATATGATAGTCCACAAATGAAAAGCCACATATTGTGATTTGGGGAATTATTGACAACCATCTATTATGTGTTAAAATTATATTAATACCCACATCATCTGGCTATTAATGTGGATAGAGAAATAAATGATCTTCTAGAACATAATCATTATTTACCTAATAGTTTGTGAATTCTGGAGTCATGCTAAGAAAGAAAAAACCTTACACTGGTAACTTCTATAAGAAATCTTGGGCTGTAAGAGTTTAAAATGTATTTTTTTTTTCTGTCTCTTTTAATATATTTCTTCTCAAAAATATATTAGTTCCTTTACATAGCTAGGAGAGCAGAACTACCTCATTGATTAAAATGTAGAAATGGTTTCATTTAAAACCCAAGTGAGCATTTTCCGCTGGTGTAGTTGTATGAATAAGACTACTCAGTGCAAAACATGTCCTTTTTGATGAGCTCCTTGAGGGTAGAGCTTGAGTGTTACTCATTTCTATGACCCTGTTGTCTGTGGTGCCCAGTCAGTGCTGTGGACTTTGTTCCTGCCTTGTCTCAGATCCCAGAGCCTAGCCTGTGGCACCCATCCCCTCTCCTTGGATGAGTGTTGCCTGCCTCATTCTCAGGAAGACCACCCTTGGCCAATTGCTAGTGATTATGCCCTCCAAATAATTGAGTGTCCCAGTTGCCTTACAGGGATCCTAGAGTTGAAGTTCAAGTGTGAAATTATGTTTTGAACATGAGAAATGACCACATCAATTTAATTATCAGCTTTTATGCATCAACTCTCACACAATTGGTTTCATTATAGGGATCTACTATTTGCTTTGGACTCTGGCTGTTGTCCCTCTTCATATATGAGTATCAGATAGGAAGTTGTTGCTGTAGAAAGTGAGTGAGGGATTTCTGGGTGAGACATTCAACTTTTTATGGAATCAGGCCTAAGCCCTACTCCAGCTGACACCACATCCTTACTTTGCTCTTTCCACTGCCCTGCTCTCCTCACTCCTTTTCTTGGGAATACTGTTTCCCTTCTCCCCAGTCTCTGCTTCAGCATCACATTCTCCTTCCGGAGTACCCCTCTGAAGGCATACCACATCCATCCCATTAAGTATTGAATGAATGAATGGAACATGATATAAAAGAAGGGTTAGAGAAAGCCTCAGAGAGGTAGACATCTTTGACTTGGGTATGAGTTTTCCTGTCAGGCCTCTTTTCTTGTTTTCTCTCCTGTATTTAAAAACTGAGCCAGTAAAGCAAGGTCTGGAGATGTACCATACATTTTTTTCCTTTAAAAAATTAGTATGCTAGGGTACCTGGGTGGTTCGGTCTGTTAAGCGTCTACCTTCAGCTCAAGTCATGATCTCAGGACCCTGGAATCGAGCCCCATTTCAGGCTCTCTGCTTAGTGGGGAGCCTGCTTCTCCCTTTCCCTCTGACTCTCCCCTCTGCTCACGTTTTCTCGCTCTCAAACAAATAAATAAAATCTCTAAAAAATTAATATGCTTTAGGTTATAGAAAAATTGCATGGGAAGTACAGTGAGTTCCCACATCTCTATCAACTCCCCTCTCCCCATTTCTCCTGTGATTAGCATCTTCCATTTGTGCTGCACATTTGCTATAATTAATGAGCCACTATTGATACATTTTTATCAACTAAAGCCCGTACTTTACAATAGGTCTCACGCTTTTGTTGTACATTCTGTGGGTTTTGTAAATGTATAATAACACAAAACTTGTAGTACAGTATTGTACAGAATAATTTCACTACCCTCAAAGTCCTCTGTACTCCACCTGTTCATCCCTTCCACTCTCCACTCTAAACTTAGGCAACCACTGATCTTTTTGTTGTCTCCATAGTTTGCTTCTTTCAGAAAGTCATATAGTTGGAATCATACAGTGTACATGTACCTTTTCAGGTTGGCTTCTTTTCATTTAGCGATATGTATTTATGGTTCCTCCATGAGTTTTTGTAACCTGTTATCTTTTTGTTGCTGAAATACTCCATCATACTCCATTGTATGAATCATACTCCATTGTATGAATCTACCTTTCATTGTATTCATTGTATGAATCTCCATTGTATGAATCATACTCCATTACTCCATTGTATGAATCTACCACTGGTTTTTTTTTTTTTTTTTTTTTTTTTAATCATTTCCTTTACTGGAAGCAATTGGGTTGCATCTTGGTTTTGGTAATTATGAATAAAGCTGCTTAAACATCCACGTATAGGTTTTTGTGTGAACATAAGTTTTTCAGCTCATTTGGATAAATACCAAGTGTGATTGCTGGATTGTATAGAAGGGTATGTTTAGTTTTGTAGGAAATTTCCAATCTGTCTTCCAACATGTCTACCATTTTGCCTTTCCATGGGCAATGAATGAGAAATCTTTTTTTTTTCTTAATTTTTTTTTCTTAAAGATTTTATTTATTTGACAGAGAGAAACACAGCGAGAGAGGGAACACAAGCAGAGGGAGTGGTAGCAGGAGAAGCAGGCTTCCTGCAGAGTAGGGAGCCTGATGCAGGGCTTGATCCCAGGACCCTGTGATCATGACCTGAGCTGAAGGCAGACGCTAAATGACTGAGCCACCCAGGCGCCCCAATGAATGAGAAATCTTGATGCTCCACTTCTTTGAAAGCATTTGTGGTTGTTAGTGTTTTGCATTTTAGCCATTCTAATGGGTGTATAGTGGTGTCATGTTTCAGTTTGCAGTTCTTTAATGACATATGATGTTGAACATCTTTTCTAATGAATTTGCCATCTGGAAATGTTTTTTTTTTTTTGTTTGTTTGTTTGTTTTTTTTTTTTTTTGGAAATGTTTTTTGGTGCAGTGTCTGTTCAGGTCATTTACTCATTTTTAAATTGAGTTGTTTTCTTATTTTTGAGTTTTAGAAGTTATTTAAATATTTTGGAAACTAACTCTTTATTAGATATGTGTTTTGCGAATATTTTCTTCCAGTCATCTAACTTATCAGTATTTCTTTCATGGATCATGCTTTTGGTGTTGTATCTAAAAAAGTCATCACCAGCACCAAACCCAGAGTCATCTAGAGTCTCGCTTATGTCATTTTATAGGAGCTTTATTATTTTGCATTTTATACTTAGCTCTGTAATCTATTTCGAGTTAATGGTTAATGTTTGTGAAAGGTATAAGGTAGGTTCTAGATTTTTTTTTCATGTGAATGTACATTTGTTTGAACATCATTTGTTGACAAGAGTTTGGATTGCCTTTCCTCCTTTGTCAGGAATCAGATGACTGTACTTGTGTGAGTGCAGGTGTTTGGTTTCTGTCCCATACCATTGATGGATTTGTCTATTTTTTTTTTTTAGTACACATTGTCATGATTACTGTAGCATTATAATAGATTTTAAAGTCTGTTAGTGTTTGTTCATCTCATTCATTATTGCCAATCTTTTTTTTCTTTTCAAGACTTATTTATGGAGTGCCAAGCATATATTCTAGGGATGCAGCAGTGATTAGAATAGATAAAAATTCTGCAGTCATGGCATTTCTTTTTAGTGTGGATACTGTGTGTACATTCACAGATAGACCCTTGGTGTTAAATAATAAATATATGCATGAAAACAAATAAGTAATTATTAATTAAATTAATTATATTGAATATTATATTAATTACTTTTATATTTTTAATATTAATTATGTTAATTAACATTAAAAACTCCTGATTGAATGTTAGTGTATGATAACATATTTGTGTACACATAGGCATGTGTATTAGAAAGTGGAAAAACTAAGTATTTTGATGGTAATCAGCAAAGGATTCTATACTAATTTCATAATGATTACTAATAACTTTTTTTCCAATTTTAATCTCTTCTTGATTTCTCAGTATTTTATTTAGAAAGAATGTTGAGACACATTCCAGTGTGGGATATTACCTAGAAAAACGTTTACTGTAGAATGAATGATTAGAAGGGATTTGTAAAGAGCGAGATAGTGAAAGCTATTCATAAGAATGCAGGGATAAGAGCAGATGTTTGGGGTGTTGTGTTGATGGACCTAACACAGAGAATTTGGCCCTGTGTCCCAGGAAAGCCATAAGGAGTGGGCTGATAAGATTCAGCAATAGGCAGAGAATCATTTAGTGACGTTGGGTTTAATGTCAGGGAAGCTAGTTTTGGGTTAATCCACTGTTGAGTCCTAGAACATAAATATTATCAAAATGAGAGAAAAATGAAATGATTAATGATGTCATTATAGAAATAAAGAGGAAAATTATATTTTATTGTAAGGTGTTTAGAAGTAGAATGGCAAATTTTGGCGAGTCTGTTATTTTGGAAATTGATGATAAGGTGTCTGCTCATTTGGTAATATAAAGTTGGAGTGCATTGCAAATGAGCTACTTTGTAGTCACATTTAATTTGAGATGAAAGGGAAACTTCTAATGTATATATTTTTCAAGAGGATGTAGACATGGGAAACCCCATTTATACTGAATCATCAGAAATTAATGAACTATACCTATGCCTCATCTGGTTCAGAGCTTATGGTAATGCCTTAACCTGCTCAGTACAATCTAAAAAATATCAGTGCTTCCATCAATAATGTGAACAGAGAAAACTGAGTAGTGCAATCATATTTATGGCATTTCCATGTTTTCTTTCAACCACTAGATACTGAAATTTTTTGTTTGTTTATGTTTTGTTTTCAGTGTTCAATTTTAGGCATGAGAAAGTAATACACATATTATTGTATATTTCTCTCAAATTCTGCATTGCAAAAACTTAGTAAATATATGTGTTAGAGCAATTTTATTTCCATTTTAGACAGTTTTCTTCACTGAAGTAACAAAACATATTTTTGTGTTATCAGTCATTTGTTAGTGTATAATGTTAAGTTTAGGAACCACTATTAAAGGAGACTTGAATAGTCTTTCTATTGATAGTTAAACAGCTTTGAAGTCGAAAATTCCAAGAAATGCCAGGGTCTTTCAGAAAGAAGAGGAATTCAGGGAACGGAAGTTACTGGCACCAGGATCTTTTTTTTTTTTTAATCATTCTTATTACATAAACTATCTAATCCTACACAGCAATCCTATGACGTATATGTTAATATCCACATTGTTCAGGTGAGAGGATTTGAGACCTTTAGCATTAAAAAAAATGATGAAATTCTCTTAGCAACTTAAAACCAGTTTTATGGGGGCACCTGGGTGGCTCAGTTAAGCATCTGACTTTGGCTTAGGCCTGATCTCAGGGTCTTATGGTCAGGGGCCCATGTCCAGCCCTGCTTTGGCCGGCTGCATTGGGCTCCACACTCCGTTTAGAGAGTTTGCTGGTCCTTTTCCCTCTCTCTTTGCCCCTCCCCCTGCACCTGCTCTCTCTGTTTCTCAAATAAATAAATAAAATCTCCAAAAAAGCCACAATTCTCAAACATGAATGTATTTCCCATTTCAGTTTTTTTAAACTCAGAAACGTGCACCTCTCCTTAGGAACATAAAAGAAACTCTTGCAATTTCCAAATATTGACTGAAATGAATAATACCATGTTTTTATTACATGTCTATGACTATAAAACTCATTATAAACTCTTTGTACTTATTTATGCAACTACTAAAAGAATATATAAAGTTAATATTGAATAACTTATCAATATTATTAAAATTAAAAACCACATTTAATATTAAGGATAAAACTAAATGTTGTACAAGTGACACCCCTACTTTAATGTGAAATATACTAGTTGTTAGTTTTTTTATATTTTTCATGTAAATACTAGTATGTCCCTTCATAATTACGTTTTACTTAGGAGCCTTCATTTTCAGACTAAATCTCAATATCTAATAGTCTTCAACGCAGTTATATCTTTACATGTCTCACTCTTACCAGTCTCTAGGATTACAAGAGTACTTGGAGCTTTAACAGATGGTACCATAAATGCAAACACAGGAACTGATACTCTGGAGTACTACTTGCTTATACAGTGGTTGTACAAATAGTGTATAACATTTGTATTATTATTTGCATTTTAATCAAAATGAAAACAAAACATTAAACATTTTTATAAAATGCTCATATATCCCCAGTAATGCATGTTGGAGTGCTCAGATTTCTTTTTTTTTTTTTTTTTAAGATTTTATTTATTTGACACAGAGAGAGAGATCACAAGTAGGCAGAGAGGCAGGCAGAGAGAGAGGGGGAAGCAGGCTCCCCGCTGAGCAGAGAGCTCGATGCGGGGCTCGATCCCAGGACCCTGGGATCATGACTTGAGCTGAAGGCAGCTGCCCAACCCACTGAGCCACCCAGGCGCCCCGGAGTGCTCAGATTTCTTAAGAATAATATTTATCTGTGGCTATAATGGACTATCTTGAGCAGTGCTCAGTTTGGTCCCTTCTAGAAGGTATAGAAACATGTGTTATGCATTCTTTAAGACTCCACTTGGTTTTGAAGACCCACTAGGAGGATTCTTGGGACTCAGAAAAAGCTGTTATACTCATGTAACAGTTTATCACAACAAAAGGATACAGATTAAATTTGGCAAAGACAAAAGGCACATAAGGTGAAGTCTAGATCCAGCTTTCAGATTTCCCCTCCAGGTGGAGTTACACAGGGACTCAGTTTTCCCAGCAGCAGCGGTGTGTGACAGCACATGTGATGTGTCATCACTTAACCTGAGTCAACACTTAACCAAGTCTTTGTGTCTAATTTATATTTAGGGCTGGTCACCTGAGCATCTAGTGGCTGCTTGAATGACATCAGCTACTCAGACTCCAGCCCCCTTACTGAAGCTCCTTGTTTACAAGTTTAATATTTTTTAAATATATGTTGGTGTTGGGAGAAAAAATTTTTACTCTATTCTAGATTCTTAGGCTGGTCCAATCAAATTAACATAGGACAAATTAATAGGAGAAAAACAAATTTAATTATGTTCATGCAGGGGTCCCCAGAGATACTGAGACCCAAGGACAAGTGGGGTAGTTGAGGTTTATATGCCATCCTGAACTGAGGAATAGGATAGGGGCCTGGAGCTTCAAAGGGGAGGGCAATTCACAGGACAATAAGAAAAGCAGATGTTTGGTAATTAGATGTTCGCCCTGACATACAGGAAGGTCATTCAGATAAAAGTTATCTCTGGTATTAGCTTTATTCTGAGCCAGGTCCCCTGTCTAAATTCTTTCAGATAGTCAAAGGAACGGTAAAAGTTTTTCTTCTGTCGCCTAGGTCTTTCTTGCCTTCAGCTTACAATAATCCGAATGCCAAAGTGGCATATTTTGGGGTCATGTATTCTGTCTCTGTTCACTGGACATTGGGGATGACATATTGTAGCAAGTATTGATTATATTGTTTTCTTTAATTGAATTATTGAATTTTATTCTGCCAATCAGGTAAGTTTTGAGGAGGTACTGTTCTTCCAATACTTGATCTTATTCTTCTATTTTGGTTTTGTTCTTTGCCCTGGGAAGTGGCCCTAAATATTCAGGGTATAGTCTTTTCTCATTAATTTTAGGCTTCTCTGACATTCCAAGTGAACATCTGAGGTGTCCCAGTGAAGCATCTCCTATCTACTGAGCTAGAACTTCAGTCTTTCATTGGAGCAACCTCTGGTACCTTTCCCAAAGAGCTTTCAGCTTGCAGTCGTAATTCTCGGCTAGGGTTCACACAGTATTGCTCCGCACATATTCAGTTGATTTCTCATTTCATGGAACCTCCATGAAGACTACCTAAGCAACCCTACTCCTCTCCAGTATCCTGCCCTACAAATATCATTCCTTTGTGCAAATTCAGGCTCCAGTCTAAGCTTTTTCAGTTTTCTCATTTTAGGATATAGGTAAGGTTCATCTCAGTTTTCTTCCCACGGTGTGGCATTGCTTCTTGTTCAGCGTTTACCAAATCATACCCATAGAAGTTGTCCAGTTTTATAGTCATTTACTGTGGGAGGGCCAACCTAGAAAAGGTTATTCTACTAGTGCTGGAATTAGAAGTCAAATAAAATCGTTTAATTAACATTTGCAACTCTTTACAGTTTAGCGTCATCTACTTTCCTGATTTTATTTTCTGTATTCACACCAGCCCAGTGTATCTTCCATTTCTCAAACACTTTTGAAACTCAGTGCATTAAGCATACCCTTCTCTTTGGCATGCCTTTTCATTTCTCTCTATCGGTGAAAACTTACTTAGTTTTCAAGACACAGGTAAAGTGCTATTTCCTGTGTGAAGCTGCTCATGACCACTCTCACCAAACCTAAATCCTGTTTATATCATCCATAGAACCTTATAAGTTTTATAAGTATTTCTGTATAAATCTACATTCCAAAATAATTATGACACCTTTAAGGGGGGAAATATCATTTATGTTTAATATATTCAAAAGCATTGACAATATTTCTGATGACATTTTTTGGTGATATGCTCTATAAAATAGGATATATTATCTGTCTGACACTATTATTTAACCAATAGCACTATTAGTAATTGCTACTAATACTTATGAGTGTTTAGTATGGTCAATTTCCTTAGATGTTTGGGTTTAATTATTTCATGTGTTCTTTCCAATGTCATTATGTAATAGGTGATATGTTCTCCATTGTAGATTTGAGAAATACTAAATAAACATTAGGTAAAGAAACTTGTTAATAATAATTTAGAAAGTAAGTGACAGAACCAGGATTTCAACCTAGATTTGTCCATTGTGATTCACTGATGCTATGCTATGGTGATTTATCTAACAGTCAGAGGTCTCCAGAGACAAATTAGAATTTTTTTGAGAGGTAATTTTTGAAATGTCATATCCTATTATTAGCATATCCATATGTAGAATTATTGAAGAAGAGAATACAAATGAAGGTGATTTTTCTTTGGGCTTAATTTTTCACCTTATAGGGAAAAGTGTTTACCATACTATTGATTTTAGATGGGACTTTATACTTAGAAAAACAAAATTTCAGTGTGAAGTGAACATCTGATTAATTACTTATTAATAAAATACATTCAAATTTGAAATATCTCAAACACATTTTAACTTAAATTCAGAATATCTAAAACATATTTTTTTATAATTGAGAAAGTACATTTTAATTATCATATTTGAGAACACAAGTAAGAAGAAATTAACACTTTACTTAAGAAGAAATGAGATTAATACACTATACCAAGGATTTCTGAGTGTAGTAAATGACTGAATATATTGAAATCCTGCCTTATTAAAAGAACAGTAGAAGGGGCGCCTGGGTGGCTCAGTCATTAAGCGTCTGCCTTCCGCTCAGGTCATGATCCCTGGATCCTGGGATCTAGCCCTGCAGCATCGGGCTTCCTGCTGGGTGGGAAGCCTGCTTCTCCTGCTACCATTCCCTCTGCTCGTGTTCCCTCTCCAGCTGTGTTTCTCTCTGTCAAATAAATAAAATCTTATTTTTATAAGATTTTATTTACAAAAAAAAAAAAAAATTATTTACAAAAAAACAAAACAAAACAAAAAAACAATAGCATTTTGTAAAGAATGCCACATTCTATGCAATAATGAAATTTTAAATATTTTGATTTTGGTAAGTAATCCTGAAGTTTTTGTTCTTAAAGACTTTGTTTAATTATTTCATTGGTGGTATGAATTGAGTCGATTAACCAAATATAATAACTTAAAAGGTCTTAAACGTATGAGTGTCATTTGGTTTGATTAGCTCAGAAATTATCTGAGTTTTTAATATATATGTATTTTTTTATGACTGGATTTTGAATTAAAATCTAATGATTCTAAGTGAAGTGATATTGTAAAAAATGCATATTGGAAAGACCAGAAAAATATATTTTATAGTAGAAATATAGAGTAATGAGTCATCTGAAAGAACAGAAATTTTCTTTAAAAATTATTTTGAAAGAATTTTGTAACTAGAAAAGCTAGGCATCTACTTTTCATAAAACTTCCTACCATTAATAGATTGAGTTCAGAGAAGACTTGAAGTTCAGTGAATTACCAGTCATTTGAAAATTGAATGAAATATCATCCCTGAAAATGTTGTAAGGCACTAGAATGAAAAGTGGTGGTAAATATGGAGAATTTTTCTTTACTTAGCCTGACTGCAGAACAACTTAATAAGCATAGCTTTTGATGATCACTGTCAATTGCCTTTTGGGAATTTGTTGTAGACCTCTGTGTTCAACTTTAAGATACCTGTGTGGTTTTATATTATTTTATATAGAAACTAGATAAGTGGTATTTTTATAAATAAAAAGAGGATTTAGAATTTCTGAAAGAAGATAACTTCAGTTCATGTATTCTTGGTAATCTCCTCCCTTGTTTTCTTTAAAATAACTGAGACATTCTTCTGTGTTTTTACCTTCTAACTTTTTTGATCTACTTTCTGATCTACTCTCATTACATTCTTGGTAATGTGTTTCATCTTCTGTAATTTAGGAGCAAAGAAATATATTACATTAGTTGTTATAAAGTTTCTGTAAAGAATTTAATAGATTATTAAGTTTAACACTGAGCATGATATTTATCATTACTTAAAATAAATATCCAAATTTTCACATCTATGGTCTCCAAAGTAAAAATTCCTAGTAGGAAAAAGTGCATATATTAAATAAATGATGCACCTGTGAAAATTTCTATTTCTAGGGTAAAGCACCTAAGTGCCTTCCACGTGTTAAATTTTTTGGTTATTATTTGTCAAAATATAAAATTTTATAAGTTTTCTTTATAATTATTACTCTTAATGATATCTCTAAAGGAAACGATTATTTACTGAATAATTCCTATGTTTATATCACAACTGTAGGTTTTAAATGTCATCAAACTGTGAGAAATAATCCCTCTAATCTATATGCTCATGATTATTTTTAAGGAAAAGAAATTAAGGAAATACCTGATTATCCAGTATATGATAAATATGTTCAAATATGAAGTATAGTGATGACATTATTTAGGAATAGAGAGAAATTAAATATCAAGATAGGTTAGCATAGTGATAATTTTGTTTCACATTACATATATATTAAACAAGAAGGTAAGGTATAATGTAGCAAAATAACACTGAGAGTTAAGTATTACCACTAACTCTTTTAGTATGGCTAACAACATACAGAACCCCAAATTATATTAACTCTAGTTTACTTAGTATGCATACATTATAAAATATTTGATATATATTAGTCCTAATATGGTGAAGTTTCAGCTTTATCTTTTTTTTTTTGACAGAGAGAGAGAGAGAGAGATCACAAGTAGGCAGAGAGGCAGGCAGAGAGAAAGGGGGAAGCAGGCTCCCTGCTGAGCAGAGAGCCCGATGCGGGACTCGATCCCAGAACCCTGAGATCAGGATCTGAATTGAAGGCAGAGGCTTTAACCCACTGAGCCACCTAGGCGCCCCGTTTCAACTTTATCTTTAAAATGTGATTTACTAACATTTCTCACCCAGTCCACCTCATAGTTTAAATTACCTATAGGATGTTTTGCTTTCTCCTGTTTGACCAAAACTACTTGGAGATAGAGGAGATTGAAAAATCCACTAACTGTACTGATGAGATATACTAAGTTTATGTAAACAAGATTCTAACTATTCAAAGACAATTAAATAAAATCCTTTAAAAATTAAGAAAAGGGAAGCCAGTAACAACAACAGCAGCAGCAGCAGCAACAAACACAGAATGGGAAACAACACTTAAGAGATAGGTATATATGTTTTTGTGAAAATGATTTAATCTTAGAAATATAAGCCAATGTTTCATGGCTGCTGGCAAGCCTCCTGATAAATTTCAAGGACCTAGTTTCAATGAATCAAGAAATGAATTGTGAAATAAGCAAAGGGCAGACATACAGATAGGTGCTAGCTGAAAGGGGAGCAGAAATATGAGATGAGATCGGACGCAACATGGAAGAAGTGGTAAGGAATTCGTGAGACAGGCTTTAGGAAATGTCCTAGGCTGTGAAGAAAAATAATAGGAATATTTAATAGATCAGGGAGAAAATTATAGATATCAAATTTATAAAATGCTGATTATATCCATCTATATAATTGGCTTTTCTAAAAAGAAAATCAGAACTACTGTAACAAGAACAATATTAAAGTAGGAGAATGGTAACATTTTTTTTAAGCCTATAAACAATCTTACATCTTTTTGATTTTTATCAGCTCTCTGGACATTTAGGCATTTTAGAGAATGTATTGCATTTCAAGGAAAAATTGATTTTTTTTTATGCACCAAAGAGAAATGGAGAGATCCAATTTTCAAAACACAAATCTGGATTGTGTCTAACTTTGTCTCTGAAACATTAGATGCCAAAAGAAAATAAGAGCAATATGTCCATGTTTTTGAGAAGGCCAAAACTCAATACACAGAATTAAATTGAAAAGTTAGTCTTAGAACTGTCTTGCTGTAATAAAACATTTCCATGATTATGTTCAAACCTAAATATAAGAAATAAACCTTCATGTAAGAAATGAACCACTAAATAATTTGACAATTTTAATACCAGTTTATTATGAAGAGCCAACATAATTCTGATGTTAAATATAATAGACATCCTCTCACCAAACTTAATACCCTTAACAAAAAAGAACTAGTACTTTTATAAAAGGATAATCAAAATCATAAACTAAAGATTAGCTAATAGAATACAGCCCTGAATTAGAAAGAGTATCAGATAATATTGTGGTGGTTTAGAATCATATATTTGGATAATATACTTTATCATATTATCTGTTTAATAGATCTTATGATAAAATTCAGCATCAATTAACCAATGATTTTTTTTTCTTACTTTGGAAGAGAAGGCTACTTTTTAGTACTCTTTTATAATCCAAGAGTCACTATTATGCCAAAATAAGATCAGATCATTGGAATGAGAAGGAAGGACATTTATTTAAAAGCTGGTTATAAGCACTCTTACTTAACATTTGTTTGGCAGAGATAAACAGTACAGTTTAAAGACAAAATCAGGAAATACAAATACCTCAGAAGAAACTTTTTCAGACTGCTGAAATAGAAAAGCCAGAAATATTCAACTAAAATTATTTTTAACAATATCACATTTGTAGTTATTTGTAAAAAGATGTAATAATGTCATTAGTCTTTTATAAACCAATAATAACCAATACTAGTTATAACATTTAAGAAAATTATCCATCTTAGTAAAATGCTTTTATAACATATAATAAAGGTAGAAAAATGTATAGGACCTAGATGATGAAAACTGGAAAACTGTAGAGAGAAATCAAAGAAACTATAGATGAAATAAAAGCATACCATTTAGAGATAACAATATTTTCCTGATGGAAAGATCTCATAAATGTCAAATGTTGATTCTGACTATCAGTCTAAATTCACACCTAATAATTGAATGTTTCCAATCCAATTGACAGAGGACCCTCAAGTTTATCCTCTATAATAAATATATTTTAAAATACCAGAATAATCTGCAAAATAAAAATCGGAATAGTCATTCTTAACCCATGAGACAGAACCACTATTTTATCAAACTCCAGTCAGAAACCTGGAAGTCTTCTTTGATTCTGTACTCCCTCACTTCCCATATCCTCCTTCCACTCACATTTTCCATTATGCTTACAAAATAACTTAAAATTTCTACTCCTTCCTTTTCCACTGCCCCAACTATAAATCAAACCACTGTTATCTTTCTCTTGCATCTATGCACAGCTTGCTATTAATGTTCAGCACTGATCTTTTTCCCACATGGTAGCCATGGTGATGTTTTAAAAAAAAAGACAAACAAAAAACAAATCACATCATGTTACTTAAAATTGTATATGGATCCAACACAAATCTTTGGACATAATCCACAGTCTTTACTATGACTTAACAGAAAATTAGCACTTCATATATATTAGTGGAATTAAAAAGTCCTGTATTATGATCTTGGCTCCGCTTGCCTTTCAAACATCCCTTGCTATGACTCTCAGAATTTTATCTTATTCCTAGGGAAATTCTTTCATTTCCTCAGTCTATCATTGAGGGTTTTCACTTTGCTAACCCTGTACTTTTTAATCTCCTTGTTTAAATTTTGGCTTTATTCTCAGAAATTTCTCATTTCAAAGTGTTTATTCTTGTTTCCCCAAATTTAAATTAAAGGTCCTTCTGTGTGTTTTAAGTACTCCCCAGATCATAGCACGTTGTGCATGGTAATTCACTTGTTACTTTGTCTGCTAAGCATATGAAAATTCCAATTGACTATGGCAGATATGGAAAAAAATAACATATTTTTATCAAGAAACAGTGTGTTCTTAGCACTTTGGAGTGGCAGAAAAATCCATCAATCTAGGGGTCCTGGGCTTGTGTCTAAAACCTGGGAGTTTTATTCACCAGAGAAGTATGGTAAACCTCCAGGAATTGGACCCCCAAAAATGGAGATGAGGAAATTGCCCAAGAAATAATTCAAAATAATTATCCTGAAGTCGTTCAGCGAGCTACAAGAGAGCACACATAAAAAATTTAATGATATCAGAAGAACAGTGTAAGAACAAAATGAGAAGTCCCCAAGAGATGAGAAAAAAAACAAACAAAAACCCAGAGATTTTGGAGCTGAGGAATTCAGTGACTGAACTGAAATATTAAACAGAGTGCTTCAATCAGATTTAACCAAACAGAAGAGTCAGTAAGCTTTAAGATAGTTCAGTTAAAATTATCCAATCAAAGGAGTAAGGAGAAAAAAATGAAAAGGAATGAAGAAAATCTATGGGACTCATTATGAGAAATAATGTTGAAGTCCCAGAAGCAGGTTTATTTAAGAAATAATGACGGAGAACTCCCTAAATCTGGGGAGAGATTATGAAATCCAAGTTTATGAAACTAAGGTAACCCCCAAATTTCATCCCAAATATCTTCTCTAAGACACATAATAAGATTAAAATGAAAAACAAAAAGAATTCTAAAAGCAGTGAAAGCAAAAAAATAATAATGATGATAATAAAATATAAATAAATAAATGATCTGTTCTACAGGGAATCCTCCCGTAAGGCTATTGGTCGATTTCTCAGCAAAGATCTTATGGCCCAGGAGAGAATGGGATGCTATATTCAAAGGGCTGAAAGAGTGGCATCTGGGTGGCTCAGTAGGTTAAGCATCTGATTCTTGTTTTTGGCTCAGATCATGATCTCAGGGTCATAAGACCAAGTGCCCCCCATTGGGTTCTGTGCTCAGTGTGGAGTCTGTCTGGGATTCTCTCCCTCTTCCTCTCCCTCCTCTGGCCCTCCACCTGCCCACATTCTCTACAAAATTAAAAAAAAAAAACAAATGAAGGTGAAATAAAGACTTTCCCAAACAAAACCTGAGGGAGTTCATTGCCCTTAGTCCTTTGTTACAAGAAGTGCTAAAAGGAGTTCTTGAAATGGAAATGAAAGATGATAATTGATAACATGAAAATATATAACGTAACCATAGGTACACATATAATCAGATTCCGAATGCTCTAATACTTTAATATGGTGATGCTTTAATCACTCAACTCTAGTATAAAGGTTAAAGGGTAAAAGTATTAAAAATAGCTGCAATAATTTGTGAATGGATACACAGTATAGAAGATGTAAATTGTGACATCAAAAACATAAATGTGTGGGGAATAAAATGGAGAGCTTTATATACAATCAAAGTTATTAGAATAAAATAGACTATTAAATCTGTGAGAAATTTTATGTAAGCCTCATAGTAACTAGCAAAAACCTAAGTAAATTAACAAAGATAAAAAGGAAACCAAAGCATAACACTACAGAAAGTCATCAGTTCACAAAAGACAGCAGCAAGAGAGGGAGAAGGGTATGTGGGAAGTACAAAACAGGCAGAAAAAAACTAAAAATGGCATTGGTAAGCCCTTACCTAGTAATAATTATTCTAAATGTAAATGGATTGAGTTCCTCGATCAAGACATAGAGTGACAGGATGGATAAAGAAGACAAGACACAACTATATACTGCTGAGAGGTGACTCACTTTAACTTTACATACACAGGCTCAATGTGAAGAGATGGAAAGAGAAATTTCTTGCAAGTAGAAACAGAAAGAGAGCAGATGTAACTCTGCCTATATCAGACAAAACAGATTTCAAGTAAAAAGTGGGAACTGGAGATAAAGAAGGCCATAATATAATGATAAAGTGGTTAATTTCTCCACTCAGAAAATTACAAATAGAACTACTATATGATCCAGCATCCTATTTCTGGGCATATAGCCAAAAGAAATGAAATTAGGGTCTCAAAGAGTTATCTGCACTCCATGTTTATATAGCATTATTCATAATAACAAAGATATGGAAATAACCTACATGTCCATGAATGGATGAATGGACAAGGAAGGTATGGTATGAAAATATGTACACTCGAAATGGACTATTACTCAATCACAAGAAAGAAAAACATTACTCAACAAAAAATATTACTCAGCCATTTGTGACAACATGGATGGATCTTGAGGCCATTCTGCTGAGTGAGATAAGTCAAACAGAAAGTCATATATAGTTGACCCTTGAACAGTGTGAGGGTTAGGGATGCTGACTTCTCATACATCTATGTGCAATTTTTGATATATGGAGTATGTATATGAATTATGTATAACTCCCCAAAATCTTAACTACTTATAGTCTAATGTTGACCAGAAGACTTAATGATAATATAAACAACCAAAAAACACATATTTTGTAGGGTATGTGTATTATATATGGTACTTTTAAAATAAGAGAAAAGAAAATGCTATTAAGAAAAGCATAAGGAATGTACACATACAGTACTGTATACTGTATATATATAGTATATATACTATATATATAAAAAAATAAAACTTTATGGAAGTGGACCCATACACGTCAAACCCATGTTGTTCAAAGGTCAGCTCTAATGTATAACATATGTGGAATCTAAAAATCTGGACTCCTAAAAAAGAGATTAGAATGGTGGATACTAAGGACTGAAAGATGGGGGAAATGGAGAGATGTTGGTCAAAGGGTAAAAACTTACAGTTATGAGATGAGTAAGTTCTGGGAATCTAATGTAGAACATGGTGATTATAGTTAAACATACGCTATTATATACTTGGAAGTTGCTAAGAGAGTAAACCTGAAGTGTTCTCACCACAAAAAAAATAAGTTATAATTAGGGTACGTGGTGAGAGGGTACGTGGTGAGAGTGTTTGCTAATGCGACAGTGGTGATTTGTTTTGCAATACTTGCACATCAAATCAACAGTTGTGGGGCACCTGGGTGGCTCAGTCATTAAGCGTCTGCCTTCAGCTCAGGTCATGATCCCAGGGTCCTGGGATCGAGCCCCACATCGGGCTCCCTGCTCGGCGGGAAGCCTGCTTCTCCCACTACCATTCCCTCTGCTTGTGTTCCCTCTCTCGCTGTGTTTCTCTCTGTCAAATAAATAAAATCTTTAAAAAAAAAAATCAACAGTCGTGCACCTTAAACTAAAAATAGATACACATAGATACCTTAAACTAAAAATAGATACACAATGGAGCAGAATTGTAGGCTCAGAAATAAATCTAAATAATAAATAAAATAAATAAATAAAGTCATAAATAAATGTTATATGTCAATTATATCTCAATAAGGCTGGAAAAAAGCAAAAAATTTGAGCATACCCATTAACTTAAGTAAATTTAAAGTACAATTATTTTAAATAAGCTTTAAGTGTTACTATTTTTAAATTGTCATTTCCTTCTCATTTTGAACTTTTTCTGGTTTTAAATGTATGTAACTGAAGAGTTTCCACCAATTCTTAAAAGTTTAAAAACTAAGCAAATAAACTTTGGGAAAATTATATAGTAACCAGGATGTAGAGGAAGGAAAAAGGAAGGAAGGAAGGGTTCAGAGCAGGATTCCGTCTAAGCTGGGCTCTGCTAGGATGCTTTTGTTCCTTCCCTCTGTTCAGTTTTTCTTAAACTGAGGTGTTTTCTGAATCCTCTGCATTCTCTATTATAAATTTTCTTTATGTTCATCTATTTATTGCCCTATTTAGCTTCTGCACAGAAGAGATATTCTCTTATCTTCTTATCCCAAACCACCTGGGGATGAGGGCAAAGTTCTTTTCCCTCCTAGTCCCTAATCATTTTCTCTGAAACAGGTGCTCTGGGGTGAAAAATAAATACAAGCTTGTTCTTGAATAACCAACATCAAAGTCACCTTCTTACACTCATCAGAAAATTATATTTCATTTGAGAATTAAGCAGCCTTGCTACTGTTCATCAAATATTTTGCATGCCTTAAGTCACAGGATTCTCTAAATCAAGCCTAGTCTTCAGCAACTCAAAATTCTGTTCTCAGCTTCTCCAGATGGATAGCATTCTACTTCTTCCAATTTAGCAATTCCTTATAAATGGGAAAGTATCACAAGGTGCTGGGAAATGCTGGAGAAAATTATCTCAGTTGGCATATTCGAAATATTTCTTCACTTAATTTATTTTTCACCTAGATTGTAACCTGTAGGGCCAGGGCTATGTTTTTGTAATTCTAAATGGAATAGTCAGTGCTTGCCCTAGAATGTACCCCTGTTAGTTAACCAATGTGTGGGAAGAAGAAAAAAGAAAGAAAGAAGGAAGGAAGGAAAGAAGGAAAGTAGGAAAGAAGGAAGGAAGGAAGAGACAGAGGGACGAAAGGAAGGAGGGAGGGAGGACAGACTGACTTAATTAAACTAGAAAGTAAAAAACAAAACCTTCTTAGAATAAGATTGAATAATTACACAGAAGGAATAACAATTCTTAAATATGAAAATTAAACTTATTTCTTAAGAGTATCCCTTGGGTCAATTATACCTCTGTTCCTGCTTTTTTGGCTGCCTTACTCCTCTTAGTGGGCACATTCTTGCTTATTCTTCTGGCATTAGCTTAAATATTACCAACTTTGCTCATTTTTCTCCTCTTATTCTGGAAATTTTACCCACACATCATATATTTACTAGATACTAATTTTTGTTGCATTGCAAATTTACATATTTGCATGATTTGTCTCACTAATTGTCTTTGAGTTCACTGACATAAGCCTCATTCATATTTCTACCCTAGCTCCTGGTATTAGCTGACCGGGGAAACTATTTCATAAATATTTGTTGAATAAAGCAATATTTTATTTATTACTATTTTAATATGGTATGACATGGACTGAGAGCTGTCAAGCAATATCTATTCTCTTCTTCTGCACTGGCACATGAACTTTTTTGTAGTTAGCTACAAAGCCACCTGAAAAAAGAGATTAAATTTTTTCAGTCCCTTTTACAATGAATGTGGTCATATGACTAACTTCAGGTCAGTGATATATGCCTGGAAGTTTCATGAATTATTCCCATTTAGTGTCCTTAGGGTGATAATATATCCTTCTTACATTTCTCCTTCCTGTAGGCTGGAATGTAGATATGATGGCCAGGACACAAGGAGCCCTCTTTCACATATTTACTATGGTGGATCAAATGTACCAATGTGCCTGATGATAGACTGCATTTATTTACACAGAGAAAACTAAGCTTCTGTCTGGTTTAAGCTACTATTATTTACATACAATATATAAGTATATATATTGTCTATAATATGTTAATATATATTATCTATAATATATGTAGTATATGTTAGGGTATTTCACTACTCACAGTTGAAACTAAATCATTGATATAAATATCAAAAATAATTTCTGTAAGTGTATTTTTCTTGGCTATTGTTATGAGTTGAATTGTATCCCCCAAGACTTCATATTTTGAAGTCCTAACGTCCACTACCTCAGAATGTGGCCTTATTTGATATGGTTTCATGTCAGATGGTAATTAGTTAAGAGGAAGTCCTGCTGGAACAGGCTGGGTCCTTAATCCAATATGACTGATATTGTTACAAAGAGGAGACATTTGGAAACAGACACACACTCAAGGAGAACACCATGTGAAGACTGGAGTGAGGCTGCCACAAGCCAGACGTGAGCTCCCAGAAGCTAGAAAAGAAGGCTGGAATGTATTCCTCCCTTGTGCCATCAGAGAAAGCATGGCACCTCCAACACCTTGATCTCAGACTTCTAGCCTCAGAACTGTGAGACAATACAAACTGTTGTTTAAACTCCTAAATTTGTGATACTTTATTTTAGCAGCCCTACCAAACTAATATAACCTTTTCTTCCCTAGCAATTTAACATAAACAACAGGAAGAGTTGTTACTTAATTTAAAATAAAACCAATTTATTCTAGCATTATTATATAAATGTGTAATTATAAAATAGTAAGCAAGTGCATTAAACATACCTCAAGGTAAACTGCAGGAACAAAGTTATAGATAAGTTAAATTTGTAATCAATTCTCAGTGCTCCTTTTGGCCATTTCCCCCCTGAAGACAGGCCTTACATTCCCTTGTCCTTCATTATTGCCTAAGCATGGCAGAGTCATTTTGCCTGAATCCTTGTGTAGAATTAACAGTAAATAATGTTAGTTTAGAAAAAAATGTATAGGAAATGTAAGAAAGATGTAGACTACCAACAGAATAACGACATATAAATAAGTTATATTTAGATCCAGAAAAAAAAAGAATAATATTACTGGGAACCTGGAACTCTAGTTCAGAATGATAAAACATATTCTAGTGATTATTATTAGTTTTGTCACATATTGTAATAAATCTCATTGTCTCTAAAGTTTCATAACAACATAATCAGCTTGAGCCATCGAGAGAGACCAAGGTTACCTGTTGTTTTACTGATCTGAAAATGTAGTAGAGAAAAATAAGTGCAGTCATGAAAACTAAGTGTGTTATAAACAATTTGTTGTTCCATCCTTCACAGTGATGTCTCTAAACTCCGAAAAGTGAACTTTGAAATTACGGTGCTAGCAAAATAGATTTAGCTTCAAGCCAGATGTCATCTTAAGTATGTTTACAGATATTTCTGTTGAAAAAATAATTTTACATATGTTTTAGTAAACATATTTAACCATATCTGTTTTTATGCCCAGAGCAAATATAATATGTTACTCTTTATACTACATAGCAGAAATATTTGCATTTCTTTCCAAATGAGACAATTTATGCTACAACTGAAAGAAAACTTTCCTTTGGATCATGCTTAAGGCTATAGCTAAACTGTGGTCTAAACCAGGTAGCTATATTTACATTTAAATGTATTGCCTTAAAAAAAAATGTATTGCCTTACAGTAGTGTTAAAGCTATAAAGTTGATTTTATATACCATATATATGAATATACTGTATAATACCATATATGTATATCCTATACATGTATGTATATGTATATGCATATATATATATCAATTTGTTATAAATATATGTGCATGCACACACATATACACACAATTCTAAGTAACTTAAGTTTTTATGAAATTCCTATGCAAAGCATTCCTGAGGAAAATATTTGAGCTAAGATGTTTAATGTCCTAAATTCAATGAATCTCTGATTTAATAAAGTAAGGCGCTTCACTTTTTAATCTTTTTCTGTCCTATATAGTATCCTTAGGCTGCCATAAAACAATACTATAAACTAAGTGATTTAAAAAACAGAAATTTATTGTCTCATAGTTCTGGAGGCTAGAAATCTGAGATCAAGGTGATGACAGGGTCATTTTCCTTCTGAAGGAGCTAAAGAAGAATCTACTCCTCAAAACAAATGGATAAACAAAAAAGCAGAAATGGACCCATAAATGCAAAGAACAGTCTAATGGTTGCCAGAGAGGAGAATGGTAGGGGGATGGGCAAAATGTGTAAGGGGGAATGGAAGGTACAGGGTTCCAGTTATGGAATGAATAAGTCACAGGAATAAAAGGGACAGCACAAGGAATAGAGCCAGTGATTTTTTAATAGTGTTGTAGAGCCACAGATTGTAGCTATACTTGTAGTGGGCAAAGCATGACATACAGAGTTGTCACTATGCTGTACACCCGAAACTAATGCAACACTGTGTGTCAACTACACTTCAATAAAAAATAGTAATAATTAAAAAAAGAAAGATCTATTCTAACCCTGTCTTCTAGCTTCTGATAGTTCTTTGACTTTACCTGTCTTTGATGAATCAGTCTGTATCCTCATTTCCCCCTTTTTATAAGGATTCTAGACATTGAATTAGGATCTTTTGTCATGACTTCATTTGAATTTTATTACTTCTAGAAAGACCCTATTTCCAAATTGGTTCACAACAAGAAGTAGAAACATGATATGTTAAGGTCTTTTAAAGAAAGACAATAGGAAAGATAGGTAGATTAGATGGATTGATAGATAGTAGATAGATAGATGATAGATTGGGAAGGAAAAAAGGGAAGGAGGGAAGGAAGGGAAGGAAAGGAAAGGGGGAAGAAAAGATAATTGATAAGTATGTTAATATTTGAGATTATATTGTATCTTTCACAGTATCAGTTAGTAAAAGATACGTGTGTATATGGGTAATTTATATATATTTTATTGTTTTTTTAATTTAATTTAATTTTTTCACTGTTCAGGATTCATTGTTCATGCAACACACCCAGTGCTCCATGCAATATATTTTATTGTATTGTATTTTATACTACATGCACACACACACTATATAGCGCACACACACACACACACACACACACACACACACAAAACACATCCAGCACCCTCCTCTTGGTAACTCATGAGGTGTGGGATTGAAGTAGGGATATGACATTATGACTAGTTACTGAAAAAGTTAAGAGTCTTCCTGGAGAAGGCAGGATTTCAGCAAAGCTTAGCAGAAACCTGAGTCAGATACTAAATGCCATCAGGACTTTTTACTTCACTTTCATGGCTGTACTATTTCTTTCTGTCTGTCCATTAGCTTCATTCTTTTAGACTGATGACTGGTTTTCCTCGTAGGACAGGAACATGGTTACCCACAGCTTTTACTCCTAACCTTCCACAGTTTTTATCAAAAACAAATTAAGATCTGACTCTCATTTTCATTTCATGTTTTAAAAAAATTCCTGGGGAAAACTCATGCTAGGGAAAATGTTTCATTGGCCAAGATTAGGTTAGAAACTTACTTCTGGGGCGCCTGGGTGGCTCAGCCGTTAAGCGTCTGCCTTCGGCTCAGGTCATGATCCCAGAGTCCTGGGATCGAGCCCCGCATCGGGCTCCCTGCTTGGCAGGAAGTCTGCTTCTCCTGCTACCATTCCCTCTGCTTGTGTTCCCTCTCTCGCTGTGTTTCTCTCTGTCAAATAAATAAAATCTTAAAAAAAAAAAAAAAAAAGAAACTTACTCCTGCTCTATTCTGTGTTGGAAAGTAGGGTTATATAAAGTCATGGCAGAAAAAAAAGTAGATTAAA
>CM053604.1:130161141-130193780 GCA_028646535.1 Procyon lotor | reverse complement strand
CTTCATAGGAAGGAGAGGAACTGAGAACCAAAATAATAGGTGACTCCCACAAAAACAAACAAAAACTAAAATTTTAAAAATCCCTCATTACAGGGGTGCATGTGTAGCTCAATGAGTTAAGCATCTGCCTTGGGCTCAGGTTAGGTCCTGGGATCTGGCCCTGCATTGTGCTCCCTGCTCAGCAGGGAGCCTGCTTCTCCCTCTCCCATTCTCCCTGCTTATGCTCTTTTTCTTTCTCTCTCTTTGTCAAATAAGTAAATAAAATCCTAAAAAAAATCACTCGTTACCTAAAAGACCTTGTATTATGATCTCAGAGAATAAAACACTGAATATCACAGCTCCTAACCTCAAACAGCATAGAGCCTTTTGTGAGACAGGCCTAAGGGAGAAAAGCAGGCATAGTTATCAAACATTGATAGTTCTAAGGACATTTTTTTTTTTCATTCCTTAAAATGGACCTGCGAAAAGGTTTTTGTTTTTGGAGGTGTTTTGTTGTGTTTTGTTTTTTAAGCTATCTTATAGTTAAAGAAATTAATGCCCAGAAATGTTAAATGAATTGTCTAGTGTCATATAGCTGTCAAATGTGGACCTAGATTTGAATTCAGGCTTGAAACTAATGTAATTCAAATATCAAAAATGTAAGATACCAGAAAAGTTACAGATAAAATATCAGGTGGTTTTAAAAAGAATGGAGAATAATATTGATTATAGGATAATAAGGAAGGTTTTATGAAGAAGGTATTTTTTTAATATGAGCCTTTAGGAATGGGTATCAGTTATTTTTGTTTATTTGTTTTATGAAGATGATAAGATCATGGACAAAAACTCAGGGGTCATAAAAACCATGGTGCATATTTAGGCAATAATGAGTTATCCAAAAGAGCTTGATTATTGACACCAATCAAAAGTAGAAATTTAGTTTAAAGTTATGTATCAGTACTTTTAATCAGAAAAGAAAAACATAATCCTAATTTTATTAAGAGATAGAGATAGATGATATATAAATGGGAAAAGTTGGTTTCAGAATTCCAAAATTTTTGATTAGCTGATTAATAATGGGCTTCTTGTAAGTCATTTTAAATGTAGACATGGCATTGAAGTTTGTTCATGAATTCTGTGCTATGGAACATATTCTGATATTTTGATTGTCTCAGTCAGTTTGATGTTGCAGAAAAATGTCTCCAAACCAATTTTGTATAAATTCTTAGTGAATGGTAAGATAACATGGGTTATTTCTGGAGGCAAAGTAAAATAGAGAATTAAATAAATCTATTAAGATAATCTAAGCAAATGCTGTAAATTGAAATAAAATGTACATTTACATTAGTCTGAATTAATTTGATAATTGCTTTAATGATTCATTTGGCATTACCGTAGACTTTTTGTATCGGTAGAATGCTTAGTCTTTTTATTTTATTTTTATTTTTATTTTTTAGAATATTTAGTCTTAATAGTTGAAGTAATGTCAACAAATAAAGTTAGTAAAATACAGAAACAAGCAATCAAATCCTAGGAAAGTCGTGTGGCCAGTGGAAGCCCAACTTGAAATCCTTGGCAAAGCCATTTATTAATAAAGAGATAATCAGCCTCACAGAGTCCACTCAGGTAGGAATTTTAGTTAAGACTGTTAAATTTGATGAAAACCAGCATGCATCTTCTGAGCTGTAAATAAGAACTGTCCTTGTTAACATCTGGTATCGATAAACAAATTTTTGTTCAGCAAGCAGAGGATTACTTTTGTGAATCACAAATTTCCTCAGGCTCTATGGCCTTCGGAGGCAACCAAGAGCTTATGTGATGATTATAATTTGACTTGATTCCAAATTTCAAGCAAATTTGGAATGATCATTCAAAATAGCCCCCAGTCTCTTACATTTCCCATTAGTCCTTTGAGTGTTCTAGTCTTGTGCTCTCTGATTATTTTTCCTGCCTACTCTGTTTCCCCTTAATCCTACTGAGCCACCGCACTACCCTCTTAGGCTGTGATTCTTTATTTGCTTAGTATGTAGCTGGCACCTCAAAATGGAGCTATCCCTATTTCTCTACTTTCAAAAATTCAATGCCAGTGTTCATAGGGGTTACTTTTCATTTATTCCAGTTTCCTTCACCATTTTCGCCAGGGACTCGTGGACTGCTTGTGAACCCAAGAGTCTCAGGAAATTACTCTCAGGGTGACTACAAATTGTGTATTTCTTTGATAGTCAAAACAAAAATAAAATTAGTCTTTTCTGTCTTCTAAACAGAGAAGCAGCTTTGTCATGAATGCCATTGAAAGAAATGATCTAGAGGTGCCTGGGTTGCTCAATCGTTGAGTGTCTGCCTTTGGCTTGGGTCGTGATCCCGGGGTCCTGGGATCGAGCCCCGCATCGGACTCCCTGCTCCATGGGAAGCCTGCTTCTCCCTCTCCCACTCCCTCTGCTTGTGTTCCCTCTCTCACTGTGTCCCTGTCAAATAAATAAATAAATAAATAAAATCTTAAAAAAAAAAAAAGAAATGATCTAATGTAGATTATTGACTTAAGATAGAACAATGTACTTCTTAAAAAAAATATTTTTAGAGAGAGTAAGAGGGTGCAGGCTAGCGGAGGGGCAAGGGGGGCAGAAGGAGAGGGAAAGAAAGAAAATCTTAGGCTGCACACTCGGTATGGAGCCCAACATGGGGCTCTATTTCAAGATCCTGAGATCATGACCTGGACCGAAATCAAGAGTCAGATGTTTAACCGACTGAGCCACTTGGGTAGCCCAACATATTTCATTTTATGCCACATATCAATAACCTCATGATCTTAAGTGAAGTTCAGAGTGTGTCAGGCATGAATCAGAGCTCGTGACAAACCTTCATAGGCGGTGTCCAGCGGTAGCAGGCAGTTCTTGCCCTGCTGCTCTCTAATCTCAGAACTGTAGCAGTTAAAACATATTTTCTTTCTCTACTTTTCCTTTTCTACCTTCTTTCATAGAGTTGAAGCACAGACTCTTGAAATTACATAATTTATCATTCAAGTGAAATAATCAGAATTACCCACTAAATCTTAACCAGGTTGGCTGCCTTTTAAGTACTGCATATTAATGGTGATATTTTTTTCTACAAACAAGACTGCTTGACCTCTTACTTCTTTTGCTGTAAATTAGCAAAAGATAATGAATCAGGCAAAACTCATTTTAAATGAGAACAAAATAGTGATTAAACACCAACTAATTTTGCATACAACTTTTTGATGTTGGAAGTGCACTAATAAAACTTCTGCAAATTAGACATTGTAAAACAAGATAAACAAGCAAAATGAGACTCAGCTGTCTTGGTTAAAAATGAAATGCTCAAATTCACTGTCTTTATCTTTTAGCATTCAAATAATATGGATCACGTTAAGCACTAGTCTGATTATAAACTATTTTATATATGTAGCAGTAACATGCTATAAAACTATTTATAACCCTTGACTCCTGGTAAGAGTAGGACTAACAAGTGTAATATAGACTAAATATACAATAGCAGCGAAGTATGTTTTTGCTACTAAGTTATGGTTTCAAGCTACATTATGCCTGAGAAAGTAACCATATAATTTATTATCCAAACAAGGGAACTTTCCAAGTGAAAGGGAATACAGTGTGGCTTTGCTGTGTTTAGCTATTTTTAACAGTTTTGCTATATTTTAATTATATACATTATAGAATATTGTATATATTACAGAACATCAGAGACTTCAATTTCTACCCTCTTTACTTATTCCATTGCTTTTACTCCATATCAAATTTCAGAATTTGTAGTTCTTTGTGTATAAGACCTTTGTCTTAAGTAGTCCTACCTTTATGATGTCAAAATATTTTTAAAACTCTCGTTTATTAAAAAAAAAACCCTTGCTTATTCACATACACATTATAATAGTCCTTTGTATTGCTAGATGCGTTTCTCAATATAAAAACAAAATGTTCTCTTGTTTATGTCTCTGCTTGCTTTTGTAATATTGTTGATTCAAATACATAAAGAAATGGTTAATGGCTCATGAAGAGAATTGCAGGACAAGGAGTGTTAACAGATCTATTACTTACTGAAATTAGTGTGTGCGTGCACTAAGCCCAGAGCTTGTATGTACATTATGTCATTGAGTTCTCAAAATAATGTTTTGAGGTAGGTATGCATGTATTACCTTAATCTTCTTAAGAAAAACCTGAATTAGGGGTGCCTGGGCGGCTCAGTCGTTAAGCGTCTGCCTTCAGTTCGGGTCATGATCCCAGTTTCCTGGGATCGAGCTCCGCATCCGGCTCCCTGCTCGGCAGGAAGCCTGCTTCTCCCGCTACCATTCCCTGTGCTTGTGTTCCCTCTCTCGCTGTGTTTCTCTCTGTCAAATAAATAAAATCTTTAAAAAAAAAAAGAAAAGAAAAACCTGAATTAAAAAAAAAATAGTTATTTGCCCAAGTTTGCAGAGCTTTTAAGGAGTAGGACTGGGATATAAGACCAGGTTTTGATTCTCACAACTATAATTTTTCTACATCTTTATATAGGTTGTCTGTATGTCCTATATACCTACCTTTAAGAAATAAAAATTAGTGATCACATAACAATTCAAATTAGTTTAAAACAATCTTTAACATACTTATATAATATGTCCATTAAACTATAAATTAGAGATGGAATAATAACTAGTTATTATTATAGCCCCCTTGAACACAATTAGTTCATCAGTTTATTCAATAAGCAATTAAGCACCTAATATCCACAGTTTTAAAAATTGTACTTCCTGTTACCACAGACCCTTAAGTTGATAGGATGATATAGATAAGTTTTCTTTCTTGAAGGTTGGTTTCGATCTCAGGGCTTGTCAAGAATCTTAAAAACAGTTTAATCTACTTCAGTCAATAAAAATGCATAATGGAAACTAAACACACAATTTTTGGTATCCCAAGAGATGACAACAAGTTTTACCTGAAAACCTCAACTTCTCATGGAAGAACATACTATTTTCAGGTATTTTTTTTGTCAGGTATTTTGTTTGTGGCAAGTATTATTTCATGCTGAAGAAAGATTAATGTGTCCTTCTTATCCCATATTAATAATTAGCAATGGTTTTTGATAAGCTCTAGCCATACAGTGGGCCATTTATTAAGAACTTGTTATTATAGAGAGGAATCTGTAACACCTTCCAAAGCCACCATTAAATTGTGGATACCATATATCTAGGGCAAAAATCACATAAAAAAGAGATCCTTTGATTCTTCATTTAGTTCAGATCTGAGACCTTTTCTCATTGACGTCTCCCTTAATTACCTTAGGTCTTTGGAGTTGTGTCTCTGTGAACCTCAGCTGTTCAGCCTGCTGCTGTCTTGCCTTTTTGCCATAATACCTTATCTATTACTATACCAAATCAAGGTTACTTTGCATGAATAACCAGAAGCCTCCTCTATGTAAATCTGTGAGGACCACCAGTAATGTAACCAAATCATCGACTTTGTTTGTTGTTGTTCCCAGAAACAATCTTTAGGTGGAAGAAACCTGAGAAGGATTTTCACACAAGTGTCCTCACACTTTATAGTCAGATGTTAGTAATTCCTTATTCTGCTCCCCACTATATCATTCCATGTTAAGAAACATTTGGGAGGAAAAGGTGTTAATTATCACAAGAGACCTGGGACGAGGTCACCTAAAGGGTAGGTGAGCCAATTAATTGGAACAGTGAGAACTATTGTGTGTTCGAATTCAGAATTATGCTGAAACAGGCACAAAATAACAAGACAAAAATGATGACAAAACACAGAGTGGGAAGAGATTCAGATGAAAGTAGAATTGGAAAGGGCAAAGCGGAAATGAACGGTCAGTTTCTACAGAACAGGTTATTTACAGAACCTAAATCAAGAGAAATGCAGAGTTAGCATAAGAAACAACTACCAAAAAGTAGAGAGAATTTTACTTTCCCCCAAGGAGAAAATAATAGTCACAATTAGTTACTTTAAAAAAAAGAAAACCAACAATAGTTCAGAGTGCCTCTGTCAACATTAGCAGTATTATTACAATATACTTTTTTAAGCCCATATGGACCAGATAGCCTACTATTCCCTGTAGAGACTTGAAAATTAAGGCTCTTGTTCTTAATTTTTTCCTCTCTCAAGGAAACGGCATGAACAAGCCCAGGTCGTTCAGGCTGTGCATAATACAACTCACACGGAGCACGTTAGGAACTTTCAGGTGTGTGTATCATTGTTAGCAGTTGTCAACGATTTGTATTTCTCTACAGCTTTCCTCCCGGAATGATGCCTGCAATCTTGCAGGCCAATAGGCCTACTATCTGTGATATGGAACAGTTTGGTCTGCCGAGCAGCCAACCCACAGAGATAGAATCTGATACGTTAATCTCATTAACACTATCTCTAAACATCTGATCTAGACAATAATTATAAACAGAAAGAAGATTTTTTTCTTACTCTGGAGTTTTTATACAGACAATTTAAAATAAGACATGTGTTTTAACTAATCTAAAAATGCTGAGGAAAAAGGAACAGTGTTATCGTGGATATTGATGCTGGGTACCTAGTCCTCATTTTCATGTTTGAAAATCTCTTACTAGTGAAATCCATAAATTTCACAGATTCAGTGCTTTTCCATGGGTTAGTCAGATGAACAAATGCAAACGCATAAGCTATAATGTCTGTATTTGAGCAGTTTACAGTTGATTTAGGAAGTTACTTAAATAACACAAGGCAGTAGGTTCTTAGGTATTTTTGTAGCTTACACACTAAACACTATCAACACGATGGGTGATATATTGTCAGAGCAAAGTTGGTGAAAATACTGAACTGAGAGTTGTGCATGAAAGATTATTGAATTAGGATGGGTGGCAATAATAAGAAGGAGCCGTCTAGAAAGATGAATGACGTCAGGGAAACAAGAGTGCACATGTCTTTGTTATGGGAGAGTAAAAACAGCAGCATGAAGGCACCAGACAAGGACAAGTCTTCAAAATCAGGTGGAGGAATTACCAATGAAAATTGAACAGAGGAATTGCTCTTAAATATAGATTAGAAATATGACAAGTCTAAACCACATGTTGCAAAGTGAGTTTAAGCAAGATGAGCACTCATGGATCCTCTTGTGTCTCACTCCTTCTCCCCCAAATCACTTGATGGAGAGTAAGATTCTGTCTCCATTTCCTTCACATCCTTCCTTTTCCCTTTGGCAAATCAAATGAGAGCTATCCATCTATGTAGGAGGAGGGTTCAAACCCTATGGAAAATGCTCTGTGAGCTAGTGAGTTGAGCTGTACATATATTAAATGGATGCTTAAGGAATTTAGAAAACATTTTCCTGTATGAACCATTTCTCTCTTTCCTGGCTATCTTCTTTCAAGAAAGTTTGCAGCGCCTGGGTGGTTCAGTTGGTTAAGCCTCTGACTCTTGATTTTGGCTCAGGTTGGTGAGATGGGGCCCCGCATTGGGCTCCAAACTCAACACTCAGTCAGCTTGAGATTCTCTTTCCCCAGGTGTGTGCCCTCTTTCTATCTCTCTGTCTCTTAAGTAAAGAAAGAAATAAAATCTTAAAAAAAAAAAAAGTTAGCTTCACATCACACTTCTCAGGGGTCTCTTTTGTTCCACTTTCTCCTTATCTGAGATAAAAAGCTTGCTGGTTCCATCCTAGAAGTGTGTTGTTGCAAAGGAACTTAAATTAAGGGAAAAAAAATGTATTTGTTTGTTATTATATATAATTACATTTACTAGATCCATATGTAGAGCAAAAATATAAATGCAAATGCTTTCTGTAATTGCTTTCTTTCTCTGGATAGCAAATCCCTAACAATATGAATCTGACCTATGAGAATTACTTCCCTTAATCTCCTTTGTTTTACCCTCATGATCTCTTGATACCATCTGTTGTTTTTTGTTTCTTCTTTTTTTTTTTTTCCCCTTTGACTTTTCTTTGACTCTTTTACTGGAACTATGTTAAACATGTACCTCCTTGGGTGCTTTTGCTGAGCCTCAATAAATAAATTTAATGTTATTTCCATATACTTAAGTTCTGTGAAAATGGGTTTTTGACTACAGTTATCTCTCTTTGCCATTTCCTCATGTCCTCTCATTTTGAGTATTATTTACAGTATACTTAGTGTGACCTCACTCTTAATCAAACTGGGACTAACAAACAAGGGCTAACCTGTGGACGGGCGAGGCTACAGGAAATAAAATTATGTTTCAGGTAGTCATTCTGTCGGAGAAGCTTCAAGGAATGGGCTGTGATACTAATCTTAAGAGTAAATTGGTGGGGCACCTGGGTGGCTCAGTCGTTAAGTGTCTGCCTTCGGCTCAGGTCATGATCCCAGGGTCCTGGGATCAAGCCCCGCATCGGGCTCATTGCTCAGCGGGAAGCCTGCTTCTCCCGCTACCATTCCCTCTGCTTGTGTTCCCTCTCTCACTGTGTTTCTCTGTCAAATAAATAAAATCTTAAAAAAAAAAAAAGAGTAAATTGGTAATCTAATTGACCAATTTGCAAAAGTGTTGGTTTTGGAATCAGTCCTAGAATGGTGACTGTCAGTCATAGAGATTGAGCTTAACTATAGATTTGTTTTGTTTAAACTGTCTTGTACTTTAATGAATACTTTAAAAATACATTTTAATGCCCCTAAGTGGGGCATTGAATGCCTTTTCTCAGCTCATTGAAGTTCCCCCTGTTCCATCTTGCCCCACTCACCAGCTAGCTTCATTTTACTTCAGTGTTTTGTGTCCTCCACAGGATAGTGAGTAGGTGACCTAAGTTTGTTTTTTTCTGAAATAAAGGATAATAATAGGTTTGTTTGAGAATTTAATAGTTAATCATCGTATATGTGCTTTTTTCTTTTTTTTCTTTAAATTGAGAGACAACGGACGTATAAGAGTAAGTTTAAGGTATAGAAGGTGTCGATTTGATATTTTTATATTGCTCTATGATTAACATTGTAGCATTAGCTAACACCTCCATCATGTCCCATAATTATTTCTTTTTTGTGGTGAGAACATTTAAGATACAATTTCTTAGCAACTTTGAAGTATATAGCACAGTATTACCGACCATAATCACTATGCTATGCATGAGATCTCCATAACTTATTCATCTTATAGCTGCAAGTTTGTATGCTTTGACCAACATCTCCCTAATTCCCTTATCTGAGCCTCAAATAAATACCATTCTGCTCTCTGTTTATATGAGTCTGGCTTTTATAGATTGCACATATATGTGACATCATAAGTATCTTTCTTTGTCTGGCTTATCTCACTTAACATAATGTGCTCAAGGCCATCCATGTTGCAAATGGCAGGATTTTCTTCTATTTCATGTCTGAGGTAGTATTCCATTTTATATAAATATCACATTTTCTTTCCTTATCTGTTGGCCAGTACACTTAAGTTATTTCCATATTTTGGCTATTGTGAATAATGCTGCAATAAACATGGAGAGTAGTTATCCCTTCAAGGTCCTGATTTCATTTCTTTTGCATATATACCCAGAAGTAGGATTGTTGGATCCTATGGTGGTTCTATTTTTGACTTTTTGAGGAATCTCCATATTACTTTTCATAGTGGCTGCACCAATTCACAGTCCTATCAACAGTGAACCATATCCTTACCAACACTTATTGTCTCTTATCTTTTTAATGATAGCCATAAGAACAGGTGTGAGGTGATATCTCATTGTGATTTTGATTTACATTTTCCTGATGATTAGTGATGCCAAGCACCTTTTCTCCTGTTGGCCATTTTTGTATCTTTCTTGGAAAAATGTGTATTCAGTTCCTCTGCCCATTTTTTAATCATATTTTTTATTACTGAGTTATATGAATTCTTTAAATATTTGGATATTAACCTCTTACAGATACATGGTTTACAAATATTTTCTCTCATTCTGTAAGTTGCCTTTTCATTTTGTTGATGTTTCTTTTGATGTGCAGAGCTCTTTCGTTTGATGTAGTTCCATTTGTTAATATTTGTTTGAGTTGCTTGCTCTTTCCGCATTATGTCTAAAAAATAGTTGCCAAGATCAATGGCAAGGAGGTTTTTTCCCCCTATATTTTCCCCCCAGGGATTTATGGTTTCATACATTATGTTTAATTTTACTCCATTGTAGTTAGTGGTATAAGATAGGGGTACAGGTTCTTCTATATGGCTATGCAGTTTTCCCAGCACTATTTATTCAAGAAACTATCCTTTTACCCATTGAGAATTCTTGGCTCCCTTATCAAATAACACTTGACTGTGTATACTTGAGGGTTTAATTCTAGGCTCTTAGTTCTGTTCCTTTGGTCTGTGTATCTATTTTTATCCCAATACCATACTGTTTTTATTACTATAGCTTTATAGTACAGATTGAAGTCAGAAAATAGGATGCCATAGCATTCTTTCTCAAGATTACTTTGGTTATTTGAAATCTTTTGTGGTTCCCTGCAAATTTTAAGATTGTTTGTTCTATTTCTGTGAAAAATTCCTTTGGAATTTTGATACAGATTGCATTGAATCTGCAGATTGCTTTGGGTAGTATGGATATTTTAACAATATTCTTCTAATCCATAAACATGGAATATTTTTAGTCTTTGTCTTTATTTCATCAAAGACTTAGAGTTTTCTTGGTACAAATCTTGTACTCGGTTAAGTTTAGTCTTAAGTGTTTGTGGTTTCAATGCTGTTGTGAATGGGATTGTTTTCTTTATTTCTTTTTGAGATATTTTACTGTTTAGCTTGTTTTATGGGTTTTTCCTAATAGCCATCAATGTTCAGTTCCTCCAAAAATGCCCCAACATTTATGCATCCATTCTTATTCACATTCAGATGTTTTTGTTGTTGGTTTTGTTTTTTATGGCAACATATTTCACTATTCTCTTTCTTAAGAAGTTATAGTTACAGGGGGAAATCAAGCAAAGATGGCAGAGGAGTAGAGGACCCTATTTCAACCATTCCCCTGAATTGAGCTGGTTACCTACCAGACCATTCTGAACACCCACGAAATCAGCCTGAGGTGATATATCCAGTTATATCTGGATCTCTACAAACAGAATATCTCAGGAGATTGGTCTTGAGGTATGAAGCAGGGAGCAGTGATCCTGCAGGCAGATAAACGGAAGGGGGAGGGAGCCTCTGGAATCCTGTACCACCAGAGCTCAAAAACCTCCCACACTGGGGACTGGGCACAGACTTGCGAACAGGTGGGGCAGGGGAAGGACTTTAGGGCAGCTCCCCAGACTGAAACCTGAAGCTGAGGGTGCATGCATGTGAACTGCGGGTGGCTAGCAAGTCTTAGAAGCACAAAGGGCAGAGACTTACCATGAAAAACTATGGACTCTGAGAAACAAACTGAGGGTTTTATTTTATTTTTTTTAAAGGTTTTATTTATTTATTTATTTGACAGAGAGAGAGAGAGAGATCACAAGTAGGCAGAGAGGCAGGCAGTGGGGCGGGGGGAAGCAGGCTCCCTGCTGAGCAGAGAGCCAGATGCGGGGCTCTATCCCAGGACCCTGAGATCATGACCTGAGCCGAAGGCAGAGGCTTTAACCCACTGAGCCACTCAAGGGCCCCCAAACTGAGGGTTTTAGAGGGGAGGGGGGTGGGGGGATGGCTTAGCCCAGTGATGGGTATTAAGGAGGGCACGCATTGTATGAAGCACTGGGTATTATACGCAAACAATGAACCATGGAACACTACATCAGAAACTAATGATGTACTGTATGGTGACTAACATAACATAATAAAAAACATAAAACAAACTGATGGGATAAGGGAGGCAATATTTTGGTCAAACAGGCTTTTGGTGCTCTTAAAGTCCTGTTTCTGCCTAGAGGTAGTCTTCCAGCCTCAGGTGACAAATATTGCCATAATCTGATTGCTGCACACTTGCTTCAGACAAAATGAATCCAAATTATTTACAAGTGGTGCTTAGTGTTCACCGTCAAAGATCAAAATAAATGCTGTTCCTTTAAAAAAAAATTACAGTTGGTCTTACTTCAGTAGTTTCTTGAACAGACAGAGTTCTCCTTACTTCTCAACTAAACTTTCTCTCTGAGGCCAAAGTGACCTTCTTAATTAACACATTTTTTTTGTCCTTTTTCTTTCATTTCACTAAGTCTTTCTGTAAATTCTAGTCAAATTATTCTTCCTGAAGCATAGACAGATCCCTTCCTTTACTCAGAATGCTGTAATAGGAAGAATGAACAAAAGCCAGTATTTGTTATTAACTGTGTTGCGGACATTCTTTCAAAATTTTTACATGCATTAGTTCATTTGATCTTCAAAAATAATCTGATGAACCAGACAATATTAGATATTATTCTTTTATCTTAGAGCAAAGGAAAACAAAGAACAGAGAAGTTAAGTGGTATGCTCTAGGTTTTGCAGTGTGTAAATGGTTCACACAAATTATTTGAATTGAAGAGACACTTTTTATGTGCAGTTACAGACAAAGAAATTTGCAGTCATCTGTGATAGCTAAGAAAAAGTCTGTTAATAATAAATTCATCTACACATATTTATAAATAGAAGATTTTACTGTGTAAGAATGTGTTAATTATTTAGTTTTAAAAAATTATAGATTTGAGGGGCTCTGTTTATGACTCTGTGGCCCAATGTGGGGTCTCTTACGCAAAGATTGGGAATGCCAGTATAGATCTTAATCCCGGTGTCAGCATGGTTATTTACCTTACCTCTTTTAGTTTTTATCTTTTTTCATGTTTTCCTATGTTGTTATCATATCATTTGCCCTTTACTAAATCTCATCACACTTTGTTGATATATATTTCTTACAAACCAATACATGAATATGGGAAAATATTTTATTTTTGTCTACAGAATTAATCTTGATATTTATATTTAAATATATTCATTTTTAGGATACCTTTTTAAGTTCAGATGCTCCTGAGCTAAATTTCTCATGGATATGTTTAAGGTAGTTTTCTTCTTGTTTTGTTTGCTGCTCAGATTAAAATCATAGAAATCCTTACACTTTAATCACTGATTTTGATACTATTCTATATGTTTCTGAGTAGTCCTTAGTCAATTTCTGGAATGCTTATGACTTATTTGTAGATTTCAAGTTCACTTCAGTGGAAATGCATTCGGTTTTATAGATTGACAATAATATAGGAATGTTGATGCATAGAATAATTGGCTGTCAGAACCAGAGGTAATATACATATTCCTTTTTTCAACTATCTCTTCTTAACCACATAAATTTGCTAAGTTACAGAAAGTCTATATGATTTTTCTTAATTATCACCATATAATTGTTTTTCAGACATTTTAAGGTGGAAGATAAGAAGCTTAAAAAATCAAAACAAAATAAACTGAATAACTTAATTTACAGGAACAAAATAAATTTTTAAAAAGATAAATTCAAACAAAAAACTTACTAGAAATTCCAAGTCATGCATGACAAATTATATTTAACTGCACTACCATTACATCAAAATAGCCAGTTAAGTCAGTCAAAATTGATAATGACAAGAGTATCTAATTCACCTTCCATTTTCAATCTGGCATTATGTAAAACTAATTATAGGTGAACTGGGGAAAACATATAATTTTATCAAAGCTGTATTGGTTATATTTAAGTTTATAAATCAAAAAGGGTTTTGTATTTTTTATGGTAATGCATAGGTAATTGTAGTATCTTTGTGTTGTGGAAATATATTACACTTAAAATGTGGAGCCATATGGGCACTGTAAGGCTAGGCTACTTGGCACATTATCTTTATGCAGCTTTTGAGGTCTAGAATTAGCAAAAGTTGTTTTAGTGAAGAAGGCAGAGATCCAAGTTGTCCACAAATGGGTGGAATAAACAGATGGTCCATTAATCCATCACAGTGATTATTAGAAAATACCAAGGGGCTAAACAAAAAGAGGCTACAATAATAGAGTTATATGGAATGCCCTAGAATAAATCTAGGAGAATAAAGATCCCGTGATTCCTCTCTGGGCATCATAGATAACAGGAAGGTCCTAATAGATGTTATTTCCTCAAAGAACATCCAGCTTCACTTTAAGATGAGGAAATAAGAAAATAGTCATTAAGCATATATTATATTCTAGGCATAGTTCAAAATCCACAAGAACAAAGATAAAGAACTGAGTCTCTTTTCTCAATGAACTTAGTAATCTAGTAAAAAGAGAAAGAAGAAACAATCAATTAAAAACCGAGGTATACACAAAATGAAATGGGAACACGGAAGAAGAAACACCGAAAATTGGATTTTCCAGAAGGCTGGGGTGGTTTTGTAAGAGATGTGTCAATGTCATTAGTTTGGTAGTTGAAAGATGCATAAAATATTGTCAGGTAGACTATCTTCGGTAAGATGTAGGGAATAGAGTGTGGGGTGTTTGAGATGCCTTAATAAAGCGGACATGGAAAAGCCACAGAAGTATATGATTGTGGTGTGTGGAAGGAGCTATGAGTAGTTCAGCATGGTTGAAACACACAGTTTAAGATGAGGATTGACAGATATGAAATTGGACAAGTAGGTTGGCATAAGGTTGTAAAGGACAATGATTTAGGTGCTGTAGGCATTGGAAGTCATTACAGAATTTCAGTGGTAAAGAGACATAATCTGACAAATGGATTAGAAAGATCTCTTTGGCAGCACAGAGATGGCCAGTTGAAATGAGAGAACTCCTTGGAGAGCAGAAGATTATATGTTATAGAGGCTCCTATGGAAAGCGGGGGGTGAGAGTCAGAGTTGTGCTAATAACGTAGTGGGGAAGATGATTTTACAAGAAGGGACAAAGGGAGGAATGCATAATTGGGGCAGGAGCTGTGGATAACTGTCAATGGAATTTAGAATATTGTATTGTTCCAAACAGATCTTTATTAATATGGTTTCAAATGCCACTTGCCTGGAAGTTGTCTTCTAGAAATGTTGGCATATTCTGAATTATATGTATTTTTTTCTTATATATCAACAAAGGACATTTGAAAAGAGAATCACGTATAATGTTTTTATCCAAGGTTACTTATTCTTCCTCTCATTAGAGATTTTTATTCATCGTCAAACAAGAAAGACAATTATAACTACTTTTTACTAAGTCACAAATAATGTGACTATATTCATGGGCAGTAGATTGGTGAAGTACATGTATTTCTGTGAAAATGGATTTACTAATTAATAGTTCTCTATGGGACTGAAAGTTGAGATTTATTTTCAATAACTATCCTGCTTCCTGAATTAATACAAATTCATCAAATCAATACCTATTATAGACTTTTTCTTTGTCAATATGTTTGGTAACTGTACTGAAGTGAATTTATTATGATTATGTCCTTTGAACTTTAACTTCAGTGAGAATTTATCAATGTTTTTCCTTATTGTTTTTATTATTATAGTAAGATGCTTCTTTAATAATCTTTGCCTTAGTTCAAAGTAAAAAAAAAAGTGTAAGAAAAAATAATATGATTGAAATTATTGGCTTACATAACTTTAAGCTGTCACTTTAAGTGAAGTTTGATTCACTGGCTTGTTTCCTAAAAATTGGGTTTCTTTCCATTTTTCTGCATACTTATATGGGAACTCCTTGTTGTGGTAAAATGACTGTAGTCATTTTAATATTCATATCCTCACACAACCTCATCCAGAGGAAAAAGGGACTCCTTAGCTCTGCTTTTTATTGGAAGCTAGGCAAATGTTTCAGCTTACAAGAACTTTTGAGTTGATTGTTCCTTCCTTGAGTCTCCCTATGAGGACTCAGAAGGGGCAGGTGGATAGGGAGTGCCCGTTGGCCTAATCCAGTTAAGCTCCACCTGAATCAGTCAAGTGCCATCCAAATCCAAACAAAACTGAGAGGTGGATTTCAACAGTGAAGAAATCCAAAGAGGAAATATGGATGACATGCATCAATCACAAAACCCAACAAAACTTCGGAAAGCAACCTGAATATCTACGAAAGAAGTACATACATGTCTATGAAAATGCTCATAGATATATATTTTAACTTCTTTGGCCAGCAGTTTATTTGAGCTAAAATATGCCAGTGCTTTATTCTTTAGACCAAACAAATTCTGTGATTTATTATATAGTTCTTTGCCAAGAAATAAATGTGCAGTCTGAAGCATAAAACAAAGAAATTTCTTCTTGATCCACACTTCAAAGCCTTGGTACTTCATATGATCCTGGAGGGGGAAGGGAGGAGATCCTAACTTAATAGGGTCTTTAGGATTTAGCAGATGTTAAATTTTAATAGATGTCAACAGATTACTCAGTTAAAAAGCAGCCTAAGAGACATAGAAGAAAAAAAAAAAGATATAGACTTTGCTTTACATCATAGAAGATATGAATTTTTTATAACTAGCAAACTCATGACAGTTTCACTGCGCAGTAAAATAATTTGAGATCAGGAAAATATTTGAGATCATGAAGTTGGTTTAAAAATAAGTGAAAGGTATGTTGCCTATCTTGCTTACCTTGTGGTAAGCATTGTTTCAGTTTCTTATTGACCTAGTTGTAGAATAATCAATTTTCCATTTTTGGATTTATGTCATTATTTTCCAAGAAATTGTGTATTTATTGGAAGCTATACAAATTCAAAAGAATAGCAAGAATCTGGAAGATTCTGGACTTCCATGCAGATAATGATATATATCAAATCAATCTAGACTGAGTCTACAAGAAAATCATCCCATTGAATAAAATTTATTTTTTGGAGGTTTAGATTACTAAAGTACCATGTCAGGATGCCCATTATATTGAAGAATCACATTATCCTGAAAATGCCTTATTATAATGATTTAGATTTGGCTGTCACTATATTGGTTGTCTTAAATGGTGAGAAAAAATGAGTCACAATGAAGGAAAAAATGACAAACCTGCTTCTAGTATTGGCGCAATGCTGACATATTAAGGAGGTGGAAAAAAAAAATCACACTCATGTTGCCAGTAATGATTTCAAATAAGTTATCATCATGAAAGTTTGTAGCAGAGCAGTTGCAGTGAACAGGTGTGATGTAAAAGTCAAGTGGTTTTCTCTTGCTCACATGCGGTATGTTTTGCAAATATTCTACCACACTTGGCAATGTAAAAGAATAAATGTACTAAATGCTTTCCAATATTTTGACAGCTAGCATATAGCACCCAACTGTTAATGCCAATGGAAAGTCCAGGAGAAAGACTTTGATTCATTTAAAATTAATTTCAGAAGTAATGTACGATTGTTACCATTTAAAAAATTACAGAAAGGCGGAACTATTCTAAAACAAAAGTTAAAGACTGTTCATCTTCTCCTTGTTCAGCTCCAATTCCATGTCCCTGCCTAAAGGGAATCACTATTAATAGCCTGTGTATATATTTCCAGCTTTTATTTCTATCTGTATATCATAATTTTCAGGGCCTGCAAAGTCAAGTGGTTTTCATGGGACCATATACTTAATTATTCTAATTCTCTTCCTTATGCCAGTTCTGGAAGAAAATAAAAGTGTCATTTCTTTTATTTTTTAAATCCTGAAGAATAATATTTGTAATATTCAAATAGCTTGACATTATCAATATGAAAAGTATGATTTTTATATACATTTTAGTTTCTACTGCTTCAGTCAATAGACACTCATTCTTTTTATTTTCATTTTCTTTTTAAGATTTTATTTACCTATTTGTCAGAGAAAGAGAGAGAGAGGAAGAGAGAGTACACAAGTATAGGAAGTGGTAGGCAGAGAGAGAAGCAAGCTCCCCACTGTGCAGGGAGCCCGATGCGGGACTCGATCCCAGGACCCTGGGATCATGACCTGAGCCAAAGGCAGATGCTTAACCTACTGAGCCACCCAGGTGTCCCTGTATTTTCATTTTCCTCTCATTATTATAGAAGTAGTTTCATGCTAACCCTTTTGTAGGACTATATGAGATATAAGGGTTGTTGAATGAAAAATAACCAAGGGGGAAATTGCTATATGATAACCTGATGCCAATATTAAAATAAAATTTAAAGACTTTCACATTGTTTTATGGTAGTGAATATTTTAATTATTCTTTGGCCTTAGTAGTTACTTCTAATGTAAGTACTTTTTAGATTACTTGTTATTGCCACTTATGAATGTAACATCTTTTGTCACAAGAACTTAAATATTGAACAAAATATAGTATAATTCTGTTAGGTAATGCCAGATTCTAGAGAAAGATTTAGGGTTGAAGTCACAAATGATGACAAATCTCTACTAATATAATTTATTAACGGTGATTACATAGAGACTTCCTTCCTTCCTGTCTTCTTTCCTTCCTTCCTTGGCTACCTAAGCCTACTCTTAGTTATTGTTTCTTTTTGGTGATAATTTGATGTCATTATTACTATAAAATTCACATGGTGGTTCCTTCTCCTCCAGGTCCTTCCAGTGTTCAGTTCAGCTACGCCTTTTTCTGAAGCCCTTACCTTACCTGATGCCTATTTATTTTATCCTCTGTCACCAACTGCCACGAAAATGATTTGCTAATTTAAAACAACCCACTCCTTAAGGTCCTCATTCTCATAAAGCAATCCACTCTGACCCTCGACTCCTATATCACAGGAACATTTTAGTCAAAGATTCATGATGCCTCTGACCTAATTTATTTTTTCTACTTTGGAGAGTGAAGGCATTGTGGAGTGAGAACAGTATTTTTCCTCTAACCCGGAAATGCAAAAGCATTTCATTCTGACTCCTGCAAGAGCAAAAACAGAGGTGCCCAAGGCAGCTACTTTCAGGATGGATGGAGTGATCTCAGTCTCTTTGCCATGTCCAATTCTCACACCTGTTACTCAGCTTTGAAGAATCTTGAGGACAGGGGAATTGCATAAGCACTTTTATGATCTGCATGTGGTTGTATTAATTTCTATTTCTTGGGCAAACAAATAGAAAGGAAAAGAAATGAATTTGCAAAAAAAAAAAATATCGTTTCTATGTTAGTGTAATTACAAAAAAAAAAAAAAAAATTGCCAGTGCTGTATGGAGTGTCATGCTGGGGCATATTTCAGTCTTTCACCCATCATTTCAGAGAAATGACTAGGTCACTTGTGGTTTATTTTGTGTTGTAATTAATGTTTTTGACATTGGGAAAATCTTAGAAATGTTTAATAAACATGTCAGAGAAATTCTCTAAGGGTACCTTTTGACTCTCTATTAGGGTCAATTATTAGAGGTCAAATAACCTCTATTAGGTTAGGATTGTCAGGTAAAATACAAAATATCCAGGTAACTTTGACTTTAAGAGAAACAATGAATATATTTTAGTATAACCATGTCCAGTGCAAGATTTGGGCACACTAAAAATTATTCATCATTTATCTGAAATTTAAATGAGCATTCTATGTTTTTATTCACTAAATTTGGCAACGATACTATATGTGATAGTATTCCTCAGATATAGAAGGAGAAAGATGGTCGAAGCATAGGAAAGTTTCAGTGATGGCTTCTCAAGATGGCATCTTCCGATTACTCTAAGCAGTGATGAATTTATTTACATGCCAATTTTCTATTTAGATAAACTCATAGTACTTACCATTAAATGAAAGGGTCATGGAAAGGAAAAGTAAATATCCCTTAAGTGTGAATACTAGTATTCTTCTAAAAAAATATGGCTCAGGTTATCATGCTTTCTCTCATAATTTTCCTCTCTTAATGATAACAATAACAATATCAGTAATATAATAATTATAAAAAAACTACTTATTCGAAGTTTTCTACACGCCAAACATTTTCCATTAATTACAACTTTTAATCCTTACAACCACTGTTAGACTTTATATCTCATGAAGGATTGTGTCTTTCCTATTCATTACTCAATTCCCAGAAACCTAGAGAGTATATGTCAATTATAGAGTGTTTGCTCAATGAATGGAAAAAGGAATAAATGAGATAGGAATTATTATCTTGATTTCATAGAGAACTTGAGGCTTATTGATGTTGAGATATTTCTTCCTAATCAAGCAGAACCTAAATGACAATGCTTAGACAAAAACACAGTTTGTTTCATTTCATATACCATGCTTTATTAGCTAATTTGAATTGGTTCAGAATCTTATCATTTAATTCCAAAAATATGACTATTGTACTAACAATAGTATCTGTCAGTATTTGACAATAATATCTGTCAATATTTGTTGAATATCCATATGTGGATAAATTTGTAGACATTATAAAGTAGAGATGGCAAACACACTGTTTACCTTTTTTCCGACTACCCCAACAAGACTGGATGTTTAGTGATGGGCTACATTTATGGGACTCCATCCCTTTCAGACAACCTGGTCCTGGTAATTTGACCATTTCTTTTTTTTAACTTAATAATTACATTTTAATGTAATCTTCTATTCTAGGGGGTCACAAAATCAAATGCCTAAAGTCTCTAGGAAGGTAAAATTTATAAAGTTGAAAATAGAAAGATTAGCAGCTACATTGTAACCATTTTAAATGTACCTGCCTAGCCACATTGTTTGTTTGTTTTTATTTCTTTATTTTTATATGCTTATTTTCTTTGGTGATATGGTAGTTCATAAATATTTATTTATTTATTTATTTATTTATTTTGATCATTTCTTTCTTATACTGTAGCATGCATCAGTGTACCCAAATAGATTCTCAAAATCATTGGGATATGATTTCAGACAGTTGTCATTAGTAGTCACTCTATGGGGACACCTGATTTCACAACTAATTTCCATTCTTTGAAGAGCCTCCCAACACCCAAAAGCCATGGTATTTCTGGGGAGATTGGTTATTTGCATAAGAATATAAACAAACCTTCATATAATTCTATTGTTAGAGATAATATCATAAAATATCATAATTTTGCAATCTATTTTTGCTTGACCTAGACCTTAAAACCTTAGGCAAATCTCTGATTGGAAACTCTAGTATGTTGGTGCAAATTCATTATCCTACAAACATTTTTACAAACCACAGCAGAGCAAAATGCTTTACTACAAAGGAAAATTAGCCAGCCATAGGCAAAATATAGCAATCTAAATAAAAGGGGTGACTGTAATTAGTATTTGTCAGTATAGCTGCAAATGTTGAATGACAGTTAATCATCCTGCATACCCATGGTGTTTAGTGTTATGAGACACTCTGAATATAATGCATGGCTCTCCCTTAGAGGCATGCTTTCACATGGTCTAATCTGAAACAAGGACTGAATACCAGTCATCTTTGTTTTGAGAAGTTCAAGAGAGTCTGACACAGTAGATGCTCAGTAAATGTGCTGATAAATGCTTGGTGTCCACTAGCATGCTTTGCTCCCACACTCTGATGGTATCATCTCAGTTGCACTATTTCTTTCAGAAGATCCATCCTAGCTTATGATTTCTTGTCTTCCTTATCCATCAAGCCATCCCCAAGTTTATAGGTGATTTTACAGGTGATACTGTGTGTTCTTGAATTGAGAGAATATTCCTTCCCCCCCCTTACCTGTTCATACCTTATTTATTTATTTTTCTTCTGAATTTCAGAATCTTATCTAGGAATTGGGTTGTGGAGTCTCAGATCAGGATTCTTTTGCCTAGAAGTTCTGTCAGAGATTAGGGCATATAAAAACTACATAACATATGGAGATCATGCTCACTGCTTCAAGAATTTATCTACATCCATAGATGTAGATGAATTTCAGCTGAAGGGGCACTAAAATTTATTGACTATTATAACATACTATCTAGTGTACTATCTGTTTTTAAAAGCTGTCCCGTTAGAGCTTCAAATCAATTATGTGAGGTGGGCTTTATTCCACTTTTAGAAGAGAAGGGACTGAGCCATAATGACTATAAGCCTACATTCAAACACAAGCCTGTCTTTTTTCAAGGAAATGTATAACTATTAATGAAGTATATTTATGTGGGTGTGTTTCCAGAAGATGGACATCAGAATAAGGTTAGGTTAATTTTTATTATGTCATTCACATTTTACCTAGATATAGAAAGTGGTATGTCAAATATGAGTGTTCTTGTATGAATTTTGTTTTTCTTTATGTGATACCATAGAATATTATCATGCCATAGCCAGTTGGGATCTACTTAATTGAAGCCTAGTACTTTAAAACAGGAAATACAGATTGTTGAAATATATAAGAGTGCGTAAGTTTAAGTAGCTACTTAGAAATACCACTTTTCTTCTAAGTCCACTTGCTTTTTCTCTAGTAAGAAAATACCTTGCTAAGGTTAAGTAGCTCATTTCTGAATATGGGTAAACTGAAAAATAGAAATTTCACATCATGTTTTCATGGCCATACCACAGGAGAACAGAGAGAAAATGCTGTATTGGAAATCCACAGTCCTACAATTTATAACCTAGAGATTTCCAAGGAAATCTTTCCCTCCCCCTCCCTTTCTATCCAGAGTTTTGGATTGAAACTAAACCAGAACACATCATCATCATTATCATTCCCCAAATTGCTATTTAAAAAGTTTCAGACATACACTTGCTTCATGTTGATGATGCTTGCTATTCCCCTTGGGTAAAATAATCTGATGTAGTATTAAGACTGTCACTAAGAATTGTTCATGTATAATTTATAGTCACAATTAAAAAGCATTTTTAACCAAGTGTCACAACACAGTGACAACTAAATTAGACTGTGATTTACATTACCATGTGCTCCCACTTGATTTATTGTCACTCTAGAGAAATTGATAAACAGCTCATGTAGAGCAAGACAGAGGTCTTAGTCAAGAAGGTGTTCATTCCCCATGTGTGAATGAGGTGAGATATAGATGGTGCATGTTTCTAACTTTATGATTAATAATTAATTTTTAGAATATGTAAAGCAATGAAAGAACAACCCTTTTAGTAATCATACAAAGCTACTTTCAATAGGCAGAGAAAATACTATATTTTTATTTATGGTATAGTTTGAAGTTAGAGTGAAGAAGTAAATGTAGAGATCCTTAAACCCAACTACCTCTTTTATTTTATTTTATTATTTTTAAAAATATTTTTTATTTATTTATTTGACACAGAGAGAGAGATCACAAGTAGGCAGAGAGGCAGGCAGAGAGAGAAGGGGAAGCAGGCTCCCTGCTGAGCAGAGAGCCAGATGCGGGGCTCGATCTCAGGACCCTGAGATCATGACCTGAGCTGAAGGCAGAGGCTTTAACACACTCTGCCACCCAGGTGCCCCCCAACTACCTCTTTTAAATATTCAGAAGCCAAAGTTCAGCTATTCAACTGACAAAGTTGGTATTACCCAAAAATAATTTCAAGTGCATACCTTGAATGAAGTAATTTAATAAAAGCCATATTCAAGTAAATGCAAAGGGGGGCATTGTCAGGCTGAGATCCAAAGGATTTGTGTACTTATTTTGAGTGAATCTGGAAAATACTGATTTTCTTTTCATGGAAATTTCAAGAATAAAGTAGGATATATAAATTAACTGTCAACAGTAGAAAACATGAGAGCAGCAAAATATTCCAGAGAGATCATGTGACTAGGTAAAGAGTACAAGTATGAACGGGGAAATTGTTTTGTTCTGGAGGAGAAAGTGACCTGGAACACTGATAGTTTGCTGGAATGCTTAGAAAAAGCAAGATGATATTTGATTTAATTTTCATTATTTGAAAAAAAAAGAAGAAGAAGAAGAAAGTGATGAATTTGTGGATTCTAGTAATGGCTGAATAGTCATTACTTTAGAGGATTCCTTTATGGATAACAACTTTACAATCTGGGCGTAACTACGTCAGAGCAGCTACTGAAAAGTGAAGAGAATAGGGCAAATTCTCCTGAATAGCCCATGTTCAGATGAGGAGAGTTATATTTGTTTTCACTCTTTTTAGCTTAGAAGTAGACAGAATCCCTTGTGGGGAGAAAAGTCCCTGATACTATGCTCTGAGGAACCAGAATACTAAGGCACAGTAACTGTAGTTCCTGAGAAAAAGGGAGGACTCCATGAAAGGAAATATCTAGAAAAGGTATCTCCAAATTCCATCTGCCTATATTCCAACAGACCCCTGAATCCTGAATTTGTGGACCGGCTTCCAGTCTCAAAAACTTAAAGTGCATGATTCCCATTATAAGATGCAGTCTTAACTGAGTTAAAGAGAACCAGGAATGTGGGGGCCCTGGGTGGCTCAGTTGGTTAAACATCCAACTCTTGATTTTGGCTCAGGTCATGGTCTCAAGGTTTTGAGACTAAGCCCCGTGGTGTTGGGCTCCATGCTTAATGGGGAGTCTGCTTGAGATTCTCTCTTTCCCTCTCTCTGTGCCCTTACCCACCATGTGTGTGCACTTTTTCTTTCTAAAATAAATAAATCTTGTAAAAAAGAGAATACCAGAAATATGGAGCATATTCTCAAAAGAAAAGGAAAGCAAATGAGATCTTCCCCAAAATGAGGTAAATGTTGGAATTAGAAAGGAATTTAAAGTAGCCATTCTAATTATATTCAGTTATGTAAAAGAAAATATTCTTTCATTTGGAGAAAAGATGGGAAATATTAGCAATAAATAGTAACGATAAAAAAAGACCAAATGAATCTATATTTAAAAAATAGCATAGTGATTTTTTTTAAAAAAGATCAATGATAGATTTAACACAGAATGGAGACAACAGGAGAAAGACTAAGTGAGCTTGAAGATAAATCAATAGAAACTATCCAAGCTGAAGAGCAAAGAAAAAAAAATGTTAAAAAGTAAATGAGCAGAGCCTCTGGTATATCTTACATAATATCAAATAGCCTAAAGTAAGCATGATTGGATATCCGTCAGGATAAGGCATAAAAGCATGTGAAGACATTTTCTAAAATTTGAAGGAAGTAAAGATACAAAGTGTTAAACCAATCCCAAGCTGAAGTAAATATTAAGAATTCTACAGCTGGGAAAATTGGTCCTTAGAAAAGAATGAGGGACTCTTGGATGGCTCAATCGGTTAAGGGTCTTCATTTGGCTCAGGTCATGACCTCAGGGTTCTGGGATCAAGTATCAAGTCCCATATCAAGCTCCCTGCTCAATGGGGAGTCTCCTTCTTCCTCTGCCCCATCCCCTCCTCTCATACTCACACATACTCTCTCTGTCTCTCTTTCAAATAAATAAACAAATCTTAAAAAAAAAGAGAAAAGAATGAATACTTATATTGGTAAATATGTGGTTAAACACAAAAGCCTATTTTAATTTGTTATTTTATGTTATTCTTATAAATTTATTTATATTACCTATTACTACTTCCAACAAAACTATAACCGTTGTCTTGCAAGACTTCATCTAACATGCGTGTATGTAATACATGCAACAACCCTAGACTCAATAATAGAGGGAGATAAATTGACCTACATAATGCCAAGATTTACATATTTTATATGACGTGCTAGTATATTCTAAGAAGGCTGTGAAAACTAGGAATGCATATATTGTACTGTCTAGAACAACCAATGAAAAATTAAAGCAGAAAAGTATAAACTAAAAGCCAATAGAAAAAATTAAAATTCAGTTCTAAAATATATACAAATAATAGGCAAGAAGGTAGAAACAAAAACCAAAAAATGCAGACAAATACAAAACAAATTATAAAAATTAGAGGGGCACCTGGATTGCCCAGTTGCTTAAGTGTCTGCCTTTGGCTCAGGTCATGATCCCAGGGTCCTGGTATCAAGCCCCATATTAGGCTCCCTGCTCAGTGGGAAGCCTGCTTCTCCCTCTCCCTCTGTGTGCTACTCTACCTGCTAGTGCTCTCTTTCTCTCAAATAAATAAAATCTTTAAAAACAATTAGAACCCAATCCAACCATATAAAAATTATATTATACATGAATTAACAAAGACTCTAAAAGGTACAGATCTAATTTTACATCTTAAGAAATTAGGAAAAGAATATCAAATTAATCACAAATTAAGTAGAACGAAGAAAATATTAGAGACAAAAGCAGAAATCAAGAAATTGAGAGAAAAAATAGAAAGTAATATTTAAAACCTATATAAGATCAATTAGCTCTCATTAGAAGTGCCAATTCAATATGCGATGTGTAATCTTTTCAACAAATAGAGATAGAAAGTTGATATTTATAGGTAAAACAAGGAACTTCACCTTTATCTTATTCATTAAAATAAAGTTAAAAAATTAACTTGAGATAGATAAGAGAATCAGCTGTAATTGTAAAACTTCATGAAAAGACATAGTGGAAAATCTTTGTGACATTGGGTTAATAAGCAAGATTTCTTTGAACAGAAGATAGACGTGCACACACATGCACACACACAACATAACAAATAATTGAAAGTATTTTTCCTTGATAATTCACAGTTCAAAAAAATGAAAATGCAAGTCATAAGCTGGAAAGAAATATTTTCAAAAATATATCTGACAAAAGACTTTTTTCCAAAATTTGTAAACAAGACTTACAACTCAATAGCAAGAATACAAACAACCCAATTAAGAGATGGGAAAATGTTTTGAACAGAGGCTTTACAGAAGAAAATACAGAGAAGCAAATAAGCACCTGAAGAACGGCTATCAGTATTCAACAGAGAAATGGATTTTAAATCCCAGTGACATAGCCACTAGAATTGCTAGAACTAAGAGTTTACCATACCAAATACTGGTGAGGATGTGGAGGAAATCGTATTCTTATACATTGCTGATAGACATATAAAGTGATACAGCCACAATGAAAACTGGTTTAGCAGTTAAATGTACACTTGCCATCTGATCCAGCAATCTCATTCCTAGGTATTTCCTCAAGAGAAATGAAAACGTAGGTCTACAGAAAGATGTATACGAATGTCATTATTCATAGTAACTAACAACTTAAGACATAAATATCCATCAACTATTATATGATAATAAGTTTTTGTTATATATGTTATATATATTCAATAATATATATTATATAATACAATAAAATATAAAATTCAATAATATGTGTATTATTGAATACTAATCATCAATAAAAAAGAACATAATTTGGTACATAAACAACCTGCAGGAATCTGAAAAGCATTGTCTTTTGCAAAGAAGCTAGAAGAAATATTAAAAACTGATTTCACTTACGTGGAATTCTAGAAGAGGCAAAATCATAGGCACAGAAGTCAAATAAATGATTGCCTGGAGGTAGGGATTGGGAGAGGAAATTGAATGAAATATACAGAAGGAAATTTTTTGGAGTAGTTAGAAATGTTCAGTATATTAATTGTGGTAGTTATATGATAATGTACCATTATTAAAATAAATGTTTTTGTATGGAAATTATATCACAATCAACCAGTGGGGGAAAAGAAAGAAAAAGAAATTACACAAAACCAAAGCTCTTAGAAAGGAAAGTGACTAAATGGGTATAGGATTTTTTTTTTCTTCAGTGACAAAAGTGATTTATTGGAACAAATGGAATGATGAGATGGGGGTAGTTCATAAAGGAAAGAACGGTACTCATGTTATACTTAGCCATTTAGAGTTTTGACATAGAGGTTTTTAGTTGTTTGCTTTTTTTTTTAATAGGACCTCATTTTGTTGATATATTTTTATATTTCACCTAATAATTTTAAAGATTTTTCAAATAAAGATACGACTCAACTAAAAATATAATTGACCCATAGGCAGCATGTACTGGGACATAAAATAGATGTATTCCTTCAGAATCTACTTTGCACAAAATTATGCTGTAGTGCATTTATATCAGTTGTGCTAATACATTCATCTGTGTATATATCTATTTTTAATAGCTGACATCAGTTTTATTAGCAAATTGCGAATAACTGGATTATGTGCAGAAACCCAGTCTTAATACAAAGAAGGCAAGCAATTGTTTGAATATACTTTTTTTTTAAAATAGTCAAACAGTATAAATGTAGGGAATATATTTAGGAAATTTTTATTACTTTAATTTTTGATTTTTTTACAAAAAGAAATTATGCTTTTCATGCTACTGGTGTTTAAATATTTGTGATATCTAAGTAGATTTACATGATGAACAAAGTTTTTAAACGATCTAAGAAAATGGAGTATTTTCCAGTCGATCACAAATGTTGTAAAACTGAATTCAAATGTAATTAGCAGTGAAAAGTTACTGTTTGTGTTACCCAACAGTATTAGGTAAGAGCTTCCAGCATTAGCTACTCTGAACAACTAGAAGTGTTAAAAAAAAAAAAAAAAGTATATTTCTGTTCTTGTTCAAACTATTTTAATCTTTTGGTTACATTAAGTTTGTGTGTATTTACAGAATTTCACCTATATCAGTGAACCAGAAACCCAGCTCTATCAAATAACCTGTGAGTCTGGAAATAAAATTAGAAAACTAATAAAAGTGGAGATGTCAGGGCTCTTGCCATTTTCCTAGCAGCAGGGAATTCCTTTATTTGATGGATCACACTCTAATATTACTGATATGAAAATGGATGGCCAAATATATATTACAAATTCCATTCTAAGAAAATACAGCTCAGACGCATTTTTCCTGAAATTCACCATTTAGAAATTAGCACGTCAGTCTGTATTCATCTTGTTAAATCACATATTTATGTCTGATATACACACAGAATAAAGAAGAAAAGCTAAATGGTAGGAATTTAAATTTAGAACTCTATTATTCAAATGACATCTGCTAATATTTGGACCTCTTTATATTCAGAAACCAAAAAAGGAATCCATTATAAAAATATAGAGAAATTACGCTAAAAATTGTTCCACTTATTGCATCATCTTCATTAAGATAATTGTTTGGAATGGATTTATTTTCAATATAATTGCTTCAACAGTTTCTCTTATTATCCTTGATTACAAAATCTATTTACGTTCACACCCTACTTCCTTCTAGTGTTTTCGCCATTTGATGAATCAATATCTGTTTTTATATTATCGACACTTAAGAAAACCTGAAAGATCATTTAATTCTTGAACTTTTATTCTGAATGTATCAAGTATTTCTATAACCTTATCAAGCTAAACAAGGGTTATGGAATAAAGTATCACCATAACAGTAATTTATGTAATGAAATCAGTATCTTCATCCTCTAACCAAATACTCATCCTAAGTCTCATGCTTGGTGCTATTCTAAAGCATTAGGCTATTCCTTTTTTAGAGAATTTCATAATCTAGTTAAGAATATGGGACCTATATGTGAAATTAGATTATTATTAAAGATAAATACATCTTTGTATAAGTGAGACAAGTAAATAATTGAGACAACCTGGTTAGAAACTTTAAAAAATGTAGGAGTTTCAAAATATGGGAAAAATATCCCAGGGTTAGATTATCCTATAAGAATTTTATTAATTAATTATAGGATCCAAAAAAAGACTAATGATTAAAAGATCTGAATGTTTTAAGAAATACAGACTTGATTGAGGAGACAATGGAAAAGAATTGAAGCTAAGAATCAGGAGGGTAAGATAATGCAGCAGGATTTCAGAGCACGATGTCTGAAATAGGCCAGCAAGATTGAAAAGAAAGGGAAGATGACAGTAACAAGCAACATCATTGTTACAGGGTGCTGAATTATGCTAAGATTGGCAATTGTGTCTTGAATTTGGGCCAAGAGAACAACAAAGATTTGAAGAACTAGCTGATCCTGCTGAAACCTCTGATCCCCAGGCTTTATTTAGGAAGACTGGAAAGGAGACCTATTGAATGAAATCCTGCAGACAAGAGACTGTGGGGTGCAGGAACAGAGGGGCAAGAGCTATGGAAAATGATTGAACTACCTTCATATCTGGGAGCTGAGCATTGAAGACGGCAACCAGAGCCCTCTGAAGAGTGCACATGTATTTTTCCAGAAGCAGCAACTGGATACCTGCTGCAAGAGTATTCTCACCCTAAGAAGCTGTCCAAAGAAGCCATTAAAACCAGCAGAGAGAGGACTGTAACTGAGGGGCATTACAACTAAAGGAAATATCTTTCCTTCCTCCTCCCCAACTACCTTCCTTATATAATTAGGCCAATTATTCTTTGAGATAGAGAAGAGCAGGAGACATCTCAGGATCAGACCATGTACCTCCCTTCTGTGTTCTTTTAGTGCTATAGTGGGAGGAGCTAGTGATGGTGAAAGGGGCTCTTTGAATTAGAATTTATGTTACAATTCTAACCTGGAATCCATTTCAGATCTTACTCATGTTATCTGCTGACCAACAAAGAAGAGAGACATGACAACAATATGAGAGTTACAATTGGGAGGAAAAAATAATATTGTCCCACACAGAGGTTACAGTCTTTAACAAACTACTCTGGAAAGAAAGAATCCAGATGAATGACTGGATTTTGGAGATTTTAAAAAGAAAAAAAAGCAAAACTAACACATGCTTACAATTGCATCATTCTGATAGATCTTCAAGATTATGCTGTTATAGAATATTTAGAGAGATATATCAGAATGTGACCAGTTCAATTTTATTTAAGTTTGAAAATAAGGAAGGGGGTACTTCAGGGGTCAGTGTTATATAGACAGCAAGAAAAAATGCAAGCCAGAGAGGTCTTGGCAGGAGATCTAGTTTCCATGGTCTAAGAAATTAGTTGAAGCTTTAGGAGGGATGAATTATGCAGGGTAACAAATACAAAGAATGATAAGCAAAATGCTAGCAGAGCCCTTTCCTATTCAGCAGATTTAAAAAAAAAAAAAGAGAGAGAGAGATGTGGTAGAACACATTATCACAGACAGTAAGAAGTGGAGAATATTAGAAATTCAGGTGTCTATGGCAGTTAAAGTCAAGAAGAAAAATGAATGCTGGATTTCATCATATTCGAGAGCAGATTCATTATATAAATGAATCTAGAAGCAACACTGATGATTTGTTGACTGGTAAGGACATACAGTAACTCATCAAGGACGTTGGGTCTGAAAGCAAGGAGAATCAACAAGTGGTGTTTGGAAGGAACACAGGAATTGGGACAGATGTGTGGAGAGAGAGAAATGAAAGAGATAAGCTGGCAATCGGTTTATGGCAAGCAAATTAAGAAGTCCCTAACAAATGAAAGTAGACAACGCTTATCATTGACAAGAGCCAAGTGGTAGCAACAGGACAAGAAAATTCCGTGTTTTCATATACTTGGTTATAGAATTATTATTCAGTGGTACTGCAGCAGAAAAGCCATAACTAGATAGTATGGCTAATCTAGATGTGGACATGGATTAGATTATTTTAAGAAAAAGAATGGGCAGGGAAGAGCACCCAACATACAGTAAATAGAATAGTTTTGCAATAATTGCTTCTGGCACTCCATCATCCAGATACGTATAATTTTTTTCAAGAGGAGGGGGAGGGATAATGGTGAGATAGAGGGAGAAGTCAAGAGCATCTCAAGCAGACTCATTACCAAGGAAGAGCCCAACGTGGGGCTCAGTTTCATGACCTTGAGACCATGACCTGAGCCGAAATCAAGAGTCACACGCTTTATCAACTGAGCCACCCGGGTGCCCCAAGATGTGTGTGTGTGTATTTATCATTTCTGTTCTATATTATATATTTCTCAAGAGTGGGGGAGGGAGAGTATCCAGGAAGCTGAACTACATTAAGTTATTCTGCATTACAATCATTAAAACTGTTCATGAAATCAAAGGTGAGGAACTAGAGTCTAACACGATCAAATGAAAGCTCATATTCTAACTCAGTGGGAATAGTTAAATCCATAAGTCTGTTGTCTCCTGGAGAGTAAGAGGTAAAAAATAAATGCCAAAATTTTGCCAAAAGTCTAGATTATTTTATGCATTCATACAATTATGTTTTTAAGAAGTTTATAAAGGGTAGAAATCATACATTGAAACTACTGTATCTTGTTTGAATAAACAGTATCTATCTTTCTATCTTTAGTAAAGATAGAAAATCAACAATAGGGTCTTGTGATAAAATATCCCTTAATTTTATGCTAGCTTTCACCTTGGAATGTGATTGTGAAAGATCACCTTACTTCTATTTTCATGACCTCATCCAATCTAAGAAGTAAACATAATGAGTTTACTTGCTAAGCTTTTGCATGTGATGATATAGAATGTAGTAAATAAATTATTGTTAGGCATTTTTGCACACCCTAAAACCCTAATAAATAAAACCCTAAGGACAAAAAGAAAATCTATGAATAGAAAGTGTGCCAATATTATTTTATAAATATTTGACCTTAAAGTTTTCATTAGACATTTTGAAATGGAAAGAGTGGGAGAGCAAGTAATTAGAAATAAATATCTTTAGAAAGGTCTTAACATGCATGCATTTATAACATTATATAGTACATTAAAATATCTTTCCATTTGTTAAATCTTTAATGAGTCTTGATTATATTGTAAGCCACATCATTATCTTTTAAGTATTTATTTTGAAGTCAACTACTGTTTGCTACAGATTAAAGCAACAAAGTATCAAAAAAATGAGTTTGATTGTTTTTATCTACTTGGTTATTATTTTGAAATATGGGGTAATGGCTGTGAGTTTTGGAATATTGACAATAATTATGACTTTTTAACATATCAAGAGAAAACTAAGAAATACAAATGCATGGATGTTTTCTGGAAACATTTCTATAAATCAATAGTTATTTTCCTTTTAAAATAACATATTGCTTCCCTAGAAATAATTAATTAACCTAAAGCTTTTAGGTTATTTATTGTCCCACTTCAACCAAAAACAAAATGGAGTGCCTGGTGGTTCAGTCAGTTGAATGTCCAACTCTTGATCTCAGCTCAGGTCTTGATCTTACAGTCTATGAGTTCAGGCCCCCTGCTGGGCTCCACACTGGGTGGGGAGCCTATGAGAAGAAAAGAAAAGAAAAAAGAGAAGGGAAGGGAAGGGAAGGGAAGGGA
>CM053604.1:130131846-130161041 GCA_028646535.1 Procyon lotor | reverse complement strand
AATGCAGATAAATAGGTTGAAAGAAAAAAATATGGTGACATTTAAAAAAGCACAGCTGTATAAGATGTAACTAATTTATCTTTATTCTCTCAATGTGAATTTGTGGATTTGAATATTCAGAATTATGTCTAACTGGAAATGACTTCTTTGTAAACGTCAAAATTACTCATTCAGTGATCACATGAATGCATGATTAATATTAAGCACCTTGCAAAATTAAATGGTAAAGATCCAGGTTAGAAATGACAGGAGTCTACATTCTAAAAAACAAAACAAAACAAAAAAGCCCCCCAAAATATAAATATTCATATTTTTTTAAAGATTTGATTTATTTATTTGACAGAGAGAGAGATCACAAGTAGGCAGAGAGGCAGGCAGAGAGGGAAGAAGCAGGCTCCCCGCTGAGCGGAGAGCCCGATACAGGGGCTTGATCCCAGGACCCTGAGATCATGACCTGACCCAAGGCAGAGGCTTTAACCCACTGAGCCACCCAGGAGCCCCATATATTCATATTTTTACCCCATTTATCATTTCATATATATTTTGAGTAAACTAATAAGTCTGGAAGTTGTAAACAGTGAAAAATTATTAATAAGTTGAGGTCATAATTGTACTTTTTATGGTTAATGATAATCCAAACATCTGATTGATCTCTTAATTACAGCCATTTCAAAGTAACATTTAGATGATATAATCATGTTAATGAAAATGACCGAATCATTTCTTCTTTAACCATCAGGCGGCATCCATTTTTAATATTTATATACCATGTTAGTTTCTTAAAGGGCAAAGTTTGTACTGAAGTTATCCAATTAACTTTTATGTCAGTGGTGTAAGCAATTTTAGTTATTCAGAATGTGTACTTAGCCAATCTTTGAGTTCTTTTATTGCTGATGGGTCCTTAACAAATCATTTATAATATTTTCCAGTAATGCTCAGAAAGTACATACACAGTTTGAGTCCCTAATACCCCTATTAAATCATCATAGTTACTCTATCATTTAATGAGTGATGCCATATTGATAAAATGCCCTTGATCTTGAGAAGCAATAAACATATCAAGCCACCTCCAGGCTTACTCTGGGGCATCAGGAACTAAGATTCTCTTCCTTAGACTGAAGTCCTTATTTTTTAGAAACTAGACCCTTGAAAGAAAATTTTAATGAGAATGAGAGAAAAGAAGTTCAGAACACAGAGTCTGATATGTATGCGCTGATTCTAGTGCAGAAATTAGTTTTAGAATCCAGGAATGTCTTGGGAGAAAGAGACAATAAAGAAAGACGAGCAGAGAGGAATCTGAAAAAGGCTCTCCCATTCTCAGTATTATCAAGATCTATGTATATGCCATTTTTGTGATGGTATAGAATAATGAATAATTGGGACATCTCGCTTAAATTTTATTTCTCAGAGATAATGTGAGTTATTCTTATGCCCCCAAAATTGATTTTTGCAGCATTCTAATTTGGACATCTACTGATCTTGTAAAAATTACCCTGACGATTGATATAATAATCCATACATTTTGAAATATTTTATTCTTTGATATTTTAAATTATTAATGATTGAGAAAGAGAACGTATCATTTAAATTTAATCAATTCTTAATAGTCACCAAAGAATAGGTTTTTGACTAATCTATTTGTTGGTGAGATTATTCTATTTTGAATCATTCTGCTGAATCTTAAAAATAACAGACTCAACCATTTTTCTCATGAAACTATGAAAAAATTATATAATGTTTATTAATAGGAGAATCAACTTTTTTTCCTCCTTTTTCTTTTGCTAAGTTGCTAAAACAGATGTTTGCTATCAACAGACAGAGGCCTTAGAGGTGTTCTGAATTATCAGTTTCTTCTGGAATTAAAAGTAAGAGCATTTATCAAATTCTTTTTTGTTATTTTTATTGCAATAGAAGTGTGGCTTTTTTTCAATTTCTTTTCACTTGAATGCTAGTAAAATCTTTCCTTGTAGTATGGTAGGAGATGATATTTGACTTGCATTCGTGTCTCGTGCACACTTTCCTATTCTTATATCTTATATGTTCTTATCAGAAGCCATTAACAGGAACACGGTAAGGTTCAGAGGTAGACTAAAGTATCTGTTGGGGAACCAGATATATTTTCTTAAATGGAACTGAAACTGTATTCAGATGGTTGGAAAAGAGAAAGAAAAGTGGAACTAGCTAGAGCATAATATACTAATATACTGGAAATGTCTCCTGGAACTAATATACTAATATACTGGAAAGAAGCACTAATGGCAGGTGCTGATTTGGGCAGCACAGTCAGCAGGAAAACATCTTGTAAATGTGCATTGTAACTATTTTCAGACTTCAGTATGTAAAAGTGTCTTTGTGTCTTGTGGATATGACTGTAGGCTATGATGCAAAAGTATGTTAACAGCATTGCCACCCACAAACAGGCTCCCCTTGTTTTTCAGATGTATTTAGACACTTACAGCAAATTAATGGTTATATAATTAATAACAAAGGCCACATTGCACAATTTTGATTCTCAATTAACTCTTTAGAGTGTTCAAAGCAAACCATTTGTAATATAATTCTATATTGGTTCTTAAAAATGGAAAAAAAGAGTAAAAATTTAACAATATAAAAAGAATGAGAGAAAATTTAAAACTATACCTAAATAGACATAGATGAACTTAACTTTCCACAGACATATTAGCTAGTCTATCAGTGAAGCAGTAGCTTTTCAGAGCTCTTAAGTGGTAATGAAAATCCTACATTTCCAGTTTATATAATTCAGCTAATTAAATACTGCATATTATGTTTGAAGCTGTATGGATTTAGCATATTAAAAAACCTAATGATGTGACATGTCCTCTCCATCAGCAGTTTCTTTTCAACAAAATATTCAAGAATTGTGTTGCTGATTAACTGTCTCAGCTTTTCTTTTTCTTTTGTTATTTTTTTGAATAGTTCACAGTTGAAATGTAAAAATATATATTAATTAAAGCTCTTAGAGTGTTTAAAGTGATTATAAGTACTACATTCTGGTTTATTTCCCTTGGTAATCTTATAAAGTATTTTAAAGTGTATAAAATTAAAAAAAAAACAAGAAATAATAAAAGAAACCAAACACTAGCAAAATCATCAAAACACCATAAACTAGAAGATTTTAAAGATAGGACATATGTGGCATAAGTAGAGATAGACAGTAAAAACACCTACTTACTGAGGGCAGTCAGGAAAGATGTACCAAAAACTCCTTTTGAGATTTTCTGTTAATTATATGTAAGATGTCTACTTCTTGGAGTAATAAAAAGAACTATATTTCACCTGTCAAGTGAGTTAACCAGTATCAAATAACTAGTGACAATTTTTAAAAAAGGAACATTTACAGAGTAAACTCTTTTGAAAGATACCAAAAATATATTTGATGCTAAAATGGAAGCTTACATATTCATGAGTGAAATAACACTAAATAAACTAACTTCTAAAAAGTGAAATTTATAAATAAAGCTATGAATTGTGTTTTTAGAGATTCACCCACAAATTTTCACCCGAGACTTTATAACTATTTTTACATGGTCCAGTAGAATCTTTTATTTTCAATCTGAAGTCTGGCCGTGCTCACAGAATTTTTTTTTGCTATATTTATTACGTTTGTGCAATGAACATTTATTTGTATGTCTATATTAATCTATCTGGTCATGTTTATGTATATAAGTTACTTGCTGCATAAAGAATATTGATAGGTTATCAAAACAGATTTTAAAAGATGACAAAATTAAAACCAGGGTATACTTTATAAATCAATTGTTTGGAAATGAATTTTCCACTAAAATTTACGCTCATATATGTCCTTATTCATTATTGGAAATACTTCATGGCATGTCACTTTATGTGATTTTTGAGCAGTGGAATGGAGAGACTCTCACTTTGTTCCTATTTAGCATTAACTAGAATTTCTAATTAAGCATGGCTTATCAAGGAAATAGTGCATATATGTATATATAATTGCTTTAGTTAAATGGTGACGCTCATCTAGTGCGTGTCTTCTTTGAATGACTGACCCTGAATCTACCTATGTATAGAGGTAGAGACTTTAGAATGTTCTGGCCCTTCTCTAACTGCGTGATTCGAGAACACTAAAGGGGGAGGGGATAGTGATTCTAAACAAAATGCTTTTTGTCTTTTATCTTTCACTTCAATTTGTAAGCAAACATTTCAGTGAGAACTAGATCATTTGTCTAATACCCAAGGGCTATCAACAGTTTATAGCAAGTGGCATTTTTCATTACATCTTTCCCTAGATGTATTATTTTAGTTTTCTGCACCTGTGCCACAAGAAATCGTTGAAGTGAGTAAAGTGCTTTCAGAACAAAAGGTATTTGCATATGGTATTTCATTTTGTATTAGTTTAGCATCATAAAAGTAGTAAGTTAATTTTTTCATCATTGAAATTCCACAGATCAAAAAGCATCCTGTACATAGATTACTGAAAATGGGTAACAAGATCCCCAGTTTCTGCTGTTCCCTAAGGTAGATGCATTTGTAAACTTTCACATAATTTTTATATTTGTAAACTTTATAATTCCTGAAACCAGATGTATCTATTACAACGGATGAGTAAAATAATGAATCTCAGGAAAAAATAGATATATAAGGAAATGAAGATTTCCTTCTTTTTAGAAATTATAAACTTAAAAAAATAAACTTGACAAAAGCACACATAAAGATGTATTATCAAGCAGTCTCCTAAGAATTTTCCATTTGTTCTTTACATTTGATATCATTTTATTTTTTGAATAAGCATTAATAATCATAGATTAGAAAATTAATTTAGGGGACTCAAGTAATTTGAAAAAAGTTATAAATGAAATATTGAAATAAAGGAAATAATTAACAGGTATTTGTATTTTTATTTGCTTTACTTTAGTTATGAAGATGTCATATTTTTCTATTCTAAAAACATACTTCTTGTGACATAGAGAAGAAGCAGTCTTCATTTTTGCAAATGCTATTTGTGCAGCATAGTAACTTCACAGGCTTATATGTTCTTTCATCTAAACTGTTGGAAATGCATCGGAATCAATCATTCTTCTTAAATATGAAAGTATCACAAATATAGGTGTTTTAAGACATGAGCTTGATTTGGACTCTGAGTTTTATCTTCTTAAATCTTTGCTGTGTTGTATTCTACTGACTCCCTTTTTAAACCACAAGTCAAAGTTGTAAGAAAGCTAATCTCTTCAGCACCTTGCATATGTATTTTGAATGTATTTTTACTTTGAGACTTTTTATTTGAGTATTACTTTAGGGAAAACCATTGTTTTTCTTTTCAGTTGTAGGAAACCATAATTTGTTCTGGTTTAACAATTTATTTTCTCATTTTCTTGTGTGAAGGCACCTTGTTACTACCCAGGGACCTTCAATACTTCATCCATATGCCAGCCCTTTCCAAAGAATCCAAAAGGATTCTTTTGGTGATCTGAGCATAGACAGAGTATGGGTGAAAGAATGAAAGAAAATCTTCTTTCTACAACACCCACCCAGGGGGCATTTAAGGATTTCTATACCAATATTGATATGATTAATGTGAAAAATGAGAGAAATTAGAACAATGGAATATCTACCCAGAAATATCTCCTCAGAGCCTTTGAGGTCCTTACATTTTTGTGCTTTGGATTTCTGGCTAAAACCCTCAAGACTGAATCTATCACACTTCCCTCCTCTGAAGCAAATTCCCAGAAGAGATTGTATGGATAATGTTCTTCTGATTTCTATTGATATATTAACAATGATCATATGTAATTTCTCCCTATTCTAAACATGCCTGTATTCTGTTCCCACCCACCAAATTATGTGGCTCCAGAAGTTCACCAGAAACAAAGAAGTGAATTTTGCAGGTAGCTCCCTACTGACTTAAACAGTCTGCTAATTTGCCAAGGGTTTTAATGGAACTTTCAGATATAATTAAGGCACCATAAAGAGACCTTTTAATAGAACACTTATATCAATGAAACTGTGAATTAGATGAGCACCATATTTGCTATGGGCCATTTATCAACTTGGGGAATGTTAATATTTAATGTGGGTCTAGTAATACAAATAAACAGTTACATTTGGAGATTATGAGACAGCTACTATTTATTTTGTTATTTCTTTTCTAAAAGATTACAGTCAACCCTCTGTTACCCCCACCAATTAACTTTGTATCTGGAGGATATTCATGTTGTCTTCATTTTATAATTAACAGAGTGTTTGAATCCTGAAACGCTCTCTGTAATGTTCCTAGGTTAAGCAGTGTGTTTATTAACTCAACTCTTGGGCAGGCACATATTATCAGAAGGCTTCTTATATGCTTATCTACAGAAACAGTCAATGGAAGTGGGATTTCTTACATAGTTTCAATATATTAATGACATTGTATCCATCTGGTCTACTACACCCTTATTTGTAATAGAGACACACTTGCCGTCTTATGGCACAGTTGACACTTTGTTCCTCAAAGAGTGCATGCTCAAGTCCTGTTAATGTGTGCTTCTCCCATCCAAGTACTAACCAGGCCTGACCCTGCTTAGCTTCTGAGATCAGACGAGATCGGGCGCATTCAGGGTGGTTTGGCCATAGACTAACGTTTGCTTCTAAGGCACCTTTTCTTGTGATACTATTAAGTATCCAAACCTTTTTTTTTTTTCATCAATAATACATTCTTCTACAAGTACAAGCAAACTTCAGAGATATTGCAGGTTCCAGCCACCAGAAATGCAAATTTTAGGAATTCCCAGTGCACATAAAAGTTGTATTTATACTATATTGTGGTCTATTAAGTGTGCAGTAGCATTATGTCTTTTTTAAAGAAGGCATATCTGTGCCTTAACTTAAAAATACTTTATTGCTAAAAACTGTTAACCATCATCTAAGCTTTGAGCAAGTCATAATCTTTTTTGCTAGTGGAGAATTATGCCTTGATGTTGAAGGCTGCCTAACTGATGGATGCTGCTGATTGGATGGCTGTGACAATTCTTAAAATAAGACAGCCGTGAGGGTTGCCACATGAGCTGATTCCTCCCACAGACGTTTTCTCTGTAGCACACAATGTTGTTTGGTAACATTTTACCCACAGCAGAATTCTTTCAAAATTGGAGTCTATACTCTCAAACCCTACCGCTGCTTGAGCAACTAAGTTCATATAATATTCCAAATCATGTGTTGTTATTTCTGCAGTCTTCATAGCATCTTCACCAAGAGCTTCCACATCCAGAAACCACTTTCTTTGCTCATGTATGAGAAGCAGCTTAGCCTCTGTTCAAGTTTTATTATGAGCTTGCAGCAGTTCAGTCCCATCTTCACGCCCTACTTGTAATGTTAGTTCTCTTGCGTTTTGACCACATCTACAGTTATTTGCTTCATAGAAGTCCTGACTTTCTCAATCATCTAGGAGGGTTGGAATCTACTTCTTCCAAACTCTTGTTAATGTTGGTATTTTGACCTCTCTTCCCAGGAATCACCAATATTCTTAATAGTGTCTAGAATGGTGAATTCTTTCTAGAAAGTTTTCAATTAACTTTGTCTAGATCTATCAGAGAAATCACTGTCTATTGCAGTGATAGCCATACCAAATGTATTTCTTAAAAAATAAGACTTGAGGGGCGTCTGGGTGGCTCAGTCATTAAGCGTCTGCCTTCGGCTCAGGCCATGATCCTAGGGTCCTGGGATCGATCCCCGCATCGGGCTCCTTACTCGGCAAGAAGCCTGCTTTTCCCGCCACCATTCCCTCTGCTTGTGTTCCCTTTCTCGCTGTGTTTCTCTCTGTCAAATAAGTAAAATCTTAAAAAAAAAAAAAAAAATTAAGACTTGAAAGTAGAAATAACTCCTTGATCCATGGGCTACAGAATGGATGTTGTGTTAACAGGCTTGAAAGCAACATTCACCTGCTTGGACATGTTCATGAGAGCTTTTGCGTGACCAGGTGCATTGTCAGTGACCAACCGTGTTTTGAAACCTTTTTTTTTTTTTTTCCTGAGCAATAGATCTCAACAATGGGTTAAAAATGTTCAGTAAACCATGTTGTAAACAGATGTGCTGTCATCCAGGCTTCATGTAGAGTACAGCCAGAGTAGATTACTCATAATTTCTCATAATTCATAAGGGTCCTAGGATTTTTTTAAATGGTCAGTGAACATTGGATTCATCTTTAACTCCCCACCTGCATGGGGTGCTTTTGAGTCAGCCTGTTCTTTGAAGTTTAGAAGCCGGGCATTGACTTCTCCTCTCTATCTGTAAAAGTCCTAGATGGCATCTTTTTCCAATAGAGGTTGTTTCTTCTACACTGAAAATCTCTTGCTTAGTGTGTCCATCTTCATCAGTGATCTGAGCTAGATCTTCTGCAAACTTGCTGCAGCTTCTACATCAGCACTTTCTAGATCTTGCACTCTTCTGTTTGGAGATGGCTTCTTTCCCCAAACCTCACGGACCAGCGTCTGCTAGCAAGCTTTTCTTCTGCAGCTTCTTCACCTCTACCTGGCTTCATAGAATCGAAGAGAGTTAGGGCCTTGCTCTGGATCAGGCTTTGGCTTAAGAGAATGTTGTGGCTGTTTTGATCTTCTATCCAGACTACTCAAACTTTCTCCACGTCAGTAATAAGGCATTTGCTTTCTTATCATTTGTGTGTTCACTGAAGTAATACTTCTGATTTTCTTCAAGAGTTTTTTTTTTTAATTAATTTATTTTGTATTCACAACTTGGCTAATTGTTTGGTGGAAGAGGTCTACCTTTCAGCCTGTCTTCTCTTTCAGCATGCCTTCCTTTCTAAGCTTTATCATTTTTACCTTTTGGTTTAAAGAGAGAAATTGTGACTTTTCCTTTTATTTGAACACTTAGAGACCATTGTAGGATGATTCATTGGCCTAATTAAATATTGTTGTGTCTCAGAGAATGGGAAGTTTGAAGGAGAGGGAGAGAGATGGGGGTATGGTCTGTGGGTGTAACAGAACACATATTTATTGAGTTCATTGTCTTGAACTCAAGACTTGCTCATGAATTCATGAGCATGGTCTATGACACCCCAAAATAAATATAGTAGTAACATCAGAGATCAATGATCACATATAACCATAACAAAAATGATGATAATGAAAAAGTTTGAAATATTGTGAGATTACCAAAATGTGACACAGAGATACAAAGTGAGGACACGCTGATGAAACAATGGTGCCAGTAGACTTGTTGATTCAGGGTTGTTACAAAACTTAAATTTATGTAAAAAAATGAAATATCTGGAAGCACAATAAAATGAAATGCAATAAAACAGGACATGCCTGTAACATTTAAATTTCTGTCAAGTCATAATGAAGTTCTCACGGTCTGGACTCTAATGGTCCTTTTAAGAACAGTTCACCTGTAATGTTTTGCTGTGGTGATTTCATGTAACAGTTCTCAGACAACAAACAGCCTTGTTTCTCTAATTTTCGACTTCATGGGCCCTAACTTGAACCCATGGAATGAAATCTAAAAATTCTTTGTGAATTTTCATGAAAATGAAAACAGTTTATTTCCAAAGATGCAATATTATGATACGTTTTGTTGCAATTGACAGGAGTCCAGCTCACATTGGTTAAGGAAAAAAAAAAGACTTCATAATGGAAAAGAACTATAGTAATTCTTCAGACACCAAGTGAAATCAGATGCTTGAAAAGTATGTTGAAAAATCTGGCTTTTTCCTCTTCCTTCAGCTCTGATTTCCTCTTTTTGATTTTGTCCAGAAGCAAATTTTTTTATAAATGAAGATGGCGATAGCCACTTAGCAGCTCTGGGCTTAGAGACTTCCAGCTTTAGCGGCTTAGCCACAGGAAGATACAGAATGTCTTTTTCCTTCTAGATCCAAGTTTCAGTGTTGACTCTCGGAGATCCCTTGTGACACATCACCATCTCTAAAATGATCACTCTTTCCTAGGATATTCAAGCTTTTAGCATGCATCAGAGTCTGGAGGGCTTGTTAAAGATAGAGAATGAGCTCCAGTACCAGAGCTGGTCTGGGGCCCAGAATCTGCATTTTGAACAATTTCATCACATTCAGGTGATGCTGAAGTTGGGTCCAGTGACCACACTTTGTGAACCACTTGATCTCACTGGTTGGAGGGTTTACAAGTGCACACCTGGAAAGAGGGGTTCAGCCTCATTCATATTACATAGGACATGGGTGAAAGTCATCCCCAAAAGAAAATTGGAATAGCAGTGTAATCACACACACACACACACACACGAGCTGTGATTACTTCTGGTAGATGTCAGCTGAGGAGCAGTCACCTTCACTCAACACCATGGAGCCTCCTTCACTTTTCTGTATTCCCTATAAGAACCTGAAACTGAATTCAGACAGGGGGACTAGTAACTATGCTTACCACTGTGCTGGACGTGTAGCTCCAACGTAATATGTATAAATGTCCTAAGTGAGTATTAGTGGAATTAATTCAGCCATACATCAAGAGAGTAAGATAATATAAGCAAAGAGGGTTTATTTCAGGAATGCAGCAAATCTAAACAATAAATCATGATGAACTTCATAAATAGTTAAAAGTCATTTGATAATATTGTAGGTACACTAGCTCTAGAAAATGGCGGTAAAAATAAAAGGTAAAGATCAATGTAAAAGTCTTCAATAGTTGATACAAATGTGTGCATAGAAACACATACTAATAGAGTCATTGTTCCTCTTTCCAATCTCATATGTTGTGGGGATTTAAGTGTAATTTTTTGATATTTAAATGTACTCTAATTTCCTGATGTATTTTGCAAATTATTTCTTTCCATAATTCTTATAAAAGTGACATTCACCTAATAAGAATAGTATACAACAGCCTACATATATGAATAGTTTATGTATCTATTGCTTTGTAAGCATAGTACTTTTTCTTTTTCATAGTACTATGGAATACAGGTAATCTTGAATAAATTTCCAAATAAAAGTCAACATGTACCACTATTTCCATTTAACTTTTCCAATTGTAATATACATCCATTGCAAATCGTGTCATGAGCAATAGTTTTGAGATACTGTGTATATTATTTTATTTTTAAAATAAATTTATTTATTTATTTATTTATATTTTTATTTTATATTTTCAATGTTCCAAGATGCATTGTTCATGCACCACACCCAGTGCTCCATGCAATACATGCCCTCCTCAATAGTCACCATCAGGCTCACCTAACCCCCCAACCCCTCTGCTCCAAAGCCCTCAGTTTGTTTTTCAGAATCCACAGTCTCTCATGTTTCATCTCCCCCTCCATTTTCTCCTAATTCAGGAATCTCCACACTGTTTTCCAAAGTGGCTGCACCAACTTGCATTCCCACCAACAGTGGAAGAGGGTTCCCCTTTCTCCACACCCTCTCCAACATTTGTTGTTTACTGTCTTGTTGGTTTTGTCCACTCTAACTGGTGTAAGGTGGTATCTCAATGTGATTTTGATTTGAATCTCCCCAATGGCTAATGATGATGAACATTTTTTCATTATTTTATATTTTATTTTTTTAAAGTTATTTATTTTTATTTAAATTCAGTTAATGTATAGTGTATTATTGGTTTCAGAGGTAGAGATCAGTGATTCATCAGTCTTTTTTTTTTTAAGAACCTTTTTTGTTTTTATTAATTTTTATCAACATATAATGTATTATTTGCCCCAGGGTACATGTCTGTGAATCTTCGGGCTTACACATTTCACAGCACTTAACAGCACATACCCTCCCCAATGTCTACAACCCAGCCACCCTATCCCTACCCACCCCCCCTGGCCACCCTTAGTTCATTTCTCGAGTCTAGGAGTCTCTTATGGTTTGTCTCCCTCCCCATCCCTTCCTGTTTCATTTCTCTCCCCCACCCCCCCAAACTCCTGCCTTGCCTCTCAAGTTCATCAGTCTTATTTAATACACAGTGCTCATTACATCACGTGTCCCCCTTAATGTCCATCATCCAGGTACCCCATTCTCCTACCCTCTCCCTGCCAGCATCCCTCAGTTTGTTTCCCGTGCTTAATAAGAAGAGTCTCTTATGGTTTGTCTCCCTCTCTGATTTCATCTTGTTTTGTTTTTTCCTCTCTTCCCCTATGATTCTCTGTTTTGTTTCTTAAATCCCACAATTCCACCTATCAGTGAGATCATATGATAACTGTCTGTGTAATTTAATTTCTGTCATGTCTAAAATATCATGACTGGCATGTACCTTTCTAATGTTTTATAGTTATTAGAAATAATAAGATAAGTGAGAGGAATCAGGCTTTGGTACTTATATGTATACTTTTGGTACATCTTTTATACACAAATTAATACCAGTTTGAAGTTAATAAATTATAAACCAGTAATCAAAGCCAGTATTTCAGTTGGAGCTGAAAAAAAAAAACAAAACACTGTGATTTAATCAATACCAGAGCCTCAAACTAAATACATATTGATTATTTGTATATCATGTTTCTGTTTTTCTTCTAGTATAAAAAAATACAAAGTTGATTAATCAGTTTACATACACCTGTATTTGTGCACACATAGTCTCTCTTGTCTTCTGTCTGTCCATCCTTGCACCTGTGTATGTATGGCATATGTCAGCCACAGTCATACATGCACTTAGATGACATAGAGCAAAAGATATTGGTACTATATTTGTCATCATTATTCTGGTTAAGAAAACATGCCAAAAGACAAATCATATTCTTTTTTTTTTTTAAGATATTATTTATTTAATTGACAGACAGCGAGAGAGGAAACACAAGCCAGGCAAGCAGGAGAGGGAGAAGCAGGCTTCCCGCCGAGCAGGGAGACTGACTTGGGGCTCGATCCCAGGACTCTGGGATCACAACCTGAGACAAAGGCAGACGCTTAGCGACCGAGCCACGCAGGCACCCTGACAAATCATATTCTTAATCATATTCTGGGGAAAAGCTGCAGTAACTTGTAGCCTGAAGAACCTTAAGGTATAAAATTCATCAGCTTATTGTCAGCTATTCATAAGATGGTACTTTATTGCCAATTATTCCTTGAATTTCTAATTTCTTAAATTGGTAGGTTCTCTCAGTTTCAACAGGAGCTTTGAAATGCCACTTGACACGGTTGTTTTTCTAGGATAATTCATCTACTTTTACTTAATCCACCTAGTGGAATCCTTCATATAAATAAAAAACAGAACCTTTGATGGCCCATTCCTACTACTATCTTAAAATATAAATCTCCCTGAAGCTTCCAAACTCTCCTCTGTATTTATTTAAAAAACACAAGGGAGAAATTAAAAGGGGGAATCAAGACTGTTGCATTTGTTTTCCCTTCAAAACAAAAGCTGGATTAAAATTCTGCATAATAGTACATACAGTTTGCTAAGTTTTTAAAAATGTTTTTAATGCTTAAAACATTTAGTGTCCATGCCACTTATTTAGCAGTGACTTATTTTATAGTTTCACAGTATGAATGTGTGTGTGTGTGTGTGTGTGTGTCTGTGTGTGTGTGTGTGTGTTTTATGTGAAGATTAATTAGATGTGGCATATTTATCCACACTGGCTTTCCATTGTCCTTTCTCATGGGGATGGGCCAATATATGGAAACATAAACAATATGTTTCCAAGTATAGGAAAACTTATTCCTAAATAAAAATAGTTAAGTTAATATGCTGTGCTTCACTTACTGCTACTCTGCCTAGTAACAATAATGTGCACTTTAAATTCAATTAAGCCACCTTTTTGATAAGTTATTGTTCTATAATACTTCAACATCGACACCTCTTATTGCTATTAATTTTTAACAATTCTTTTGGGTATGTTTATAAAGATAATTCATCCTGTATAATAAACTCCAGAAAGCAAATCATAGGTACTAAAACTCGAGAGCAGTGTATTTTATCTTTTAAAAATGCAGCTCATACAAACTAAAGCTCATAAAAATGTTTATTGTCAAATATGTTGGCTAAGGCATTCATAAACTAGGGACACATTTGTTCTTAAAACCATTTTTTTGTGCATTGCTCCTTCTAGACTGATACATTTGTTGAGTTATATATTTAATTATTAATTTGATTTTGCCTCTGAATTCTCCTTCTTGGATCACCCCAGAATAATATGAGGAAGGTGTGTGTGTGTCGGGGGGTCATGGTACTGAGGGGCTAACTGCCTCTCTTGCTTTGTTCAGACTAGGACAATGGGGAGAGATTAAACAGCTTAGTTCTTTGTACATTGGTTGTATGACTTCACAATTTATTTTTCCTAATTTGCAGTTTATTTTTGTTAGTTGCTGATGATATTGTATCTTACTATTTAATATATACCTCTTTTAAATGCTAACTAGTAAGTTATATATTATGACTCATATTACATTTAACAAGGTAAATGATATTAGAGAAGACTTATAAAAACCCAATTTAACTTTTTAAAAATTCTTTATCCTCTTCAGGTACATAATCATTTTTATTTACCTGATCCGGAACTTCAGATTACTTATTTCATTATTTAAATACTGAATATTGTTAAAAACTGTTTAAGATCTCGTAGTATGAGGAGCATACGGAATTTATAGGTATATAAACAACATTTATAGAGAGAAGAGTTAGGTAGGAAAGTAGAATTAGGTCAATTAACATACAGATATGAAGAAACACCAAGTTTGGAATGTTGTTAATGGAAATGGTCTTCGAAGTAGGTTTTGATTTGTTTTGTTTTGTTTTGCTTTTCATCCATGGACAGTGCTTCAGAGTAATTCTTTTTCTTGGCTACTGGTGAGAGTAGATTTGCAGTTCTGAAGAATGTAGGATGGCACCATGTCAGTAAAATAGTCTTGCTACAGTGTTGCAGACTATAAGAAAAGGCTGAATTTCACTTCAGTGTCATAACCCCTGAGCAGCATTTCCGTTGACCCTGACATTTTTAAAAGGCTGACTAGAGGTTGTCTTGCTAGCTATTTGCAGCTTTTCAACCTTAGCTACCAAGGCAATATTGTGTCTTCCCTTCTTTTCTTTGTTATTTTTGCATATATTAGAATTTCACAAATAATGATAATTTAAGAATTAGTTCATTCCCATTCCTTTTAAGCAATGCTTACCTAGTTTACCCTATCTCAGAAACAGGATATTTCTAGAAGGGGATGTGAATTTACTCAGAACTTGAAGTTCATTTAACTAGGATTTTTTTTTTTAAGAAGCACAACAAAAGTGTTAGTTGAAAATAACTCTTACTTGTTGAATATTTTTATGCCAGAAATGATTGTAAGTGCTAAGAATGTAATAGTGGACGAAACTGGTAAAATATCCTTGCCCTTGCCTAGGAGAATACAAGAAATAAACACTTAGATGAGTATACATATATGTGTGTGTATGTGTGTGTATGTGTATATATACACCATATTTTATATAAAATAGAGTTAGAAAATTATATATATGTATGTATATATATAGTTTGTTAGTTGAGGATGAGAGTTATGAAAAAATAATAGTAAAGCAGAGAAAGGGGATAAACATTTCCAATGGGCCAAGGAGGGACAAATGCAGTTTTACATAGCATGTTCCATGAAAGATTAGCCGAAGAGGTAACACTTTGCAAACATTTTAGGAGACAGGCGGGGTGGGACAGCTACATGCAGACGCAGAATCTCTGAGGTGGGGTATTTGTCATATTCAGGAAAGACCATTGAAGGCAGAGGTGTCTCAAGTGGAATGATCCATATTAATAGTATTTAAATAAATATCCTATAGGTCATGTAGAAAAATTTTAGTCACATATGACATTGTACTATCATTTATGTATCTGCTGCCTCCTCTTTGGACTCTGAGTTCTGAAAAAGCATAGCTGAGTGGTATTCATTTTTGCACCACCAGAGTATGATAACAGTGTATGTTATTTTGAAAGCCTCTTACTGGCTTGAAGTGTGACTTGGATCATGAAAAGTCCAAAGCTCAATGTGCAATGGCACAAATAGCTAGAGGCACCGTCCCCAGAGATTCAGCCTTCATAGATGAGAACACTGTGTCAGTTTCCTCTGCCTGCTATAACAACTTACCACAAACTGGGTGGCTTAAAGCAACTGAAATTTATTCTGTAACAATTTTAGAAGCCAGAAGTCTGAAATTAAGGTGTTAGCTGGCTGTACTCCCTCTGAGGTCTCTAGTGATGAATCCACTCCTTGCTCCTTACAGCTTCTAGTGAGTCTAGGTATTTCTTGACATGTGGCCACATTACTCCAATCTCTGCCTTAGAGGCCACATTGAGTCTTCTCCTCTGTGTGTCTCTGTGTTTCAAACTCCCTCTGCCTATTTCTTATAAGAATATGTATTAGAGCCACTTGGGTGGCTCAGTAGGTTAAGCCTCTGACTCTTGGTTTCGGCTTAGGCCATGATCTCATGGGTCCTGAGATAAAGCCCCAAGTTTGGGCTCTGCACTCAGCAGGGAGTCTGCTGGAAGATTCTCTCTCTCTGCCCCTATCCCCACTCATTCTCTCTCTCTCTCTCTCTCTCTCTCTCTCTCTTTAATATAAATAAACCAATCTTTAGAAAAAGAAAAGATATTTGTGATTGCATTTAGAGGCCATCTGGATGTTCCAGGATAAACTCTTCCTCTGAAGATCCTTAATCACATCTTTTGACATGTAAGGTAATTTTCATTTTTTGCCATGTCAAGTAATAATTACAGGTCCTGGCGATTAAGATGTAGGCATACCTTTTGGGGGTCCATAATTTAACCTACTCTAAGCACAACAACAGGAGTCTCTAGATGTGTGTTTCTATATTAAAGTAGGAATCTATTTTGAAAGAAAGGGATGGACATGAGAATAGGGCGCTTGTCACCTTCACTGGAGTAGAGAAAGCCTTGATTCTCAGATGAGTAAGGGAAGTTAGAAGCTCTGTTATGTAGCCTGTGCAAGCTAATAAATGCTACTATTGGAAGCCTGTAGAAATGCACAGTTGTGCCCATTGCTATAATACACTGCTCCCAAAACTCAGCAGCCTGATGCAGTAGGAATTTTGTCACTTACTCATCTTGTAATCTAGGGTGTGCAGCTAGGGTAATGGTGCTGTCTCCATTCTGTTATTTAGGAACTCAGTCTGAGAGAGGCTCTGCCACCTTCAAACATGATGCCCAAACTCACCACAGCTTTCAATAACCAGCTTGTGAATGGAAGACAGTTAGAGAAGTTTTTATAATGTTTTTTCTTTTCCTTGGAAAAAGAATATTTCTGAGACAGAAGGCTCTGAAAAAAAGACAGTCATCCTTTTTCTTCTGATTGTTCATTGTTGTTCAAATAAAGTATTCCCATAGGTGGGGCAGGGTTGGGAGAACATGGCTTCTACTCAAGTTCTGATTTTGGTTGGTCCAGGGTTTTGCAGTTTAACTTTTTAATGAGGACTCTAATAAAGTTATAATGACATTTGTTTTAATCATAGTTGAATGACCTTACATAATACTGCCTTGTTTTAATTTCATTGTTATATCTTCAAAAAAATGAACTTCATTGCTAATGAGAATTGTCTTACCACATTTGCAAATGAATTGTAATATTATGTTTTATATGAAAACTCTGAAAAGTAGACTTATAATTTTGTATGCAAACATTCTTCAAGAATGAAGATTTTTCCATCAAGATATTTGTTGGTACTTTTAATTATACTAATTTTGGACAAAATGAAATTTGGCCTTTATAACAGTCCATCAATTTCATAACATTTCCAATCATTTTAATTTTTAATGTAAAGATATCAAAACAATAATTTCAAGTTTATAGCAAATTGACTGGGATATTATTACATATTTCAGTGTGCTTTAATCAGCTTAAAGTTAAGAATCAAATAAGGTAAGGATGACTCTGTGTTTACTTCAGTTTACAAAAAGACCATCAAGACATTCTGATCATCTCTTTTACCCAAATCTCTATACTGTGAAAAATCTTACTGCAATTATCAAAGAAAAGGGATGGGATGGGATTATGGCCACAACATAGAGATGCATGAAGAATTTTTCTTTTTTTGGAATAAAAAGTATTTTTTGCTGAGCTATTGTAACAACAATTCATTGCCATATCATTAAATCAATTAACTAATATTAATAATTTAATTAATGTAATGTGTATTATTACAGAAAATAAGCTATTTCATCTGTTATGATTTCCAAGAATATATTTTCCAGAAAGAGAAAAAAGATACTGCCTTACCTCACATAAAATGTTATTATCTGACATTATATTCATCTTAAATTTTTTTATGTCATTTCAAATGAACGTAATACAAGTCCACTAGAAGTGGAAAAAGGGGCTAGCAGCATGAACCCTATAAAGGGCTTTGTCAGGGGCAGAAATATGAAGACTGGGAATAATTGTATATTATTATTAAATGAAATTATGTAGAACTAGAATCCAGACATTTTAGAGTACAATTTTTCATGAACTTCCAGGGAATATCCTTTTTTGAGTCTATTGACATACTCTGAGGATTCCAGAGTCATCCAGGAACACTCAGAACATACCTGAGAGGGTGCTTTTGTGTCCCTGAAAAGCCAAAAAACTAATATAACTTTTGTGACATGGAGCCAGAAATCTAATCAGCTTCCAAGCAATTATTTATTTTTTTAGCATTATTAAGCTCAAAATAGGTACTAAGTATAGATCTTCCTACTACAGGGTTATATGGTGACAAACCCACAGTAAGTTGGAAAATATCATGAGTCAAAAATGCGTTTAATACATTTAATCTACACAACAACATAGGTTAGTCTAGCCTACCATAAATATGCTCAAACAGTTACATTAGCCTACACTTGGGCAAAACCAGGTAACAAAGCCTATTTAATATTGAAGTGCTGAGTATATCATGTAATTTATTATACTGTACTGAAAGTGAAAAGCTGAATGATTGTATGAGTATAGAATGATTGTATCAGTTGTTTATCCTCACGATCCTGTGGCTAACTGGGAGCTGGGGCTCCCTGCCACTGCCCTACATCACAAGAGAGAATCATAAGACATATTGCTAGCCCAGGAAAAAGAGCAAACTCAAACTTTGACGTATGGTTTCTACTGAGCGTGTATTGCTTTTGCAATATCATAAAGTTGGAAAATTTTAAGTTGAGTGCAAGTTGGGGGCATCTCTACTAAATTAAGAAATGGGTCTAGAAAGACTAAAAATCTAGTTGCAAACGTTAAAGTAAATTGGGGGAGATAGGAAAAAAATTCCAAGATTCATATACACATTGCAGAAAGAGACATGAGTAGAATGTTACGAAAAGATAGAAAAGAGCCTTTCTAGAGGAGACTTCATTTAAATTGAGTAGGTCCACCCAGTATCTGGAAGACTGAAAAAATATTCCTCTCTTCAGTCTTCTTGAAAAAAATTAAAGGATATTCAAAGGCTGAAATTTTGTTGTAACGATTAGGATTTCAACTTTCACATGAAATCTACTTTTCAAGTCAACGAGCAATAATTACAAATCAGCTATGTGTCAGGAACTGTGCTTGGAGTTCATCTCAAGCAGTCTGTAGGGTTAGTTAATCAGAGATACAGGCAAAATTATAACTTCCCCATAAAATGGTATGTTATCTGTGGCTGTGTAATGTGAAATTAACTAAACAAGGAGGCCATTAGACTGAGGTGGCTCTCTAATGCTGTGGCAGCCTGTGTAAGGAAACCAAAACCTAATGCTGTAGATGCCTCAGAGTTACAAAGTTGAAACCCAAGGACAACTAGTTACAAACAGCAAGCTAGATTTTAAGCCATAGCCAATCAAATAATTTCCTCATGTTTCTGCATTTTATCTGTATTTATTAATGTATCCCCTGGCTTCAGTCTGTGGAGCAGTCCTACCACTTCCAGTTTTGCACTTCCAAATTTGAATTGATTTTTGCTCAAATTAACTCGGAAAAATTTTTAATGTGCCTCCGTTTATCTTTAGTAGTAACAAATTGCCACACATACAGTAGCTTAAGTGATGTATACTAGTAACAGATTGCCACACACACAGTAGCTAAAGTGATGTATACTATACATGTGTATGTACAACTGTGTCATTTGACTGTTTCTCTAGTTGGAAATCTGGGAACTGTTTACTTGGGTTTTCTGCTTCAGGGTCTCACCAGACTATATTCTAGGAATTGACTAAGTTTGCAATTTCATCAGAGGCTCCATTAGGGAAAGATCAACTTCCAAGAGTCCTCAGGCTGTGGCAGAGTTTGTCTCCTTTGATCATAGGACTGAGGGTTTCAGTTTTTTACTCCCGACAGCCCTGAACTTCTAGAGGACGCATGGAGTTCCTTCTTTTACTCCAACATAGCCATTTACTCCATGGCATACTCCTTGAAAACTAGCAATGGAGATAAAGTAAATCTGCCAGCAAGAGAGAATCTTGTATAGGAAACATGATTATGATACACCTTTGCTGTATTACACTGATTAGAGGCAGGTCACAGTTTGTACCACATTCAGAAGAGGATTAGGTGTGAATACCAGGAGGCAGGAGTCATACATACATACCTGTATGTATTGTATCTTAGAATTTAGAACGCTTCATAGGCATTTAGCTCTGCCCAAGCATTTAGAAGGTTTTCTAGAAAAAAAAAATGAAAGTTATATGTTCAAGGAAAAAAAAATAGCAAGCAAATGAAGGCAGAAAGGGGATTCCTGGCGGAGAAAAATAGCTGGAGCAAAAATACTGATGTGCAGACAAGAGCGTGCTCTAGAGGTCCAAGCGAATGGTGAGATGTGGCTCAGGAGGAAGCTAAGGATCACATAACGCAGAGCCAGGGATGCTGTGCTGCAGGGCAGGGAAGGAAGACTCTGACCAAAGTATGCTAAGTGATTGGTTAGTAAACACTTGAGTCAATAAGATCACTTAGGAAGGGAGTTCAGTGATCCTGTTAGAGGTAATGGCCTGAATTAGGACCAGGTTGGTGGAAATGAAGGAAGACAAAGAGATTGGCACACCTTTAGGGAATGATAACAGGAAATCAAAGTGTAGTGATTCATTAAATTCAGAATTCAGGGAAAATGAGGTGTCTGACTTCCTTCTAGGTTTCTGTCTTGTATGTAGAATAAATTAAAGAGACAGCTTTAGGCTAAGAATGCTGTTTTTGTCTTTTAGTTTTAGTGTATTTTCTTTTTTCCAGTTTAATTTACGCATCTTCATTTTAGGATTGTCTTCTGTGATCAGGGTTGGGAAAAATCCCTTTGGTAGCACCCTGTTTAATTTGGAGCTACAGTTGTCTACGCAGAAGACATATGTTTTAAAAAATAGCGTGGAAGAGACATATTGCTTTTATTTGCATTGATACATGTAACTAAGGGTGAAAACTCTGGGCCGCTTGTACTTAAAAGGATGTATTTCCTATAGAGACGTGACCATGATAATTAGATGAGCAGCAGTATAAAAGTACCCTGATATAGCTCTCATGTAATACGCTTCCAATGTTTATGCAGCCAGAGATGCTTTAACATTTAAGGTTAAAAATTTTTAATCATGAAGCATCTGAATTTTTACAAAGACAATATCACTGACTCGCATGGGCCGTAACTAAGATTAAACAGATATTAACATTATGCTTTATTTACTTCACATCATCCCCTTATTGAAGGAGATAAAACATTATCCTCATTTCAATACCCTCATCCCTCTTTCAGTGCTTGCTCCCTAGACTTAACTTTTACATTTAAAAAAATGTTGCACGTCATCGCTAATTTTTATATATTTTGTTGAATATATATTTATTTAAAAAACCATAAATATTAAATATTCTGTTTTAAAATGATAAATAGTATGATGATGTACCTGTCATTTTGTAATGTGATTTTCTCACTTACCATTGTGGAATTGTTAAAGAAAATTCTATTTATTTTATTTCATTTTTTTATTCCATGTTTTTCTTCATCTAAGTTTCTGTTTGGTTGTGGGTCATTAAGTAACGTCCAAAGCTTCATGTGAAGGAGGTACATTTTTTGAGCCCTTGAATATTCCACCAAAACATTTCATTAATATTTTTGTATAGGATTCTGGGTTGAGGGTAATTTATTCTCAGAACATTAAAATCATCATTCTCATTGCTTAATGAGAAGTCTGAGGCCAGCCTGATTCTGATTCTGATTCTTTGCAGATGACTTATTTATTTTATTTTTTATTTTATAAAAATAAATATATATGTATATATAAAGTAAATTTATATATGTGTGTGTATATAAAAATTTCATTCTTGTTTTATGTAGATTCTGATTCAGAATGTCATCATATGTGTACTGTACATTTATTTAGTCATTTGCAACTAAAGTCATTAGCCACAGAAAAAGTAAACTTTTTATATTATTTTTCTAAGAAGTCTTGGTACATGTCTCCTGTGTACATGTGTTAGAATTTTGGGAGTTTAAATTCCTCATTATAGAATATCTAGTTTGTAGGACATGCATATCTTCAACTTTGCTAGAAATTTATTACACTTTACCTAAGCTTCATGAATATAAATGAATTCCCGTCTCCCACATCTTCACCAACGCTTGTTATTAGACTTATAAAAGTTTTATCATCTTATGAATGTGAAATAGCAACTCATTATTACTATCATTTTACTTTTACCTGATGACTCATGAGCCCAAACATCCTGTAATGTATTTCTTGACCTTTTGATTTCTTACTCTTGAGAATCTCATGGTCTGTATTTTTTGCATATATTTTAGTTGAGATGTCTGATTTTTTTCTTTCTGATTTGCATGTTGTTTATTTATTTACTTTTTGCAAGTTATTGTTATTTTCTGGACACTAACCCTTTGTTGGCCTTAGGCTTTACAGTCTCTCCTTTTTATACCTTTTCCTTTTAACTTGTTTATGATGTCTTTTTTCCCCTTAAGAATTCCTTTCATTGGGATTGTTGAAATGTTACCCCATATTTCCTTCTGTACGTTTAGTTTTGCTTTCACCTATGTGTCACCGTTTATTCTGTTGAATGTTAGGGAGCCATCTAAACTTTCTTTGATCATGAGGGGTACCCAATTCTTTCAGCACAATTCACAGAGTAATGCAGACTTTTCCACTCAAGTAGGAAGGGGATCTAGTATTTCCTTTCTGTTCCTTTAAGCAAATGCCATGCTTTTCTAATGAATTATAAGTTCAAAATAAGGCATTCTATGCCTTATAAAGGAATACAAAGATATTCCTTTAAAGTTACTCTATTATTTGAGATTTTCTTTGCTGTTGTTGGCTACTTATTTTGCATTTAAAAAAAAGGAAACAGCTTGCTAATTTTTAAGGATGACATTTGTGGGGGAGTTAGGTTGGAACTGTTTGGAATTTATGGAGAATATATCATATCTTTTCTTATGTTTTTCAGTATTATTTTACAATTATTGGTATGTTTTGCATATGTCATAATTAGAGTAAAAGTTTTGGTGTCCTACATGATTCCTCTCTTCTCTCATGCTTTATATATACCGCACCAACGTTTTCCCTGTTCCATTAGGTTATACATAACTACCCCATCACCTCTCTCTTCTCATTTCCTACTACTTCCTTTTAACCTCTAGCTCATTCTGCTCCAGCAGAATGGTCTTCTTGCTGAGAGAATGTGAAAACCATATTCTTCTTTCAGGGATTTTATAATTTGTTATAACTTATAATTTTATCCCCTTTGCTTGGAATGCCACCTCTTCTCCCTAACTGATCTTGCCATAGCTGTGTCTCTCACGCTGCTCAGGTTTCAGCCTAACTGCCACTGTCATATGTAGGTCTTTCTTCATATTTCTTTGATACTTCTGTAAATTTAGACACCCTCCCTTATCCTCTATTTATTCATTTCATGTTTTTCTTAATTTCAGAGTAATTACCACTCACTCTTTTTTTTCCCCAAATATGTTTATTTTATTTTTTCAGTGTTACAGGAATAATTGTTCCTGCACCACACCCAGTGCTCCACGCAATACATGCCCTCCTCAATACCACTCACTTTTTTTAGTACACGATAATATTCCCAATATCTAGAACAATATCTGACTGAGTAGCAACTCAATTAATGTTATTAGAATAACTGCAAGAATTAGGGCATCTACTTTTAGGTATCATATAATTATCATTTTGGACTAGATTTCTCAAATTATGTTTCATAATTGTTCTTGGAGAATGAAAAGACAATTGATATTTGAAAAATAATAAATGTTTAATAAATATTTAGTTTATACCAGGTGGTGTTCTAAGTAATTTATATTATTAATTCATTGAATCCTCACGGCTCCATAATATAGACACCGATAGAGGCAAATAGCCTCTCCTCTGCTGTCTTGCCCACTGCTGCCTTGTGGTGTATTCAGTAAACTTCTATCTCATTTAAATGTGTGTTTTATCCATATATACACATACCAGTATGATTAATACTTCCTCTTTTTTTTTTTTTAAATTTTTTTTAAGTTTTAGTATTTTATTTCAGAGAGAAATAGAGTGAGAGGATGAGGGGGAGAGAGAGAAGCAGACTCCCCGCGGAGCTGGGAGCCCGATGTGGGACTCGATCCTGGGACTCCAGGATCGTGACCTGAGCCGAAGGCAGTTGCTTAACCAACTGAGCCACCCAGGCGCCCCAATACTTCCTCTTAACAGGTGAAAACACCGAGGTCAGGGAGTTTTAAAACGTGCTCTTGGTCGTTGAACAGTGGAGTCACTTGAAGTGATGGAATCACTGCATTCTGGCTCCAGAACCTGCAAACCACACAAACCACAATACAGAAAGAGTGCTCTTCACAATGATTGCTGGCTCTCGATCTGGGAAATGAAATTAGGAAATAGCTGGAAAATTTTAACATAAGAAGACTGTTAAAAATAAGTGAATGGTGGGGCGCCTGGGTGACTCAGTTGGTTAGGCATCTCCCTTCAGTTCAAGTCATGATCCTGGGTCCTGGAATCAAGAGTCTGCTTCCTGGGGTGCCTGGGTGGCTCAGTGGGTTAAAGCCTCTGCCTTTGGCTCAGGTCATGATCTCAGAGTCCTGGGATCGAGCCCCTCATCGGGATCTCTGATCGGCAGGGAGCCTGCTTCCCTCTCTCTCTCTCTCTGCCTACTTGTGGTCTCATTCTCTGTCAAATAAATAAATAAAATCTTTAAAAAAAAAAAAAAGAGTCTGCTTCTTCCTCTCTCTCTCTCTGCCCTCTGGCCCCCGGTTTGTGCTCCCTATCTCTCCGTCAAATAAATAAACTATTAAAAAAAAAAGAAGTGAATACATGTTCATGTGCTTATGTGTGACAGTTAGCTCTTCCATATCCCTTTAATGATCTCTTTTACATTTTTATAAGGGAAATAATATGAAAAATTATATCTTTAAGAAAATACATTATTTATGTACTCTGCAATTCATAGTATCCTATTTTTCTTACAAAAACTTCACTATCATGGGATACTTATTTGCCATTTTGTTTTATACTTGAAATGTTAGACAATGCTCTGTGCGTTGGGATGTCTTCTCTGTATTTGGGTGCTTAGGTGCTTGGGTGGCTCAGTCAGTTAACCATGGGCGCTCGATTTTGGCCCCAGTCACGATGTCAGGGTCATGGGATGGAGCACTACATGGGGCTCCACACTCAGCTGGGAGTCTGCTTGGGATTGTCTTTCTCCCACTCCCTCTCCCTCTACCCTTCCACTCCCTCCCACATGCATGCACGTGCACTCTCACTCTCTCCTGAGTATAAATAAATCAATCTTAAAAAAAAAAGATTTCCTCTGTATTTGATATCAATTTTTTCTTAAGGGGCATAGTAACTCTCATTGACTATATTCACTGGTTTCAACTCCAGAAGTAATTATTGATATTTCTGCATATATTAGCTGCACTAAATAATCTATAGTATCCAGACCACTCATTTTCTGTGACATCTCGTTTCCCCTGTAGGTCTTTAAAACCTTCTCTCATTGGGCCCAACTTGCCTACCCATTCTTTTACCCACTACTTTCCCATACCCATTTTTTTTCTGTATTCAGTACATTCTACTTACTTTTCTAGAAACACATCTTATACTTGCTAACTTCTGTGACTATACTGAAATCTTTCATCTCACTTGTGTGGCTTTTTCCATTCTTAGTCCCTGAATTCTATTCGTCTTTAAAAACCCAATCACATTCTACATCTCTTCCGTGAAAGCATGTCTCTTTACTCTATCTGGGTAACAAAGTGACGCTTACTAGGGGAAATAGTCACTGGTATTGTATTAGCACTGTATGATGACAGATGTAGCTACACTAGCCATGAGCACAGGGAATAGACTTGTGGAATCACTATTCTGTATACCTGAAACTAATGTAACATTGTGTATCAACTATACTTCCATTAAAAAAGATAAAAGGAAAAAAAAAAAGATACAAGGAGAAATCTTTTGTAGATAATTTTTTTCCCAATAAATTGCTTGTGCTTGCTCACAGTAGTTTCAGATTTAGTCTTCAACTTACATCTTTTACCTACAATTGAGTCTTCTCCATTAGCTTCCTTGGAGGGGGAATACATTGCTGGTTTTGCTGATTCTCCCATTTCGCCCCTCTCCCACTCACACACATCCATCTGAGGTCCCTAAATCCAAGTCTGTGGGTGAGATCCTGCTTCTTTCACAAAACACTTCTGTCTCATTTTAACATTTGGTTTTCTCCTGCTGTTCTTGTGAATCTCTGTCCTCTAGAATTGTTGTATCCAGAGGCAGTATGTGTGATAAGATGGAAGCAGATGATCTGAGTTTAAGTTGTGGTCATGTGATTGTAGCCTCATATTTCTTATCTATAAGCAACGTATACCTTACATAGATATGCACTGATATGTGCTCCCAATGAAGTAACTACATGAAAACACTTTATGAAATACAAAAAATTAAATTCTTAATGGATCTGAAATGTTGGCCTGCCTTCTTTAGAAAAATCTGTAGCACAAACTTCCTTGGTTTTCCTTCTTTCCATTTATACATAATTTTATGCATATCTTTGACATATAGTATGCATGGATTAAATCCTTGCACCAAAAAAAGAGGGAAGTGCAATAAATATGCAAGTAGATGCAAAACTCTGCCCAATGCCAGCTTTTGATTTGGTTACAGGAAGTTTTTTCCTCAGTGCTTATCAATATTTTTTGGTGATGTTTTTGCATATGTCTTTAGTGGAAAAGTCTCTTGAGAAGTACACAGCAGGGGGCTTGCCAGCTCTGACATCTTTCCACAATCCCTCAGCAATGCCGTTTTGCCTGAATTGCTAGTAGATTGCATTCACAAAGAATTTCCCACCATCCTGCCTACAGGTGGTTTTTCAACTACACCTTGCCATTTGCCAGTGGCTGGACATCCTGCCAGCTTTCATTCTTAGGTCTAGCCCAGCAGACTTTATTGAACATCCTTGATTACATTCATGCAGGAATGAATTCCATAATGTTCTTGTTGACAGTCCTACTCAGGATTTACTGACACTTTGGATTTATAGATGAAATTGTAGATACGTCATATGATAATCACTTTGCTGTTTACTGGTATTGTAGTGCTGATTTTTAAATACTTTAAAAGTTTCAACTGTTCATGACTGAAATTTCAATTGTATAGTATTAGAATAAAGGATCACATCCATCATTTTCTTATGTGAGAAAAAATTGTTAGAGATATACTGATATTTTGTTTGAGGTTCCTCAAACTTGAATTTCAACTGGACATTATGAAATATTGGAAAGAAAGGGGATGATGAGGAGAATTATGCTTTATTCATTCTTAGTTACCTTTCCCACTGTGTACAACATATTGTAGCTACCATCTGTTCAGTGCATTATAGGAATAAGTATGAAGAGTAAAGATCTCCATTACGGTTGAAGCTGAAAAAATATACAGTGAATAAAAATCAAGATACCCAATTCACACTGTATGTTGTTAGTTAAGGAAATTTATTTCCAAAAAGCATCATTTTAGAAAAGTCTAATTATATTGCTATTCTAAATATTACCAGTTTTATTGTTATTAAATGAGAAATCATAGCTCACAGAACCCTCTTTTTAATCAAATGCATTTGTTATTTTATTGCAATTCGTGAGAATTATTTGTAAAATTGTCTGTTCATAATATATGATAAAACCTTTTTTTTTCACTTAATGGATTTGTTGCCCCAAAACACAACATAGATATATTCATGGAGAGTACCTAAACATAGTTAAAGATGCATTTGTATGGGTGACTTTAAATAACATTCAGGAAAAGTATGGCTGTTTGTCTGAAAATTATATCTACTTCCCTAAATATCCAAATTGTATAGATAGACACTAATATAGTGTCTTTTATGGCATTTATTTTCTATGTGTTCTAGTGACCGCTGTTTTGTTAAGGTTTACCACAACAGTTTTGGAATGGTCACATGTAACATGGTGCTTGTCCCTTTTCCACAGTTACCAGGTGAATTGTGCTTGGTGGAAACTGGTTGTTATAAAGAAAAACAACCCCCCCAAAACAAAACAAACAAATACCCAAAAACCACAGACACACAAAATAGAGGGATTACTGACTCTTTCCATTATCAACTGTGAACAGCTGCGCAAGGAAGCTAAAAGCCAATAGGCCTGCTGAGCACCTCTCTGAGACTAAAGCCGTTTGAAGCCAGGTTTGAAGCAGCTGGTGGCTGAGGTGTCTTGTCTAGACAGCGGGGATCTCTGCATAGCTCTTCAAGGAAGGGGCACAGCACTTTATAGAGAGAAAGTCCTTCCAGAGTTCTTGGCACCATTTCATAGGCATGTTTCCTTTATGTGTGTTTCTTTAAAAATGAGTAAAGAGAAATAAAACAAATGTAAATAATAGGATGTTTAGAGAACGGAGTAGAATGCTTACAGATCTAAGTTTCAAGAACTGTAAAAAAACATGGTGACATTCCCCAACCCCTCATTTTATAGTTAAGTACACAGATGTCCAGAGCAGGTGAATGAACTTCATCAGATCGCACAATTAGGTCATGGGAGATCTGCACCTTGTACAAAATCCAAATTTCCAGGGTCCATATTCAGTACCTTTTACAGGTGTATTAAATCCTTCCTACTCAGGAAGTGGTCAACAGACCAGTAGCATTGGCATCATCTGTCAGTCTTCTAGAAATTAAGAAACTCAGCCTACTTTATAGAATTAGAACTAGCATTTTAGCAAGACTCTCTATGTGTTGTTTATATTGTATTAAATGATTAAGGATATTTTTGAGTGATAAGTGTGGAAAACCATAAGAGACTCCTAGACTCAAGAAATGAACTAAGGGTGGCCGGGGGGGGGGGGGG
>CM053604.1:130094679-130131746 GCA_028646535.1 Procyon lotor | reverse complement strand
TAAAGATACTCATTTGTTTGATTTTAAAAGATCCCCTATTTTAATGTAGTAATTTCAGCTTTTATATAAATAAGAATGCAGTATTCTTGTTTTTCAGTAAGTATAATTATAACTTTATAGAAAGGACCTATACTGCCACAACTTTTAGTTTCTGATCCCCAAAATAATCAAATATTAACCAAACACTTTCATTACTAGCTTTCAAATGTTTATTATTTCATTTTCTGTTGTTTCTATTGCTTAACAGATAAATATTGAAATTAGTTATATCTATTTGTAGGAAATAATTAAAATCAAATTTATCATTATTAACCCATTCAACAAATATTAATGGAGTGTATACAATATGTTAGGCACTGTGCTAGATACTAAGTTTATTAGGGGCTAATTGAGACTATTTTATTTTTCACAAGATTCTAAAAAATGATATAATTTGTACTGTATATTGTTTACTCACTTATGATAGTTCAAAATTATTGTAATTGGAAATTAAATGCAAACATTACCTTGATTAGTTAAAAATACTTTGTCTGTAGTCATAATGATTGGCTTGGGTTGGCTCATAGTAGCCATATGACCTATGAATATCAAATTTACTGTTTCGTCTCTCCATCATGTTCCTTGATATAGAATTCATGATTTTAGAGACTTACAGTTTTTCCTAGCAGTTACTCAAGAATAGTCAATTATATCTGAAAGATTCAGTTATATTCTTTCAGCCAAACAATTTTGAAACACCGCAAAGATTATTTACAAATTATGCTATTTTAGTCTCTTTAAAGTAAGATTTTTCAAATTTTATAATCACCAGAAAGCTTTTCAAAATTCACATACCCGTACTGTGACCAGATTAAAAGTTGCTAAATCTTCATTGTCAAGTCTTCCCAAGAGTCTGTGCTTTGGCAATCTCTTCAGTTTATTTCTGTATACAACTGATGGTGGAGACCCTTTGGGATAGACTAGAACATTTTCGATCAAGACATGATATAACTTCAGTTTCTTGAATGCCTATTGGTGAGACAAGATAGATGAAAATGAGATTACAGCATCGCTATGGTCTGTGATTTATCATTGAAATGCCTACAACTTTATGTAACTATTAGAGGACATTGAGAAAGTAATTCTAAATAAATTAGGACAGCGTAGGTGCATTTGCAGAAGAGTCGAGCCTAATAAAAATTTTTGAGTGAAACCAGGAAGGGGCTATGAGAAAAGGACTCTGATTTTAGAGTTTTAATAACAAAAATTCTCATTTAGGAGCTCTTAGAAAAAAACTATGATACCAGTTCATGTAAATATATGGTGTTTTTTTGTTTTTATTTTTGCCTGTTCTTAGTAACCAGTTACCTTTTCAGTCTGCCCAGTGTCAGCCATGAAAACTATGACCTTGGAATTTGACTTACTTCCCCCTTGTTTTCTCCATTGAACATTTATTACTTAAGAATGTTCATTGCATCCCAGTGCTTCTAAATCCTGGTGAACCCTCCTAAACCCAGCATTATCATCTGGTCTCCAGATACTCTAGAGAAATGTCTGTCATTCTTTCCCGCAAGGAATAGAAGCCTCATGTCTCTTTTCCTTAGCTTGCAAGGTGCCAAGAGTAGATGGACGAAGGTGTTTGGGGAGTGATATGAAAAGTGCTGCAGGACAGGTTCCAGCTTCCATTTATACCTCTGACTTTTAGTGTCCAGATCTTAGTAAGGCCATACAAAGTAAGAATAGATGCTTTGAAACACAGGGTGTTTTCAGTATTATTTTCTCTAATTAAAACATGTGAGCAGGTGTCTAAAGTTTACCCTGTGGAGCAATACAGCCAGGTCACTTATTGGTAAGATGGGAGTAACGGCAGAGAACACCAAAGGGCTACTCCGCAACAGACTGTTTACAGCAAGGTTATAAGATGAAGCACACTGATTCATTTATTTTGATGACATTTTATCTTGTGCATCAATATTTTGGAGAGAAATGTGGGTAGAATCCTAAATGTGTGTAAATTTACACACATCCTAGTAAATGTGCCTCCATAAGATATGTGGTCTACGAGTTTAAAAATTCCTAGTCAAGTGTATAGATTAGTTTTGTTAGTAACCGTTTTGCTCCTTTATTGTGTTGGTACATAAAGAGTAAGGATTTTGGGGTGCCTGAGTGTCTCATTTGGTTAAGCGTCTGCCTTTGGCTCAGGTCATGATCTTGGGATCCTGGGATCGAGCCCCACATCAGGCTCCCTGCTTGGCAGGAGTCTGCTTCTCCCTCTCCTCTCCACTCATGCTCTCTCTTACTATCTCTGTCTCTCTCTCTCTCTCAAAAAAAAAATAAGTAACATCTTAAAAAAAAGTAAGGACTTTTTTCTACTTTTTTTAGGAATAAAAAGTGAAAATGTTCATGCCAAATGTAGTCTTCATATTGAAAACAAAGGCAAAAGTAAAGGAAGGGATAACAATAATATGAAAGTATGATTTGCCATGGCTAATCTATAGGAATTGTTCTATTGTGGATAATCTGGCATTATTGCATAGAAAAATCAGACAAAATTTACTTATCTCTAGGTTCAAATACCAGTTCCTTAAATTAGTAAGGGCCTAGCTTTTTGATGAACAAAGTGATATGTATACTAATAATGGCTCATGGTGTTGGCATAATCAAATGTCCCTTTTCGTTCAAAATCTGTCTTTTAATAGAAGTTTGAAGACAAGCCAAGTACAATATAAATAGACCAAGTGGGTACAAAAACCTGTTCAATGCTTGGAAAAGGTGTGGAACATCTGTTCAAAATAGAAAGCATTGGTTCACTGACTTAATTGGAGGTGTCCCAGATGCTAAATTTTAGGATTTTTTTCTGCTTCAACAGTTGATCTTTTTTTCCTCTCAGGTTGTTGTAATTAAAAAATGCAAAATTTGTATGAACATGACTTTTATGAGGCCAAGAATATTTTTGTAAGATGTGGATCATTTCCTTTTATGCCAAAAGAAAAAAGTCTATAGTGTTTTTAATACAAATAGTCTCAAGAAAGTATTCTCAGGTATAGTAATAAATCACTTTGTGAAACATTTATTCATTCCTGTGATCTAACAGCACCATCTCTTCCATAAAAGGACTGTTATGACCTGAACTTGTTAGAAATCCATAACAATTATATAAAAATGACAGAAAATATTTTAAAACTTTACATCATGGAGCAAAACCAAAAAAAAATATCAAAACGGGGTAGTTGATTTATCTGTAGGAGCAGTTTCCTGTGAGCTTCTGTTTCCTCAGTTTTGCACATGAGAAGAAAGCACATTCCAATGATGAGTAAAAAAATAAATATTGAGCTTCTATTTACTAACTCCACTGAGAAAAATAGTAGAAGCCATCATGGTAGCATCATGGAGTAGATAGCACCCCAGGGCTAACAACACATCTCTAGCAGTGTCAGGTGAAACCTTCCAGTTGACCCTGCATGATCGCATTTCCAATATTACTCCCTGATAAGAATATCAAACAACCAACAACAACTTCTAGACTCACTTTCTTAGCTATGGAGTGAAAAACTCAGCTTCAGATACTGCTGGGTGGAGGTGTTCCTTGCTCCAGTGCACCTTGAAGGGGACTGAGAAGGGAACTGGGAAACCTTACCTCTAGGAGCACTGGGTGAACTATTAAAATTTAGCTTGACTTTTGGGGTAAGAGTCTGGATTTAAAGAAAGCAATTCACTGTTGAAAATGAGTATAATAAAATGATATTGAAGTTTTGTAAGAATGGCTATTGCTATTTTTTTTAAAGATTTTATTTATTTGACAGAGAGAGAGTGAGAGAGAGAGATCACAAGTAGGCAGAGAGTCAGGTAGAGAGACAGGCTCCCTGCTGAGCAGAGAGCCCGATGTGGGGCTCGATCCCAGGACCCTGAGATCATGACCTGAGCCTAAGGCAGAGGCTTTAACCCACTGAGCCACCCAGGCGCCCCTATTATTGCTATTTTTGATAACATTTTAGAGTTAAATCTCAGAAATCTCTCATTCACCTATTGTTCCAAGTCAGTAATTCTATATGACACAGCTTCTTCTTCTTTAAAATTTACTTAATGAATGAAAACGTATTAAGAAGGACCTGTTGATTCCATAAAAATATTAGTTTCTGGACAATAATGCACCTTTGACCACACAGGGCATGTGATTATAGACATTTGCTTTGTGTGTGTATGTTTATGCAATAATTATTAATTTCCTTACGTATTTAATCCCATATTGTAAAAATTGGAGTTTTCTAGAAACTCAAAAAATCTTAGTCTCTTAGTCTCATTATTAAGCAACGATATGTCTCTGAATCTTTAAAATAGATGCATTTTCGTGGATACCAGACAGATTTCCTTCTAGACACTTGTATTTTTATCACTGTTCTGCTATGTGCCTACAAACCTGACTCTCATTTCCAGAAGAAAGATCACTTTTTTATATGGAAAATTCAAAATGCATCAGTGGTGTTGAGTAAAGGTTGTTTTTGTTTTTGCTTATTCGTTTAAGTTTTTGAAGCATGCACATTTCCTTTCAATAACTAGTGAAGGTCCGTGCTTTAGGAATTTACCACTTTCTTGGTCTTTTTCCTTGCCTTCCAAGTCACTCCTCAGTCTCCAGTCCAAGGCAACATTGAATGTGAAATATCTCAGGTTTTTCTCAGCCACACCTCTGGCACCAGCTGCTGAATGAAGAATTTCTATGGTCTCTGCCTCATTACTTGGGGCAGTACATTTGATCCAGCTTTCCTACTATAATTCACCTGCTTTTGACATTTTCTTGCCTAGAATGTGTAATGTCCCCTTACCCATGAAATTATGGTAAATATTGCTTGCATGAGATGTCAAGGAAGCACCAGTTCAGACTTTTATCCAGTAGGATATCATAAGGATATTGCTTTGGAATTTACAGAAGAAATCCTCTATGTAGGTGTGAATTAAAGCAATGTGGAATAAATACAACCTGCACGTTGCAGTATAACTTAATTTCAGAAGTGAGAACTGAATTTGTGACTAAGCTGAAGATAAGACACTCTTTCTCTTAAGACCAGTGCTTAGATTCAAGAACAAGGAAATGGAAGAGAAATGAAGGGCACAAATATTTTTATGCCAATCACAGTGAAAGAAACAGTGGAATTTCATATCTAGGAAAGCTAGAGTTATCCCTTATAATGAAAGTGAAGGAAGAAATGAAAGTCACAATACTTTTGAAAATCCATGGATTATGGGTATGATGGCTGTAGATTAGCAACTAAAATGTGAATTGATAACATTTTTAATCATTTCACAACTTTATGTTCATAACGAAAGTTGACTTATTTATCAAGGTAAATAAATGATCCTTACAGAAGCCTGATATTTCACAGTAGTATGGTAAGGGGTATCTTAATTTGACATTGACATTAATCTCCTAGTCATATCCCCATGTAATTAAACAATAAATATATAGGAAATCAAATAGATTTTGCCAAATTTGATAATCTGGTAATTCAGCTGTAAACAATGAACTTTTCTTCCTTTGCCCTCATTCAGGAAGTCAGATATTTATAACTGAAGGGATTAATAATTTAATCCAACTCTTTAATCCTCAGTGAACCAAAGGGTGGCTGGTTGACTTGCTTAATTCATAAAATTCAGTCATAATCAAATATATGTAATAAATAGTAATCGGGTGTTATATTGCATTAACTATTACTGATTCTTGCACTGATGATTTTGCCAAGTGCTAATCAGTGTATTGATTTTTTAGATGAGCCATCAATAACTTTCTTTTCTGTAGTAATAAAATGTTTCATTAAGGACATTTAGTTGCTATTCTTACATATTATTAGAGGAGTACCATATCCACTTTTATTATTCTTTGCTCTGTAAACTAGTAAAATATGTGAATTCATAGTGACTTTGATTATTTATCTAAATATTATTCTGTTTAGAAAATTGTTAGAATGCTACTGAATGAATCCTGTGAAACATCAGCATAGTCTTTTTTCAGTCTCATTAATTCATTAGAATATGGTTTTTCTGTTTGTAAGGTCTAACATCATGCAAACTATGTTTGATTACTTCACTAATGAGTTATTGAGATAAAAGAGGAAAATGACTGGACTACATCCTGTATACATTTAGACTTTATTTTTTTCTTTTTAAAAGAAAATTCCGTTTAATTAATGAAAACATAAATAGTTAATAGAAAACTTGTTTATGATGATCTCAGCTAGGGGGCGCCTGGGTGGCTCAGTGGGTTAAAGACTCTGCCTTGGCTTAGGTCATGATTTCAGGGTCCTGGGATCCAGCCCCACATGGGGCTCCTGCTCAGCGGGGAGCCTGTTTCCCGCCCTGCCTCTGTCTGCCTCTCTGCCTACTCGTGACCTCTCTCCTATGTCAAATAAATAAATGAAATCTTAAAAAAAAAATCTAAGCTAGGCTTGGCAGAGTACAGATAAGTAATTATTAAATCCATGTCCTACCTAAAAATGTATAAATCCAAGACGTGTGTGGGTGGCTCAGTAGGTTAAGCATCTGACTCTTGATTTTGGCTCAGGTCATGATCTCAGGGTCCAGCTCCCTGCTCAGCATGGATTCTACTTGTCTCCCTCTTCCTTTCCCCTTCCCCCTGCTTGTACATACACACATTCTCTCTCCCGTAAGTAAATAAATTAAAAAATCTATAAACCTAAATGCAAATTTACAGGCATGAAGCAATGGATGTGAATGCTATATTTACTAGTAGTAAAGTGAATATGGGAGCATATCATAAAGTCGTAGGTTGATATCCAGTAAGGAAGCTGTGAACTTTACAGCCTCACAATCATATGTACGTGTTCTGGATTTGCTTTTTTTCCCCCTTTGTGGTCTCAGAGAAGTCACTTTATTTATCTAAATCACTGTTACAATAGTAACAGTGCTCTATACAATAAGGTTGCTATAATCTAACTTATATGTTTGTTATGAGAAAAGATTTAAAAATTTCATGAAAAGTATACTGTTAGTCACATATGGTATATTTGATAAACATTATTAACTATGAAAAACTCAGAAGAAACAGATAAAACTGTATCCTTATGAAAGGTAAGGGACAAGGAAGAACATTTAAGGTAAATCTTAAAATTGCTGATAGTCAGAGGGAGGATATAGAGAGGGAGTGGAAATAATGTTTCATCGAGAACGAGGTGCTGACTCATCTCTGGATTCTCACATTACCACATGGTAGATATCGCAGCTGTTAAATGAATGACTAATAAAAACAAATGAATTAGGAAAATACTAGGAAGATAGTTTGCCTGTATAATTTAATCTTCAGAGGCAAAGCAGCATAGATACTCAAGAGCCCTAGAAGGTAAAAGGAGAAATATGATCTGACCTACTGACAGATGATACCAGGCTAGGGAATAAGCCAGTCTAATAGCCGTAGTGCAATTGCATTGAACCAAAACATTTATGTTGTATAAGAAAATATTTATAATTGTTTCATAAGAATCTGATCTCATAGAATATAATGGATTTAAAAAAAAAAAAATAACCTAAAGAGGAGTGCCTGGGTGGCTCAGCTGGTTAAATGTCTGCCTTTGGCTTAGGTCATGATCTTAGGGTCCTGGGATCGAGCCCCACACGGGGCTCCTGCCCAGTGGGGAGCCTGCTTCTCCCTCTGCCTGCTGTTAACCCTGCTAGTGTTTTTTTCTCTTTCTAGTAAACAAATAAAAACTTTTTTAAAAAACAACCTAAGGAATCATGAAAATTTAAGTAATTGATGAGAACAGAAAATTTAAAATTTAAAAAAAGGGAGTTAGTATCATGAGTCAATAATCTCAGTCTCTTCAAGATAAATGGGATCTATATTTACCTCACTGCAATAAGAGAATTAATAATAGGTTCATATATATATAAACTAAGAAACAAATACAGATTTGGCTGGAATGGATATGGGTGGTTATGTGGAACTGGAAGGCATAGCAATCTATCTGAATCATGAATGAAGCTTGGCTCTTTGTTAAGAGAGTTCACTGAGGAACTCTTGGCCAAACAGGTGCTGCATTTTGTTTCCTCACAAGTACTATTTGATCATCCTGTCTGAAAAATTTAGCATATGTGCTACCAGAAAACCATTAACCTTGCAATAAAGCCAATTCTTTCCAGACATTTTTCCCTTGAAATATGATATATTTCCCCCTTTATCCTCAGTGAGTTTTAATTTTCTATAAGATGCCAGACATAGGGGGAAAAAAGTCCCTTTTGTACCTTTGACAGTAGGGGAGAACTTTAAAGCCAAGCAGCCTTTATATTTTCATTTTTGGGGGGAATGCCAATTGTAGTCACCACAGTTTGAGTTTCTACGACAGCTTTGAGGAAGCTTTTTGTACCATTGATCCTTCAGTTGGCCAGGCTACTTTGGTTGTAGCTTGACAGGTTTTTCTACCTTTGAGTAAAGAACCCAATTTAATAGCCTCCCCAGCTACTTTTATGACTCTTCACTCTCTAGAAAGAATACATTGCCGTTCTTGCTTCAAACTGGAAGAACTTTTTTTTCACTGGAGACCATTCTAAGCAAAAGTCCACAAAGAGATGTGTATGGTTTTGTGAGGACTTAAGAAAGTTGTGAAAATTCTTTCACTTTTATATGGACAGTATTCAGTAAACATTTAAAAGGAAGGTGACACTTAAGCAGGGAAGAAAAGGGAGAAGATGGGAAGACAGACATTTACTGAATAGAGTTAGAAAAAATAAATTAGTATGGATTTAAACTTACGCATTGAGGCCTATATTCTAGTCTTTTGTGGTTATTAACTCTCGTGCTCAAGCTGTTCAGGGAATATTTGAACTCTTTAGTATCATTTCATTTCTCAACTTATGAGATAGTAATTTTAACACACATACAGCAATATTGCAGAGATTTTTAAATAACTTGTGGAACTGTTAAGACAGAGAAAATGAGAGAAGGAGCTATACTATATGCAGAATGGCAAGCTTGCTGTCGGAATCTTGACTGACCTGCTGTGTGCTGTGTGGGGATGATATTTTGTATTTTTTTCCATTTTTGTCATCAGCCTAATAATCTTTATTTTACCTTGGTCATAAAACATTTTTTTTTTTCATGTTAGGTTTTGTTTGAGTCATTCTGCAGTTCAGACATGGGGGCTGACTTTATGTGAGTTTATTTACTTCTACGATTCCCAAGTCAGAAGTGCAGTTTTGCTTCCTACATTAGATCAACTAATTCTCAGTTTATTTTCCTCAAAGTGACATAACTATAAAAAGGACTTTCAGAAATCCTCTGTAATGACTTTCTTCTGTATTTCATCTGAATCCTTTGGTCTTCTTGCTCTCTATCTTTAATGTTCTTTCTGCTCTCTCAGAAAAAGAATCCATTGCTAAAAGACTTGGAAGAGAATCACTTCTGAGTTAATGCTTTACTTTAAGTTCAAATCCATAAATAGACCCTCATGATGTCTATAAATTTATTCCTAAGGGTAGGCTTTTTAAATGGACTACTTTTGACAAGTTAAGAGGTTGGGAGATTCTGTTCTTCAGAATAATGTTTGGATAATACATTGTTGTTTTTATAATCACTAAATTGCAGAGTTGGTACAATTTTCTCTTCTTTATATTGACCTGTTAAATGAATCACCTTTCTTCTCCAACTCCATATTTGAATGCATTCCTACTAGAAATTATATAGTCTTACATCATAATCTAAAATGAATTACAATAGAACTTACACTAATAAAATGGAAATACTTTCGGGAGTCGATGTGTAACTTATGATACTGGCAATCAATGACAAGTGAAAATAAGTATCATTTTAATTATGAAAACGATGTGTCAAAATACAAAATAAAGCATCTAAGGATATATAATTTTTATTTATAATATGGAAGATATTTGTATATTCATGATTTGTAATTCTACCTCATTGTTAATTTTAGCTTTTTGACTTTTTAGGGAGATCAGTCAAATGCAATATTTTATTAGAATTAGAAGAAATTTATTCAACAAAAAAATTCCTGCTATACCTAGGGTTTTTGCTAAATAGTATGAAGGGTAAAAGATTTATTTCAGAGCCTCAATCTCTAAAATACTTGAATAAGATTAATTTTAGGTTTTCTTAGTAGATCTACACTAACATACTTGGTATGAGTCTCCGTATCCTTCACAATAAAATGAGAGTGTTGCACAAGGTGATTTCTAATGGTGTTTTCAGAGAAAAACTTTTATTATTATTTAATCCTCTATTTTGGTAAAAGCTTGTGACTTTGAGCTACTTATAAATATATTTATTGATTCAGTATAAATCAGAAAATGCATTCCTAATCCTTGTCAGACAGATAGGATTACATTTAAGTTTTCTCTTGTTTTTTTTTTTTTTTTTAAGATTTTATTTATTTATTTATTTATTTGACAGAGTGAGAGAGAGAGAGATCTAAAGTAGGCAGAGAGGCAGACAAAGAAAGAGGAGGAAGCAGGCTCCCTGCTGAGCAAAGAGCCCCATGCGGGGCTCATTCCAGGACCCTCTGAGCAGACAGCCTGATGAGGGGCTCGATCCCAGGACCCTGAGATCATGACCTGCGCCGAAGGCAGAGGCTTTAACCCACTGAGCCACCCAGGCGCCCCTAAGTTTTCTTTTGGATGTGAGAAGGAAAATGTGTCATCATATGGATTTCTAACTATCCTTTATCCATCTTTCCATTAAGGTCTAACTTATAATTAATTTTAACCTTCAGATGGAATGTAGCCTTGCATTATACAAGGAGATTCAGAAAATTGTAATCTCACCTGTGCCAAATAATTTATCTTTTGCTGAATCTAATTGATAAATAATATCAGTTAAGTACCCAGCTATCTGTTTCTTTTGAATGTTTTATTTTTCTTTTTCCTACAGCCTTTCAAAGTTCTTTTTCAATCAGAAGTACAAGGAGAGTTAGAAAATATTAATGGCAAGACAGTGTTTACTGAATCAAAAGTAATACCTGAATAAATGCCTCCTGAGAAGGTAGTTGGAATGAGTTCTCACATTCAGACTGTTATATTTCAGTAACCAGCGAACTCCTCTAAGTGAATGGAATATTCAAAGAACATAAAATCTCCCCTTTACAACCAACTCTCCAGACACTTAGTGTGTTGATATTTAGATTCTAAAATTTATATCAAATAGCATCATTGAAACAGATGCTGATTATATATAATTGGCTAAGAATTTGCATTAAAGATGACTCTTGGGTGTGCACTTCAAGCATTCATATGTCCAATAAGAGCTCCTTGTGGGGATATTCTGATCTGTTTAGAATTATTGTTTTTTTTCTCAAAAGGTTTTAAGGTATAAGAGAGGAAGATTAATAGTTGCTAGAGAAGCTAAAGAGGAACAGTAATGCAGTGAAGACTATTATGAAATATGAAAATTTGATATGACTCCCAAGTTGCAACTAATATTAAAGTTGAAAATCAATGTCTATTGATCCATGTATCCATTTCCATGCCATCTCTACAAAGCACATAGATACTGATGTTAATATTTTATTGGTATATATAACAGACATACACTTTTCTTCTCTCTTGAGACTTTCTCTGTTCTTAAAGAACTTAAAATAATAGCAAGACATACAGAAAGTGATATTTGCTCCTAGATCTTTGGGGAAAGCTCATAATATAGAAATATAAACAGGATGAAAGATACACCGAAAACAAAGAGTGGCCCACATTTAATTGTTACTGAGTATGGTATCATTTCTGGGCCAAAGTTTGCTTCCATATTTAAAAGTGTAATTTTGTTTTTGAAGGCATGTATTTATTTAAAGGACTTTTGCTTTTTACTATAGTGAACATCTAAAGTACTCGGAATAAATCTTGAAACAATCACAAGTGATTTGACATCATGCTGAGAGAAAGTCATATTAATAAATGTTGCATTGCGTTTATAAAGACCTTATTGAGAAGAAAACAAACAAATTTTCTTTGTTGCATTAACATAATAGTATATAAAGGTTATGATATGTGTAGAAGCTTAAAAAATAGAATTAGCAATTTGGGAAATGTCAGTGCAAAACAGTGTAGTTCAAATAGAATTTCAGAATATTTCAAGATTGACCTAGTATCTACTATTTGCTTTAATCCTTTGAAATCAGAATTCTCACTATACCTGAACAATGCCTATTTATAAAACCAAAATAGAAGAGTTGTAAGAGATACAAAGATAAGTTTAAGAAATAAAACAAAAGTTAAATATCTGGGAAAATAATGAAAAGAAGTGCTAGCTAATAGCGGCGCCTGGGTGGCTCAGTCAGTTAGGCGTCGGCCTTAGGCACAGGTCATTATCTTGGGGTCCTGAGATTGAGCCCTATGTAGGGTTCCCTGTTCAATGGGGAGTCTACTTCTCCCTCTCCCTCTGTCTCTCTCCCTGTTTATGCTCTCTTATCTTTTTCTCTCAAATAAATAAATACAATCTTAAAAAAATGCTAACAAAGAAGGGTTGGGTGCTCTGTGTGAATATTGTCTATTTGCTGCTTTTATTATAATTTCAGCATTTTGTTTTCTCTTAAGCACTTTATTGGTAGAGCGTTCCAATCCTGTACATACATATTGTGAGATACAAATATTTTGGTGTATTTTACTCATTATCTGTCCTAAACTAAAAATAACTTGTTATATAGTAGGCACTCAGGAAACCTCATAGAACTCATATTCTCACAGGACAGACTGAAACCTGGTAGACAAATGAACAAATATCTCTGCAGGTTATGTTACATGTTATAAGAGAAATAAACTGGGAAATAAGATGACGACCTAGATGGGATGGTCAGAAGGCCACCTCAGTGTCAGGAGTAGGATTGAATAGATCTGTAGAGTCATGAGAAAAACTTTCATGAAAGCAGCAAGAGTTAGTGCAGAGTTCTGGAGGAAGAGGACTTGGCATGTTCGAGGGACACAAGAGAGGTCTGGAGAGCTGATCTAGGATGACCCTAGGGGTGTTGGACAGGGACAGGGTGTCCTTGTAAGGACTCAGGGAATTTTACCAAGTGTCGTGGGAACAAATGAAAGGTCCCAAGCAAAGGAGTGAAGAGATCTATTTTATTTTTTTAAAACTGCTCTGACTTGTCTGTGGATAATGGATTAAAATGTTGGGAGATGGAAAAGATGGAGAATAACTGGCTATTGTCATCTCACTGTTCTTCAGAATTGTTCTCATTATTAAATATCTTATTAAACATACACAGATGCAATGCAACCTACCTCCCCTTCTTTCCTCTTTAAATTCTTATCCATTATCTCTATTTTCATGTACATCAAAACTGTGCTCTTTTCTTTACTACCACTTATTGCATGACTGCTCTGCCCCCCACTTTTAACTTGATGGGGCTAATAATATTTTTGAAGGAAAACTTCATATTGACCTCAGTTACCATGTCCTTGCACTTGAGTTGAGACTCTTGCCCTGGAACAGAACATATGAAGTATAGGTTGTAAATAAAGAAGCATTTGCATTGAGTATATTTAGGGTTAACTTGCTCAATAAGGTACGTAGGTCAGAGCAGAGGCAACTACTTCTTCCTCACATCCAAAACCTCGCTTGCTTCTCTTTCAGATAAAGTCAGCTAAGGACATAGGTGTTTTCACCACCTGTATTCATGTCAGAGTACGGAGAGGTATAGATGATGTAAAGAACAACATACAGAGAGTAAACTGGATATAGTTTAATTCACTGTCTAGCGCCTCAGTCCCATCTATAAAAACCCGTGGCTAGGGAATGATTAATATAAGATTCAGGATGAACCTCCTCTGATCCAGTGACTTAGATTCACTTCAGTTACAGTCTGGGGAGAAGGGATGGAGCAAAGAGATGCCACGTTACTCAATCACCTCACCTTTACGAGCAACTAATATGTGCCAGGGCCTGTGTTGTGTCCTCTGTCCTGTCAGAATGGAGATGCCCTGTACAGCCAAAGAGCATGAGAATAGGGAAATGCCCACAGATGTCGCCACTTAATGAATTTCAGTTGTATTGATTAATTCTGATTTTATACATTCAACTCCCTAAGAGCTGAACCATAGTAGAGGCTCCTAATAACTGATTCTTGGGAAGTTTTCATTTAATGTCAATATATTTTCACATGATGACTTGTCTGCCCATTTCGCTGAAGCTCTCTAGGCTCCAGTTGTATAATAATGAAACATAAGAGGGATAAAGTAATATGTAATGTGTACACAACAGCAGTGAAGACATACCATTTTCTTCCCCTGTTTTATTTGTGAAGGATTTAGAAAGAGAACTATTTTAAAAGAAAATGCAATTCCTGGGAAAAAAATGACAATGAATGACACAGAGTCTGTTCATTTCTTTTGAAGCTGTCAGAGTCAGAAGAGAGAACATTCTCACTTTGGGGTACTTGTCGTAGGAGTGAAAGGACTTGATGTTGAGGTTTTATTAGCTCAGATGATGGGAAAACTTCAATTCTAAACTGCTCTAAGTAGTTGACACATTAATTTAGATATGGCAGTGGCTATGGCCCTGGGTGTAAATTCATACTGTGTGAGTATATAAAGCTGGGGTAAATTTTCCAGTGGTAAAACTTCTATATACTCTTGGGCTTTAGTTAAATTATTTGAGGTTTTGGAATATGAGTTGTTTGTGCATATTTATTTTAATGTTTTATAACTACACCCCTTCTCCCTTAATTAGTAACATTTTAAATGGCTATTTTTTGCCACATATATATCTATAGAACATAAAAATATATTAAATGATAATTTGTTCTTATGAATTTATGCTATTTAAATTAATATTATACTTTTCACTCTCCCCTTCAAAATTCTAAGTATTTTCTCTTCTATGAGTGATTGTTTCCCTTTGGTTATTTTTGACATAATGATAGAAAATGTCAAGAGAGTTTCTGGAAAATAGGCGGTATTTCAATACAATCTACTTTAGCAAATGATCTCCAGCCAATGATTTCTGCATTTGGCATATGTCATATATGAGAAGAAATTCAATTTCAGAATCATATAGAAAGTAGTTTTTCCATTTATTTTGAAATCAATAAAAATACCAAATTATATGTTAGTAGTAGTATTTTTCTTAACTGGCAAGACTATACACACACATACACACACACGCTCGCGCGCGCAATCTGCTTATTCCCAAAAGAGACAGCAACTATCTAGAAAATATCTAGAAAAGTGATCAGTGAGCCCTACCAAATGGGGAGTTGAGTTGTCTGCTCACTCCTAATGAACTTGATTTTTCAGTCCAGTGGCCTTGGGGATAGCAGGAGATCACACAATAGCCAGGCTCTGTCAAACACGATATAAGAGCCCTTCTCCCAATGGGCTACATCATTAGTTTACCTTCAAGATAAATTAAAAAAAACTACAAATTTTACATAGAGATAACAAGGAATAGTACCTGTTCTTAACCTTGGCTCTTAATTGAGTGGTCCCAAAACACTCAATTTAGAAATTTGTATTTTAGAGTTTTGATTTTCAAGCTGGGGGAGAAATAAAAAGAAATTCTTTCTGAAACAAAGCAACTATGATACAGGCCTCAAAAATTTCTGACAGATAAACCCAGATCATGCCTAACAATGAAAAGAAAACCACAAAGAGCATGAAAATAAGAAGCACAGTGAAGAAGAGGATGTCTAGGTTGAGGCGCAGAAGTTGAGACCTGAAACAATCTCAGATATTGGAATTCTTACGTAAAATTATAATATAAAATAGGTTAATACACCTACGGAATAAAAAGAGGTGCCAAAAGCAAGAATAAGTACAAATATATAAAAATGGCAGCAAAAAGTATAAGAATGAATGAATATTACAATAATATAAAAACAGGTAGAGAGACATTGCATAAAATGAAATAAAAATCTAATAAATTACCTGAAAAAAGTAGAGTACATGAAAGAGAGGCTAAGAGGTAAAAGGGATATCAGTTAGGTAGGAAAAATGCAGAGAGGAGGGCTGGGATCAGGCAATATTATAAGATAACTCCTGCAAGACAAGCATCTACAGATTCAGAATAAAAAGCAATTTGGAAAAATAAAATGAAATTGACTATTACCATCAGAGTGACAGAGCAGAATAGCAAAAATCTGAAGAACAGTGAGAAAGAAAGTGCTATTTGCAAAGAGATAACAATAACACTGATTGCTGATTTCACATTATTAAAAATGGGGAGCTAGAATTTTTTGGAATACCATCTTCATCATAACGTTATTAATAACTTAGAATTGTTTTTTTCAAAAGTTCTTTGAAGTACAAATTCAAGATAATTTTTTTAAAAACAAAATCTCAGAGAAACAAAAGAACTTCACTGTTAAAATTTATGAAGGAATGTACTTACAGAAGTAGGGAGAGGAAGAAGAAGAAGAAGAAGAAGAAGAAGAAGAAGAAGAAGAGTGAACAAGGAAATTGATGAACATGTGTTAAAAAGGAAATAACAGTATAAATCAATGATCATACTCTGAAATGTTAAACACAAAAGGTGAAAGTCAAATCATTGTAAGGAGAAGATAACATATTAAATACTTTAGACTTGCTGAGAAGACTATGTATGTTAATATTTCTAAGACACACTAAGTGATAGGAAGTGTATAGTTTCAGATGAATAGAAGGGAATAAAATGGGAAAAAGGAAGAAAAATACAAAAGACATAAAGAAAGAAGAAAAAGAGAGGCAATCTAGAAAAGGCAGGACAAATGGAAAGCATAAAATAAAGTTATAGCAACATACCCAAAGCATTAGTCTACTTCTTAACAGTACTAGGAAAAATTAGTCTATTTTAAGAGGCAGATTTTCATATTTGATATAAAAACATGACAGGTATATGGTATTTATAGAGGATGCCCTAAAACAGGAAATAAAAATAAGAAAGAAGAAAAAGGGGTACTAAACAAATAACAATTGAAATAAACAATGCGATAAATATTAATATTTGACAAATATATAGGACAAAAGAATTGCTCATAATAATAAAGTTTATTCCATAATGATATAGCTGTAAACTAACTACAAATATATATGCTGTAATGTGTACCATGTAACATTCAAGATAATAAAATAATTCCAATTATGTTGTCAATAGTGACACAATTATTAGGAGACATAACTATATTGATAAATCTAACAATAAAATGGGAGATTGTAACAAATAACTCAGCAACTGAGAAATCATAAAATGTAAGAACTAATAAAGATATAAAATATCAGGGGTGCCTGGGTGGCTCAGTCATTAAGCGTCTGCCTTCGGCTCAGGTCATGATCCCAGGGTCCTGGGATAGAGCCCCACACGCGGCTCCCTGCTCGACAGGAAGCCTGCTTCTCCCGCTACCATTCCCTCTGCTTGTGTTCCCTCTCTCGCTGGGTTTCTCTCTGTCAAATAAATAAAATCTTAAAAAAAAAAAAAAGATAAAATATCAAAAAAAACAAACACTTTGGTATAGTAAATAGAGCATTTTATACACACAGATAATATACAATAATATGAACCTTTTAAAAAGTTAACCTTGTATTAAGTGAAGAACACTAAATTCAAATTCTCAAGTGGGTAGTATCTTTCAGAATACATTCAGTAACAAAAGCGGGATTAAATTAGAGTTTTGTTGGAAAAAACGTTTTTTAAAAATTTTGACATTTTTGAATTATTACAGGGTTAAAGAAGAAATTGTACTAAACATTAAAATAGTAATAATAATGGATTTTTAAAAATCATATCAAAACTTGAAATATAAAATGATAGCAATAATTAAAGGCTAGTTTATAACTTCAAATGCTTATATAAGTAATTAAGACAGTGAGCGATATGCTTAGTAGCTATTTACAATCTAGGAAAAAATAAAATAGAAAATAAAACAAAAAAATTTGGAGAAGAAATAATAAATGTAAGAATAGCAATTGATAAAATAGAATTAAATCATAACAGACATAACAACAGCAAAGCAAATAATTTTTTGAACTAAAGTCAATAATTTTTTTTAACTTTGTAAATTGATCAAGTAAAAATGTTGTAATAGGGACAAGCTTGAGCTGGTGCAATGTTACAGAAACATTAATGAAGGTAAAATGATATTTAAATACACAAATACTGATAAATTTAAAGACAGTTAATATAGATATTAGAAAGTAGAAGAGGGTCAGAAAAGTATCCTCCAGATGAAGAAGTCACTTTAAGACTAAAAAACTAAGCAAATCACTCCATATTATTTACAGAGTTTTATTCAGGGTAACTTACTGACAGGTGGATCAGGTAGACAAATGATTCAGTTGCCACATAGCACTTCTCCCTAAAATCCCGACTTTAATCCATAGATTTTTATGGAGCAAGGGAAAGTGCAGAGGTCATTGTGGTGAGGTCATAGGGTTTAATGTTTAACAGAGTTTGTGGCTCTATCTGGGTGACAGAGGGGAGGAAGGGGAAGAAACTATATTATCTCTACCAGTTATCTAAACAACTGTAGGGAAGATCAAAACAGTTCACCTTACTGCATTCTGTCAGGGCATACATTAATCTCAAAGAGACCTGGTACCTTAGCCCCAAGGGAGGTCATTTCAGGGACATGAACAAAATGGACAGCCAAAGATGGAGTCAGTGTTATTAGAACTTCTACAACAAGGGACGCCTGGGTGGCTCAGTTGGTTAAGCAGCTGCCTTTGGCTCAGGTCATGATCCCAGAGTCCTGGGATCGAGTCCCATATCGGGCTCCTTGGTCAGCAGGGAGCCTGCTTCACCCTCTGCCTCTGCCTGCCTCTCTGCCTGCTTGTGTTTTCTCTCTCTCTCTCTGACAAATAAATAAAATCTTTAAAAAAAAAAAAAGAACTTCTACAACAAATTATTTTTTTAAAGGTATGACTGCCTAAAATTACTAAAAGGAGATTGAAAATACATATTGTCCCATAAACCATAAAATAAATGGAATTATATATCCATAATTTCTCACAAATACTGTTTTACAAATTCTTCCAAACATTCAAGGAACAGATGTTCCCTTCTTAGTCAAATTCTTCTAGAGAATAGGAAAAAAGAGAAACATTCTATGAATTATTTTATGATTTTAGTAGGATAGCCTCACACTAATGTAAGACAGGTGCAATATGTGAAAAGAAAATTATATACCAGAATTAGATGCAAAGTCAAATGTAAAAATAAAATTATATTTATTAATATTTCCGAATCTAGCAACCTGTAAAAAATATAGTACTTCATAATCAAGTTCAGTTTTTCAGTGATGCTAAATTTGTTTAAATTTAAAAATCAATTAATAAATTCAGATTGAAACAGTGAAGCTATATCATCATTTCAGTGAGCAACAACAACAACAACAACAAAGTCACTTGATACATTTCAAAACCCATTATGATAATAGCTTTTTGGGAAACTAAAAATATAAGATACCTTTCATAATCTGATAGAGCATAGTATACTAAATCTGCAGTATCTTAATGTTTAATCATAAAAATTGTTCCTTTAAAAGTTATCCTTTGCTACTCATGATGTGTGATGTAGACACTTTTTTAAAAATTTTGTACTTTTTGTTAAAGATTTATTTTTATTTGTTTTAGAGAGAAAGAGAGAGAGAGTGCACAAGCAGGAGGAGCAGAGGGAAAGGGAGAGATTCCCAAGGAGACTCCATGCTGGGCAAGACACAGGGCTTGATATCAGGACCCTGATATCATGATCTGAGCCAAAACCAAGAGTTTGATGCTTAACCAACTGTGCACCTGGGCACCCCACAAAAATTTGTACTTTTAGTCATAGCCATCTAATTAACCTTAAAAATGAATAAATGCACAAATCCTGAATAGAAAAGAAACCTAGCATTATTCATTAGTGATATAAATGTCTAAAAAGAAGAAACAACAAATTCTCTCTATTGATTGCTAGATTCAATAAGACCATTTAGTAAGGTAGCTCTATTTCAATCACAGTACTAAACAAAAAATTAACTTTTTAGAAATTTACTATTTATAATGAAAATAAAACATAAGATTACTAGGAACCAAATTATTCAAAGAGATACATGACCATTTTCTTGAAAACCGTAAGATTTTGCTGAAAGACAATGGAGTAAAAAGAGCTAAAAGAGTTCTTCATAGGTAGGAAGACTCAGCACAGTCAGCTCCCCCAAACTGGTCTATAAAGTCAACATAATTCTAATAAAAATTCCAACAGATTGTATGTTTGTCTGTGTCTGTGTAAGAACAAAGGGTCAAGAAGAGCCAAGATACAGAAAAAAGAAAAATAGTAGGAGTAGAAGGCTTGCCTGACAAGATATCAAGACTTCCTATAAAACCATAATCTTTCAGTCCACATGCTGTTGGCTCAGGAATAGAAAAAACAGATCAAAAGAACAAAATAATCAGCTAAGAAACAGACCCTCTGTTGTGTTGAAAATTCGTTTATCAGCATTGGCATTGAAAATAGGTGAGAAAAAGGATGGAACCATTCAGTAAACTGTCCTAGGTTTTTGATTATCCATATAGAAATTTATCTTCACCTCACAACATATGTTAAAATAGTTTGTTTTTTTTTTTAAGATTTTATTTATTTGACAGAGAGAAACACATCGAGAGAGGGAACACAAGCAGAGGGAATGGTAGCGGGAGAAGCAGGCTTCCCGCTGAGCAAGGAGCCCGATGCGGGGCTTGATCCCAGGACCCTGGGATCATGACCTGAGCCGAAGGCAGACGCTTAATGACTGAACCACCCAGGTGCCCCAAAATAGTTTTTTTTTTAAAGATTTTATTTATTTATTTGACAGAGAGATATCACAAGTGGGCAGATAGGCCAGCAGAGAGAGGAGGGGAAGCAGGCTCCCTGCTGAATAGAGAGCCCGATGCGGCATTCAATCCTAGGACCCTAGGATCATGACCTGAGCTGAATGAAGGCAGAGGCTTTAAGCCACTGAGCCACCCATGCGCCCCCATATGTTAAAATAGTTTTAAGGAAATTACAGACCTAACTGAAATGTTCAGTCTCTAGAAGAAATTAACTTTGGTTTGGGAAAGAATTTATTATATATAAAATGAACAGTTATGTATTAGAATTATGTATTACATTAAAAAGCATACTGTTTGAAGAGCAAATACAAGCCAACAGCTCTGAGGATGGGTTTTCAACACGTGTAACTGATCAAGAATTAATAGCAAGACTAAACTTAAAATTATTCTGTATACCATTGAAAAAAAGAGCATAATGGAATGAAGAGTGTAAGGAGTTATTTCTAAGAAAAAGAAACAGAAATGGACAATAGTCAAGAAAATACCCAACCTCAGTAACAAAAGGTGAAGAAAAATACATTTTAAGAGCCATTAAGTTTGGAAAAATTTATCTTATGATATCAGGGGTTTCTGGTTATATAAACTGATATAACAGTACCCAAAAAACTAAAGTTGGTGATATGCAAATCTTATGAACCAGAAAACCCACTTATAAATATAATGTGAGTGAGCAGTAGCATACACTTTAAAAAAATAACGTAGAGTTAATACAAGAGTATGCAGAGTCTCAATGGCATTCTGACATTTCCTAATCCACTCAATTATATTTTAAAAATTTTCTTCATGACTCACTGAATAATTTTGTGCCACTAGAAAGTGGTGATCTGTAGGTTGAAATACACATCCCTAGAGCAATTTTGCACTATGTAATAGGAAAAGTGCAGAAGAAATTTCACAGGAAAGTTTTTCTAATATATACCAAGGACTTGTCCTGATGCTTATAAGGAAAAGAGTAATGACTTGCGGATGTAGTCACGTAGCAATAGAAACAAAGTTTAGTTCACAAAAGTCTTATTGAGCAAGTACAACAAATTACATAAGAATAGAAAAAGAGATTTTAATTTATACAAAGTCATAAATATGTAAAATTAAGGAATACCAGAGAGAAAGACAGACAAATGGAAAGACAGAGAGAGATAGACAGATTATGGGCATGTACTTATGTATATGTGGAAGAGTGTTTTAAAGCAAGCGAATGAGTAACACATAATCCACCTTAATTGGGCCCTCTGGAAGACTGGAAGGAATGGGGAGGAAATGTTGGAGGTACAAACAGGGTCTTCAAAATTATCAGCAATGTTTGATTTTTTTAAACTGGGACTAGATATGGATCGTTGTGTTTTATTTTCATTTATTATATGTTACATATGTATTCTTTTGAATATAATAACTTGAAATTTTAAAACCTGCGTGGAAATAATTCTCAGCATTTTTCAAAGTTTCTATTGAAATATACAGAACATACAGAAAAGTTCCTGTATTTTAACAGGAACTAAATTAAATTAAATTTTGTATTTAATTAAAATTTGTATTTTAATTATTTTTTAATTTTTAATTATCTAATTAAATTTTAATTATCTAATTAAATTAAATGTTAAATTATCTAATTAAAATTTGTATTTTAACAAATGAGGAATTTTCACTATCTTTCACTATCTGAAGAACATCAACATCTCAAAACACATTTCTAAATTCCAGTGATACTGGAAATTTGTTGTTCACTCTTCCTTCCAGGCACAACCTCCTCTTTAAAGGGCAACTCTTCCCCTTCTAACAGCACAGATTAGTTTTATATGATTTTAAACTTGTCAGATTCCACAGAATTACATGTAGTAATATGTACTATTGAAAATAGTGTGTTATGAGTGTGCATATGTGTGTATTATATATTTGTTTTATTTTCTTATTTTATTTTCTGCTTTAATTTTTGTACATTGACTTATAGTCATTGACTCAGTAAATTCACTCATTAATTCTAATACAATATCTCTGTTTGGATTTTTTCCTAAGCAATCACATTGTCCACAATTATGATAGTTTTACTCTTGCTTTTCAATCCTTTTTTCCCCTTGCTTAATGCACTGGTGTGAACTTCCAATACAGAGTCAAGTACTGGTCATGATAATAGGTATCTAATCTCATTACCATCCTCAGAAGGATTTTTTTAAAAAGGCATTTTTATTTTTAGTCTTTCATACTGTGTAGCATGTAGAGGAAATTCCTTTTTGTTCCTAATTTTTATTCCTAAGTATGGTCTATTGGTAGTGTTTTCATCTTAATGTATGTTCTATTTTGTCAAATTATTTTTCCACATCTAAGAATATGATCATATATTTTTTCTCCTTTTTTTCTGTTAATGTGGTAAAATGAATTGATTTATTTTTAAATGTTAAAGCAACCTTGCATTTCTGTAATAAATCCTATTGGCCATTAAGTATTCCTTGATTTCTATACAAATAGATTCTATTTGCTGTTATTTTGATGGTGTTTATACATCTGTGATCATGATAGAGATTGGTGCATATTTTCTCTTTTAATGTCTTTGTTAAGGTTTGAGTTCTTAAAATATGCTATAGCATGTTCCCTTTTATCCTGTTCTCTGGAAGATTTTGTTTAAGCTTATCTTTTTCCCTTGAATATTTGGAGGAATTAACCACGAAATCATTTGGGATTGAAAGTGTGTGTGTGTGTGTGTGTAAAGATATGTAATGATAGATTCAATATTTTAATAGATATAAATTTCAGGTTTCTAACTCCTCTGCTCTCAGTTTGGTGGGTTTTTTGTTTGTTTTTTTGTTTCACTAATTTTTCTGTTTCATCCCAATTTTTGTCAACTTTGTTAGCATTTATAACATCTTCATATCTCTCAATATTTTGAAAGATTCTATGCATCCCTACAGCTAAATTTTGGGCACATAACTCAGGCTTGAACCACACTGAATTTTTAGTAAAGAAGTAGGCAAAAAAGCACAAGCATAGATGGCAGTGATAGAAATTTTGGAGCAACAGACAGTTCCAGAAGTTCCTGTGGTTGTGTTGCTGTGACTACATTAGACTCCATTCTTCACAAAAACAGTTCTGGTTTTGGGATGCTGTTTCTAGATGGGTAATGGTTGAACCATATTTCTCTCTGCTTCTGTTAGCTTCTCATCATAATTTTATACTTAATTTTCTGCATTAATCAGCTAGATTACTTTTCTTTTAGTTGAAACTAAAAACTATCTTGTACTTCATCTCTGACATCTCTCACATCCATAATCAGTCAGTCATTATCCTATCTCAGTTACATTTTCCAGATAAATCTTGAATTTTTTCTCCATTTCTCCTTATAAAACAGTCAAATCATTAGAATGGACCATTGCAGTATTCTTTCTGATAGCCTACCAGCCACCAACATGCAACCCCATCAGTTATTTCTATTTACATCTTACACTTAAAACCTTTTGATATTTTTGATATTTTAACATTGACATTAGGAGAAAATCTAAAACTGTGATCATCACTTGAAGGCCTTCTAAGGTGTAGAACTTACCTATTCCAAGCTTCACCTCCAGTCTCCTCATAACTCACTCTGCTTAATCATCCTGGGTCTTTAAACACAGTAGGCATCTTCCTGCCTTCTAACTCAAAGCTTTTGCACATGATGGTCCCACTGCCTGGAATGTTCTTTCCCCTACTTTTTTATATACAAAACTCCTGTTCATCCTTAGGTTCCTGCCAAACAATTTTCTTGGAATCATTTCTTAAAGTAGATTAAAACTCTACCAACTGGATAAGATCTGCCCTTTAATCTCTGTTACCTCAGGGCTTAGTATAGTCACAGCCATATAGGAACTCAATAAACGTCAGTGAATTAATGAGTAAACAGTGAAATACACTATTGCTTTTACAATGTGTGTTTTCCCATATACATTTTTGGTCAAAACAGTTGCCATGTTTATATAAAAATCCTGTATTCCAAACAAAAAGTTTAAAGCCCAAGGAAATAAGAGTCATGTTGGTCTCTGATAAATACTATGCTCTGTGCTTTAGTAACTAAAATTTGACAGCCAACCTTGCTGGTGGCAACTATGAAAAAGGAAGAAGCAGAAATATGAGGAGAAAGTGTCATCTTGGTTAGAAACTTGGAAGAATATGTGTTTACTTTTCTAATTTCCATAAGTCTAACCAGAAGGCTCATCTGATTATCTCTGCTTTTCTCTTAAAGTTAATCAGGAATTATAACTCACAAATTTGTATTTCCCCCAGTTTTATTTAGTTATAATTAACAACTCAAAATTGGATATATTTAAGATGTAGAACTTGATATACACTGTGAAATACCACAAGCAAGATATTCAATGTATCGACTATCTTTTCGCATAGTTATTATTTTTTCTTTCCATTTTTTTGGTGAGAAAACATAAGATCTACCCTTTTAGAAAATTTCAAGTATATAATACAATATTGTTAGCTGTTATCACATCATGGTACATTAGACCTCCAGAAAATATTCATCTTATATAACTGAATCTTTGTATGCCATGACCAACATCTTTCACTTTCCCCCTGCTCCCAGTCCCTGATAACCACCATAATATTTTCTGTTTCTACGAGTTTTACAATTTAGATTCTACACATAAGTGAAATCAGCAAATTTGTTTTAACCTCTGTCCGCCTTGTCTTTTCCCTCATCAGCTGAGCTTGAAGTGGCTTTTCTGATTCATGGAAAGTCAACTGTTAAATAACAGCTCCACAATCATTTCTCTCCTTTCGAGTGTGGGAATGCCCTTGGGAAAGAAAATAGTGTCTTAGTCACATATCTTTATATGGACACTAACATAATTGGCAAAAATCAATGGCATTTTCCCGTGGGAATCTTTACCTATGATATGCTTTTAGCAGGATGAACTTAGTTGCATTAGGTTTTTTATGCTAATCAAAGCAGGAGTTTATTGAAACTGAATATAAAATGTTGATGTTTTAGGATCCAACAAGCACCTTCTGCGTAAATAATATGACCCATACAGCTGTAAGAGACCCCATATATTAATCTGGGCCAGGGCACATCCTCATGCTGCAACAATGAAACTAGAGATATATTAGAGACTCTGAGCCTCTCCTGGCTTCACCTCTCCCTGCTTCACTTCTCCCTAGTGATTACTGATGTCCTTGAAATTATCATTAATGTTTAAAACTTTCTGAGATCTCTGGTTCACATGAAATATCAAAGGTTGATTGTGAGAATTAAAAAAAAAAGTGTAGATAAAACCACAGTGGAAATGTACAAAATTAATGTACAAAATTAATGTACAAAATGTACAAAATTAAACAGATATAGAAAATACTTTATCTGTCTTAAATGCGTGTAAAATATGTTTTGAAAACCAAGCTAATGTTTTCAGATTGATATCCTTTTAGAACATACATTGAAAGTAAATTTTTATGCGTAAGAGATATTCTTGTGGGTTTTCTAATGTGTATCAGAAATACATTTAAAAATTAAGGAAATGGGATTTTTAAGATGGCAGCAGGATAGGAGGACTCTAGGCTCATCTTCTCCCAGGATTACAATTAGATAACTAGTAAATCGTCCTAAAAACCCCAGAAATCAGCCTTAAGATTGACAGAACAATCTCTCCAACTAAAGAGAGAAAAGAGGCCACATTCAAGAATGTAGGAGGCACAGAGATGAGGTTTAGGGGAGAAGTAGATCAAGGATGTTTTTGAGGGGATGGAGCCATGGTCATAGAGAAGGGTAAGAGAGAGAGAGGAACATACAGGGGAATGTACAAGGAGAATGTTTTTCCAAAACCATTGGCTTGGAAAAGAAGAGGGGCTGAATTTTGTGAGTTCTTGTAATCAGTGGGGCTTAAAGCCTGGAGTTTTAAAGGTTAGCATACTTGACTGGTATAGAGCCTGAGGGCACTGCCCTATTCCTGGAGAGAAGGCAGGTAAATAACTCTTGGATAGACAGTGCTGAAACAGTGATCTGAAGAAAGTCTGGGGCATGCAGGGGGAATTATTCACTCTTCTCCCAGCGCTTCTCTAAGAGGCAGCATTCAGAGAAATTCCTCTCCAGGGACAAAGGAGCTGGCTACTGCCATTTCCTTCCCTCATGCCTCAGCATAAATACAGCCACTTGCGGGAAGCAACACAGCATGGACACTGGCTGCCTAACTTGTTTACACCAAGACCCAGGCTCCTGTGCTCTGGCAGGACTGCCCTTCTCAGTCAAGCTTGCCTCTATCCCAGTGCAACAGGCCCCTCCCCTAGAAGACCAGCACAAACCCCCACCCACACCCACATCTCCTGACCAGCTCGTTTTGAAGGGCCTCAGTTCTGGTGGAGTTGGTGTCAGGTCTCATTTCACAAGCAGACCAAAGCCACTTTCAGTCCAGGAACCAAAAACTGCCCACTGCAGGCAAGAAGAACTTCTCCAGACAACTGGCCTAAAAGATAGAGAAGCCAAAATACAAAACAAAAGTGCATTTCGCCCTGGGCACTACATGGCCTCTTCTTCATAAGGTCACGACTTTCAGGAGCAGAAGACATAACTGCCTTTTCTAACACATGGAAGTTGGAGACTTAGACAAAATGCCAAGATGGAGGAATTTATCCCAAATAAAGAGCAAGATTAGGATAGTCAGAGATCTAAGTAAAACAGATAATAAGTAACATGCCTGATGGAGAATTTTAAGCAAAACTCGTAAGGATACTCACTGGGCTTGAGAAAAACATAGAAGATATCAGTGACCCTTATCACAGAGATAAGACAGTTAAAAAATAATCAGAGATGAAAAAAGGCAATAACTTACTTTAGAAACAGGCTTGATACAGTGAATACCAGGCTAGAAGAGAAACGGAGGAATGAAGTAAGCATGTAGGAGATAAAATAATGGAAAATAATGAAGCTGAAAAAAGAGAAAGAAGAATTACACAACACAAGAATAGACATAGGGAACATCAGTGACTTTGTCAAACATCATAATATTCATATTATAGGAGTCCTTGCAAGAGAGAGAAAATGGGCAGAAAATTTCCTCCAAGAAATAATAATAAAAACCATCCTTAATCTGGGGAAGGAAACTAACGTCCAGATCAGGAGGGAAAGGACTCCCATCAAAAAACAACAAAAGCAGTGCAACACCAAGAAATAGTGTAGTTAAATTTGCAAAATATAATGATAAAGAAAAAATCTTAAAAGCAGAAAGGCAAAAGAAGCCCTTAACTTATAAGGGAAAACCCATAAGACTAACTGAGGAGTTTTCCATAGAAACTTGGCAAACCAGAAGAATGAGACATGATATATTCAAAGCGCTCATGGGAAAAATCTGCAGCCAAAAATATTCTTTTTTTTAAATATTTTATTTATTTATTTATTTGACATAGAGAGAGAGATCACAAGTAGGCAGAGAGGCAGGCAGAGAGAGAGGGGGAAGCAGGCTCCCTGCTGAGCAGAGAGCTCGATGTGGGGCTTGATCCCAGGACCCTGAGATCATGACTTGAGCTGAAGGCAGAGGCTTTAACCCGCTGAGCCACCCAGGTGCCCCAGTGCAGCCAAAAATATTCTATCCAGCAAAGCTATCATCCAAAATAGAAGCAGAGATAAAGAGTTTCCCAGATAGAGAAAAATTAAAGGAGTTCACTAAACTAGCCCTACAAAAAATATTAAAGGAGACTCTTTGAATTGCAGAGGAGAAGCCAAGAGTGACAAAGATATGAAAAGATCAGAGAAAGTCTCCAAAAACAATGATGAAACAATAATAAAATGGTACTAAATACATATCTATCAATAATCACTCTGAATGTAAACGACCAAATGGTTCAAAAGACAAAAAGGTGTTGGAATGGATAAAAAACAAAAAAAACAAACAAAAAAATAAACAAAAACAAAAAACAAGGTCCATCTATATGCTCCCTCCAAGACACTCATTTTAAACCTAATGACACCTGCAGATTGAAACTGAGGGTGGGAGAAACATTTCACATAGGTGCATGTAAGAAAAAAAGAAAGAAAAGAAAGAAAAAAGTGCAGTACCAATACATAGATAGGATAAGTGAAAATTTAAAACAAAGACTGTAAAAAAGATTCAAAAAGGGGCATTATATACTCCTAAAAGGGGACAATCCAAGAAGAAGATATAACAATTGTAAATATTTATGCACCCAACATGGGAGCACTCAAGTATATAAAACAATTAATAACAAACGTAAAGGAACTAACTGATAAAAATACAATAATAATAGGGGATTTTAACACTTGAAGAAACAGAAAACTTGAACAGACCAATTGCCAGGAAAGAAATTGAATCAGTGGACAGATCATCTAAACAGAAGATAAAGGAGGCAATGGCTTTGAATGCCACAGTGGACCAGATGAAAATAACAGATACATACAAAGCATTCTATCCTAAAACAGCAGAATACACATTCTTTTCAAGTGCACATGAGACAATCTCCAGGATAGATCACATATTAAGTCACTAATCAGACCTCAACAAATACAAAAAAGACTGAAGGCATACTGTGCAACTTTTCTGACCACAAGACTATGAAACTAGAAGTCAACCACAAGAAAAAATTTGGAAAGACCACAAATACAGGGAAGTTAAACAACAATGCTACTAGACAATAAATGAGTCAATCGGGAAATCAAAAAAGAAATTAAAAAATACTTGAAATAAATGAAAATACAAACACAATGGTCCAAAACCTTTGGGATGCAGCAAAACTGGTTTTAAGAGGGAAGTATATAATAATAGAGGCCTACCTAAGAAGCAGGACAAATCTCAAATAAAAAAACCTAACATTACCACGGAGGTAACTAGGAAAAGAATAACAACTGAAGCTTAAAGCCAGGAGAAGGAAGAAAATAATAAAGATTAGAGCAGAAATAAATGATATAGAAACTAAAAAAAAAAAAAAAAAAATAGAACAGATCAGTGAAGCCAGGAGCTGGTGCTTTGGAAAATAAATCCATAAAATTGATAAAGTTCTAGACAGACTTATCAAAAAGAAAAGAGAATGGACCCAAATAAATAAAATTACAAATGAGACAGGAGAAATAAAAACCACCACAAGCTAGAACACTATCACAGAAAATCACCACCCAAATACAATTATAAGAGAATATTATGAAAACTATATGCCAACAAATTAGATAACTTGGAAGAATTGGAAAAATTCCTACAAACATATAAGCTACCAAAACCAAAGCAGGAGGAAATAGAAAACTTGAACAGACCAATAACCAGCAAAGAAATTGAATCAGTGATTAAAAAACTCCAAACAAAGTCCAGATCAGAAGACTTCACACCCAAATTCTGACAACCATTTAAAGAAGATTTAATACCTATTCTTCTTAAATTATTTCAAAAAATGGAAAAGGAAGGAAGACTCCCAAATTCATTCTGTGATGTCAGTGTTACCCTGCTACCAAAAGCAGACAAAAACTCTACTAAAAAAGAGAACTAAGGTCAATATTCCTGATCAATATAGATGCAAAAATTCTCAATAAATTACTAGCAAGCCAAATCGAACAATACTTTAAAAAGTAATTCACAAAAAAAAAAAAAAAAAAAAAAAAAGTAATTCACCACAATCAAATGGGATTTATTCCTGAGTTACAAGGGTGGTTCAATATTTGCAAATCAATTAATGTAATACATCAGATTAATAAAAGTAAGGATATGGGGTGCCTGGGTGGCTCAATGGGTTAAAGCCTCTGCCTTCGGCTCAGGTCATGATCTCAGGGTCCTGGGGTTGAGCCCCGTATTGGGCTCTCTGCTTGGCAGGTAGCCTGCTTCCCCCCCCTGCCCCTCTGCCTGCTTGTGATCTCTCTCTCTCTCTGTCAAATAAATGAATAAAATCTTTAAAAATAAATAAATAAATAAAAGTAAGGATAAGAACTATGATTACTTGAATAGATGCAGAGAAAGCATTTGACAATAAGAACATCCATTCACAGTTTTTTACTTTTAGTTTTGGAGAGACTATAACTCAACATAATAAAGTCTATATATGAAAAACCCACAGCTAACACAATCCTCAATGGGGAAAACCTGAGAGTTTTTTCTCTACAATCAAGAACAAGACAGGGATATTCACTCTCACTACTCTTGTTTAGCATGATACTAGAAGTGCTAGCCACAGCAGTCAGATGGCATAAATAAATAAATACATACATACATAAATAAACAAAAAAAACAAAAAAATGACATCCAAATCACTAAGGAAGAAGTGAAACTTTTACTATTTACAGATGACATGATACTTTATATATAAAACCTGAAAAAGTCCACAAAATAACTACAACTGATAAATGAATTCTGTAAAGTTGCTGGATACAAAATCAACATACAGAAATCTGTTGCATTTCTATACACCAATATTGAAGCAGCAGGAAAAAAAAATTAAACAATCCGATTTACAATTTCACCAAAAACAATAAGATACTTAGAAGTAAACCTAACCAAAGAGGTAAAAGACCTGTACCCTGAAAACTATTAAACACCAATGAAAGAGATTGAAGACACAAAGTAATGAGAAAACATCCTGTGCTCATGCATCAAAAAAACAAATATTGTTAAACTGTTTGTATAACCCAAAGCAGTCTACACATTTTTTAAAGATTTTATTTATTTATTTGACAGAGAGAAAGAGAACATGAGCAGGAGAGCAGCAGACAGAGAGGGAGCTAGACTTAGCTCCGTCCCAGGACCCTGAGATCATGACCAACCCAAAAGCAGATGCTTAACCAACTGAGCCACCCAAGTGCCTCTCAATCTAGTCGTTTAATGCAATCCCCATCAAAATATCACCGTTTTTCACAGAGTTAGAACAAACAATGCTAACTTTTGTATGGAACCACAAAGGACCCCAAATAGCCAAAGCAACATTGGAAAAGCAAAACAAAGCTGGAGGCATCATAATTCCAGACTTCAAGTTCTATTATAAAGCTTTAGTGATCAAGATGGTGTGATAATGGCACAAAATACAGAAGAGTAAGAAGAGAAAACCCAGAAATGAACACAGCACTGTTATGGTCAGTTAATCCTCAACAAAGCATGAAAGAGTATTCAGTGGGAAAGTGATAGTCATTTCAACAAATGGTGTTTGAGAAACTGGACAGTATCATGCAAAAGAATGAATTTGGACCTCTTTCTTACACCAAACCCCAAAATAAATTCAAAATGGATGAAAGACCTACATGTGAGACCTGAAACCATAAAAATCTTAGAGGAGAACACAGACAATATCCTCTTTAACAACTTCCTTCTAGATTGCCGCTGGGGGAAGGGAAACAAAAACAAAAAAAAGCTATTGGGACTACATTAAAATAAAAAAAAAAAAAACTTCTGCACATGAAGGAAATAATCAAAAAAACTAAAAACCTACAGAATGAAAGAAGATATTTGCAAATGACATAAAGGGTTAGTATCTAAAATATATAAAGAACTTATAAAACTCAACACCCCCAAAACAAATAATCCAATTAAAAATGGGCAGAAGAACTGAATAGACATTTTTTCAATGAAGACATACAGATGAGCAACAGACACATGAAAAGATAATCAACATCACTAATCATCAGGGAAATACAAATCAAAGTTACGATGCACTATTATTACCTCACACCTATCAGAGGGGCTAAAATCAATTTTAGTATATGTGCTGCCGAAGCAAGCACAGAGGGGCTAAAATCAGTAACACAAGAAACAACAGGGAAAAGGGGAACTTTTTTGTACTTTTGGTGGGAATGCAATCTGGTGTCGCCACTAGAAAATGATATGGGAAAAAAAAAAAATAGTGCGGAAATTCCTCCAAAAGTTAAAAATAGAACAACCGTACAATCCAGCAATTACACTGCTAGTCATTTACTCAAATAAAAAATTCTAATTCAAAGAGACACATGCATCCAGATGTTCATAGCAGGTAGGTAAGATAATAACCCTGAGCCATTTAAAAGAATTTAAAAGATACCACTGTCTTAGAGATTTATAAGCAATTAGAACTATTTAAAATAGTTCATTAAAATAGTTCAAAATAGAACATTGTGTTATGTTCAGAAGCATCAAATTAATAAAGTATATTTTTTCTTGAAAAAAATATTTAAAATAGTTCTGTACTATTTTAAAATGGAGTTCTGCAAAATATTTTTTTAAATTTGTTATGCTATTTAGTGTTCCATTAGAGTTATACTCACTTTAATGGATATAACTTCTCAGAACTATTATTTTTTTAAGATTTTATTTAGATATTTGACAGAAAGAGAGAGATCACAAGTAGGCAGAGAGGCAGGCAGAGAGAGAAGGGGAAGCAGGCTCCCTGCTGAGCAGAGAGCCCGATGCAGGGCTCAATCCCAGGACCCTGAGATCATGACCTGAGCTGAAGGCAGAGGCTTTAACCCACTGAGCCACCCAGGCGCCCATCAGAATTATTATTTCTATCTGTCTTTTTATCTGAAAAAAATTTTTTTAAATATCTACTTATGATAATGAATGGGCACCACAGTGATCAGCAATGTGAGGTCAAAATCTCTTTCTAAAAAACAAAAAACAAAAACCCAAAACAGATGCCCCATGTAATAATGCCAGCATTTAAGTGAAAATGAGCCACCTGTTTTCCTGAAGTAAGATAAAAACAACCTCTTTCCAAAACTTCTTTGTGAAATAAAAGACAAGCCAAAGGTCATTTTTGAAAACCTTCATTTTTCATCTGTTTTTCCTAGTTGAAGTTTTAAAAGAACAAAAAGAAAATAAAATGATTTGGTTATCTTTTTCCTTGTCTCATATTTCTTCTTCCGCTCCTTACGATAAGTTCAACTGAAGAACATGGGAGTTGATTATTTTGTGTGTAAAGGAGACCTGCAGGACAGATTTTAGGTAGGTGTGTTTCTTTGGGAGTCAGAACCTTCTAAACTGTAGCCTCTATTTTTGAATGTGGTTACTCATTACAACACTGCCTACAACATTGAGGAAACAAAATGAGAAATCAATTTTTGTCTATTTAAAAAAATAAGGGGCTATGGGAAGGAAAACTAGAAGAGCTTTTCAATGAACAAATTTAAGTGAACTGCTTCTGCTTGAAAATAAATACAAAAAATTGAAAACTCAGAGAAATGAATGCTTTTTTATTTTTTTAGAATGGAAAAAGACAGTGTTGTATAATAGCAGGAGTTTTAGAACCTCATCAGAAGGCAAATAACAGAGTATCTCAGAAATTGGGACGTGTTGGAGTATCGTGAAAGACAGAGCACCTAGGGTGTTGATACATCGAATTGGCAGTGTTAATCCCAGTGACTTTTGTCCCTTCCATTTTCAATAAAGAAATTATTAAGAGAAGCAAAATTGGGAAATACAACCAAGGATATGTCTCACTTAAATACAATGCCAATATTAACAAAATGATAGTATATTAAATTTAGGAAAGGTCATAGATATCAAAAAGACTAAAACTTTCATTTTATCATGATAGAAGTATGCAGTATATCTTATACATAGTAAATGATTAGTTAAGAGTAGATCCAGGGCATAGGACTTCCTGTTTTCTTTTTTTTTATAAAGTCATAATTTACAAATCTGTATATTTATCCTGATACAAAAGATCTGAGCCTTTCTTGTTTATATTTCCAGAGTACAAAGAAAAACTTAAGTAGTCATTTAGGTAGTGGCAATTTGCTTAATCCCAAAAGGAAAATAGGTTGAAGAAAAAGGTGTGAATGGGGTAAATTGTTTATGTATATACACAGTTAACTTTATAGTATAAAGTCATTTTTAAAATGATTATTTACTTGTCTATATAAACTATAGAGTTAAAGATATCACCTCAGTTGGTCTTGAGAAGTTGTGGCAGCCTAACTATAAATTATCGTCAATCAATATTGACTTGAACAGAAATCTGTTTTCAGCTTGATGAGCCAACTTTAGCACCAACGAGATTCAAATCCATACTGACAGAGGACATAAGACTCTGCATTCCACAGTATTTCTCTGTTGAGAGAAAATTCTGCATGGATCTCTTGTACTTCTGCACATCTTGAGAACAGAGGCACTGAATGCCTTTGTTCTGGACTCTCTTTGCAAAGATGTGTTCAGCAAATATATGTCTTTGATATCTGTTCCGGTATAATAAAGCTGTCTCCCTCCAAGGCAAAGGCAAGCAGGTTTATGCCCATTTAAAGAGTCAGGTTTCCTAATCTCGGGTTTCTCCTTTACTAATGTAATCAATCCACTGCATGTTCTGGTGTCACTTGGCACTTTTCTCATCATCCAGTGGGAATTTGAGTTCAGGTAACAAGCATAAATAATAAAAAATGAAAATAATGGCTATTGTTATTTCTGTGAACAACAAAAATTACCCCCCTCTGACCCAGAGTCTCAGGTTTTCTGCCCATGACCGAGAAACTAGCAGACCAATTTGTAAATTTGCAAGAAAAAAAAAAAAAAAAAAATCTCAGGGTGCCTGGGGGGCTCATTTAGTTAGGCATCTACCTGCGGCTCAGGTCATGATCCCAGAGTTCTGGGATCAAGTCCTGCATCGGGCTCCCTGCTCAGTGAGAAGTCTGCTTCTCCTTCTGCCCACCGACCCCCGTTCCTGCTTGTGCTTGCTCTCTCTCTCTCTTTCTCCATCTCGCTCACAAAAATAAAAAATATCTCAGACCTAACATTCTTGAAATTATCATTTGCAGTTAACTCTGTATACTTCTATCAGATTCATATTTATAAAGGGCACATCTCAGTATGTGTCTATCAGAAATCTCCAGTGTTTTCCGGTGAAGTATAGATTCTCACCAAGGAATTTAAAACCTTCCATTATATGGTTCCAACCTCACTTTGAGTCCAGTTAACTATAGTATCTTACCCAGGAATGAAGTTTTTCATTACATGGCTCCAACTTGCCTTTTTAATTTTGTTTCTTGTCCCCTGACCGTATCCATTTTCCCATCCCCGTGGCCTTTCATCTGTTATTTCCTATCACATGATCATACTGTCCTCTCTCTCATTTCTGTTACCTTTCAAAAACACTCTAACTTGTATAAACTTGAACAGTTGTTGTGGTGGTGGCTCTGTGGCACCACTCAGATCCTCCTTCAGGAAGGTGTGATTTTTTCTCAGCGTTCTGGGGGTGGTGTCAGCAGACAGCCCTCAGCTTTTTTCTGTTGCAGCAGTTGCCTTGAGACGTGCAAAGCTTTGTTGCCCAAGGTCTTGCCTCCTTCCCATGGGCAGCTTATATGAAAAGACTGGCCAATGAAGGGAAATTAAGGCTCAGTCGAAATTGGGACAGCTCTCAGGGCTGTCCCAACTTCAGACTTCCCCATTCATTTGGGGGATGCTTTGTTGTGACCACATCACAGTCCTGCTTTTCTTCCTCTTTCTTGTTAACAAACTTCCTGCACACAGATCTCAGTGTTAGACTCTGCTTCCTGGGTATCCCAACCAGTAACAGTTATCATCATGCATAGAATGTAATCTTATGAAAGGTCCTGCCTCTCCCTTATTTGTTTGTTTGTTTGTTGTTATCATTGTACCTGTATCAGGCACCCTTGATAATAGCTATTCAATTTATTGAATCAAAATGAGCTGATGGACTGGAGAAGCTGACATTGCCTTTGTATCATTAGCATCCAAGATGAGTGTGGAATATGATACCGGGAGCCTCCTCCTAACCAAGTATTGAATATGAAGTGATAAATATCTTTGGAATCTAGAATCAATTAAAAAGACGCTATTGACTCAAAAGAAGAGTCAAAGGATTAGTTCCATTTGAATTGAATCTAGAAAAAGTTGGTTGATTATCTAGCAAATCTTATCTTTGCTATCTAAAAGGAAATAAGGTTGTAGTGGTCTAAAATAAATTAAGGGAAAGTAATGCAGAAGTAAATTCAGAGAAAGGGAGGGAAAAATTTATTCACTATCACTTTTACTTTTATGAATGAGACTAATGGTTTAAACAACGAAACTGAGTGGTGGTGTTTATACATATAAATCCAAGTAAGAATGTTTCCAATACTTCCTTTTGGTCAGTAGCACTGTAAGCTTCCTCTTAAAAAGCAATCTTGAAAACTTACTCTTGAAATTAAAAAAATAAATAAATAGGGGACACCTGGGTGGCTCAGATGGTTAACCATCTGCCTTCAGCTCAGGTCATGATCTCAGGGTACTGGGATCGAGCCCCACATCAGGCTCTCTGCTCAGCAGGGAGACTGCTTCCCCCTCTCTCTCTACCTGCCTCTCTGCCTACTTGTGATCTCTCTCTGTCAAATAAATAAATAAAATCTTTAAAAAAAAAAAAAAGAAAGAAAGAAAAATAAATAAATAAATAAAAACAATAGCTTA
>CM053604.1:130059607-130094179 GCA_028646535.1 Procyon lotor | reverse complement strand
TCTGAATTTGATTTTGCCTTTTGACAAAAAATTAAAACTCTAAATTATAAACAAGTCTTTCAATTTTACTCCCAAAGCTAAAAGTATATATATTAATACCAAATTATAAGAAATAATGATTTAAATGTACATTTAGGTAATATAATTAGGATATTTTCTGTAATAGGTGTATTAGATATAAAATACCTTAGAATTTTGTAACATCCTAAAGAAAGAATAAAAAATTATTAATTTTTGCAACAATTATTCATTCATTTTTAGTAGCAATAAAATTCTATAAAATATTATAATAATGACTTTCTCAGTAATGCTTCTTTAATGGTACTTTAATGATTACATTAGTACTCTTTTATTGCAGGATTGCTGTATGTTTTTTTTGTAGGCTTTATTATATCATATCAGTTCATTACTACCAATGACATTTTCTTAGTAACTTAGCTTGTTTAGAGTCTATGGAAATGGTAGTAGCAATCACTGATTCTGTCTGTAATGTAAAGTGATAATAACAAGTAGTGTGCTTACATTATTCCATTTACTCTTCTCAATAAGCCTGTAGGTATTACTCTTTTCTTCTTGGAGACAATGAGACACAGTAATTTTCTAAGTCATACCACAAGTAGATGGTGGATTAACGCCTAGGATATCTGATTCCAGAGTATGTCCTCTTAAGTATTATGCTATCCTGTACCAATCATAATAGTTCTGCCCACAAATAATTATTATATGGCTACTATATAATTTCTGAGCCTATTAATGAGTAATTTAATAAAGATTGAAAGTTGGTACTCTTTCCTTAAGGGAGAAGATGACATCTATAAGTGAAAGTATTAAAATTAATGGTATCAGCAGTATATCAGAAAATATGTTAAATTTTGTCCTGAAAATACAGGAAAAAGAAAAAAGCATTCTGGATGGGCGGAAGGATAGGCTAGACCTGAAAAGAATGAAGACAAGGAGTTGAAAATTTCACTGAATAAAAGGTGTTCTTTTAAAGAGGATTTATTCTGTTTTTAAGTAATGCATTTGTGACTCATCAATTTTGAAGTATAGGAAGACCAACAACAGAAAACAAGTAGTAGTAATTATAATTATTAGGCCTCATAATTATATATGTAACATATATATAATATATAGAATTAATTGAAAACAATTCAAATTATCAAAATTTTGAGTTCTCTGGAGACTGAAGGCAGTTAATAAGTTGTCAGTTGACTTATGAAATGAATTTATTTGGAGCATACAAATAACAGATTTTTAACAAACAGTTGTAAAATGGGCTTAGGAGAAAATTAGTATCATTATATAATTCCCTTTTATGGGCTACCCATAGAAGTTGTAAAATAGAGGCCAGAGCATATGGAGTGATGTCAAAATTTATATGCCAATATATTTTTCTAAATATATATATATATGGATCAATAGGGCTAGATTTTTGCTGGATTCAAAACCTCAGTTTCTTTGTGAATAAAAATTAATTTCTCATTCACACAAAATGGCTTCCAAACAATGACTCAAAGATCTAGATTGTTTCTTATTTAAGGCGTTACCGTTTCGATACGTGGCTCTACTGTTTTTAGGAGGGGAAGAAGATTTGTACAATCCACTATTAAGTGACTTAGCTCAGAAATGATTCATATCACAATTGCTCTAAGCTATTTCAGCAAAACTAACTAGTGACTAAACTGACCCTACCTATTTATCAGGGGTCTGATAAATAGGTGAGTACATGGCTACTAAAGGATCAATGACTGTCTCTGCTACGTCACAGAATGCTACTTCTACAGGACGTTAATGAAGGATCAGCACATGGTGTCTCCCATGCAAAAATGTATTGGGGTAGGTGTTTAAAAATTAAGTACATTTCTGTATGTTGACTCACTTTTAATATGCTAACAAACATTGGTAATGTTGATGAGAAAACATATAACATGTAGCATTTCTCAAACTTACTGCATACTGTTTTGGTAGCAGGATACAGTGTACTGGGATAACTCTGTATTCTTAGGGTTTTTGAGGGGCAGGAGATATGGGGGTATTGTCTGTAAAGTAGATGTGGGTCATTTAAAAGATGTGGGTCATTCAAAGTGGGAAAGACTTCAACAGTACAAGTTCATGCGATGTGGACCATACGGAAATCAAGGGCTTAGGAAATGGAATGATTCATCCATAACATGAAAGTTGTAGGTGAACGGTCCCCAGAAACAAAAATCTCCAAAGAACACACACAAAGAAATAGTTATGAGACAAAAATCACTTTTAACTATCCCTTAGACCCGAAGAGCATGAAACCTACCCAACCAAGTCAGAAGTACTCTATGACCTTACCACTCTTTTCTTTCCTCTTCCCATAAATGCTCAAAACGACAGTTATAAATAAAGGAAATAAGTGAGTTAGAGAGCAGAAGATTATTCCATTTCCTCTTCCTAATGAAGACAGCTGCCAATTATGACTCTGGGCATTCAAAAGAGGGAGGGGAAGTCTAAACCTCAGATGACTGTTGAAGCAGTTGATTAATATGTTGGATTTATTATTTAGTCCAGACTTTGTGTTGTGACTTAAAGTGATTGTAGAACCATTTATTACCCAAGAATGAACAGAAAAGTTAATTATGTGCCCAATTTTTCATGGGGTTATTACCCTGAATGAATAAATATTAAAGTAAGAGGAGTGAGTGTATTAGTTGCAAGGGCTGCCAAAACAAAGTGCCACAGACTGGATGGCTTATTAAACAACAGAAATCAGTTTTTTTTCACAACTCCGGAAGTTTGAAGTCCAAGATCAGGGTGTCGGCAGGGTTGATTTCTTCTGAGGTCTCTCTGGGTTGCAGATAGCTATCTTCTCCCTGTGTCTTCAGACACTCTTCCCTCTGCTTGTGTCTTTGTATGTCATAATTTCCTTTTCTTATGAAGACACCCATCATATTGCATTAGAGCCTACCCTAACAAACTCATTTTAACTTAATTACCTCTTTAAAGACCTTGTCTCTAAGTACAGCCACATTCTGAGGTACTAGAGTTAAAACTTCAGCACATGAATTTTGAAGACACACAATTCAGCCCATTATAGGGAAAAAGTTGCAAGTCATATTCAGTGCATCTGTTGCATATTGGTAAATTTTCAGATATTAAATGACTTTTGATGTCATGGACTAAACTCAGCTTGGCCGTTGAATCTAGCTCTTATGATATATTCTTGGATTTTATTACAATTTTTAAAAATATTTATTTTTAAGACAGGTTATTACACAATCTATTTTATGTTTTGAGTATATTTATGAAGCTTTATAGTCTATATTATGCTGGCATATCTGTGGGAACAAATAAGAAACCCTACAAGGAAATGTATCATTTACATGGAAAAATTTGCATTTTAACTTAGCTAACATAAAACACTGAAAAAATGATTACATACTCCCCATTTTAAAAGACTCTAGGAATATGCAATTAGTCATATATGCTTATGATTAATATTCACTGCTACAACATCCTTACAAATCTCTGTGGTTAAGAAGTTTATTTCCATCAAAGTAAATGCAGTGGTGTTCTGGTTGAATGAGTCTCTTTTGTGGTTCCTCTTCAGGAATTGTCTCAAAGATTCAGGCTCCATTCATTCTGTGGCCCAGATACCATCAAGCATTCAGGGAGTAGGAAAAGAGAATGTGTGGGGAAGGCACATCCTTTCTAAACTGTCTCAATAGTAACCCATCTGCTCAGCTCACATTCCAAGTACAAGACAGAGTCACATCTTCATATAAGGGGCTCATTATAGTAGTTCAGCTGTGCATCGAAGAGAAGGAGGCAAATTCCTTGAGCATTTACTTGGTCTCTGCCAGAGATGGGTTCACAGCTGAGATTTAGCCAAACTCTAAAAACAGTTAATTACAATATTATCTAAATTATTCCAAGCCAGGAAACCAATACATAACAAAAGAGAAAACAAAACCAAACTTTAGAGTCTCCAGAGTCATTCTGACAATGAAGGATAATTTTAATTATAACTTGATTTTAATAATCACGACTTCTGTAGCATAGATAGACATTTAAGAAAAAGACATAAAACCCAAAAGTGTGCCCCAGCTGTTTCATGTTGCAAAATGGTGGGCAGTTTCTTGGCTCAGAAAACAACTTCTGGATTACATATGAAATCAAAATAAAAAATATTTTAATTGAACTATAGTCATGATATGCATCTTTTAATTTTTAATTAATAAGAAGAGGTTGTGGTATGATATAAAATGTCAGTGTCAGAAAGTAAGTCTTTAAATTACTGCTCTCACTTCTCAGTTCTTTGATAGAATGGTCAGTTAAGCTTACTTTGCTAGGCTTCCTCAACTATAAGATGGAGATACTGTAAAAACATTACTAGGCTCATATGTGATTCAAATGTCAGAATATCTGAACTGTGCCCAGGTCAATGGGCATTGCACCGTGGCCAGCCACGTAAAGTGTTTTGTTTAACCGTCATTAACATCCTTAATGTCATATCAAATAATTCAACTTCAGTATTTTCCTACTTTGTAGTCATGAAGGCTTTGATACAGAAAGTATTATAAATTCATACTTTAAGGATAATCATGTCACCCCTGCTTCTTTCAAAATACATCACAGTGATAGACAAAATATAAAAGAAAAAAATATTTATATACCCCAGCCAAATACAAGATAGATATCTCCAAGGACCAGAACTTGGAAAAAAGACACAACTCAATAATTAAGAGTTGAAAGTAGGAGCCCATTGGGCTCAGGAAAGAAAAAGTTTCAGGCACCTGAGAAAGCAAAGTAATAAGAACTAGAGGCAATTCCTATCAATTTGAAGAACAACGTCAGGTTTACTGCTGGAAAATAAAACTTGAGGCAGAGTTTACCTGACCTGAAAGGAGGTTGCAAATCTTGCCACCCTGTCTGTCAGTGTGGATGATGTCCCTGGATGGGAAGGCGGCAGCTGTCCCAGGAAAATTGGGAAGCTTTAGCACTTACCTAGAGCCCTGGAAGGCTGCTGCCCAAAACCGGGTCTAACAAAGCCCCCAAGCCAGGTTCCCGACCAAGCCTCCCTCTGGAGAGCATGTAGATCAACCATATTTCTAAAATCATTGTTGGATAGAATCCTCAATCTGTGGGATGAATGCTAATTTTAGATTGAGGGAAAAAAATGTGTTAGTTGGAAGTGATGACAGAACATCTAGATAGGGAGGGTTAGAGAGAGGGACAAAAAAAAGGAAGGAGAGAGAGAAGGACAAGGAGAATTTTGTGAAACAAAATTCCAGAACAAATGAGACAAGTAGATAATTAATTGGTTTATTAATTCCAATTAAAATTTTTAAAAAATAATGAGTTTTTAAAAATTAATGTGTTCATTTTCCGAAAATGGATAAAGTAATAATAAGCATGAAAAAGAAGCAGGCATTATGAAACAGAAGCAGTTAGTTGTCGGAAAAAAAAACAACCAAAGAATTACTAGAAATAAAAACAAATTAAAGTTATTCAATTAGTAAACAGGAAAAAAAGAAAAAAAACCCTTCATCGATTAGATAAATATATAGAGAACACAGTTTAAGAGACACATATGGTTAAGACAACATTAAGAAATTTGCTCGGAAAGCAGCCTGTAGGGATGTGATATGAAAGAGAAGTTAAGACCCATAAGACTTGAACATATTAAAAGTAAAATCGAGAATGAAATAAAAGAGGAAATGAAATAAAGCAATCCAAAATTGATAATGGATCTGAATTTTTTACACCGCTGTTACTCTGGGGTCTTCAGGTTGAAATGTACTAAGTCTCCAAGTAAAATACATAAAGGTGATTCCACATCTACCTAAATCACTGTGAAAAAGTTGTAGTATATAAAACAAAATAAAAATGATGAGCTACCTGAGCGAAAAGCCCTATGAATTACAAAGGAACAATATACTCTTCTCGTCAGTCTTTTGACAAGTAAATACTACTCCTAATCATTAATTGCTTTATACGCTATTTTTTAATTTCCTTATTGAATTTCCTGAAACTATGTATGTTCCCATTTTTAGACTGTTAGTATTGTGATGAGCATATTTGAATCTATTCAACCACTTCTCATTTTCAATTTTTTTCTTCCACTCTTATTTTTGACTAATAAGCACTTAGTACTTATTAAGGTATAACTTGAGTTCAGAATGGTCGTAAAATTGACCATACAAAAAAATAAATATCATTGTTGAAAGATCCCATGTCTCTCCAGGAAGAGCTCGCTCAAGTATTCTAACCACGGTCCCCACATCAACTACTCAGTAAATCAAGGGATAATTGAGATAGGCTTCCAAATTAGCTCTGGAAATTTTGGGTGAGTCATACAATAAACATACATTTTTCTCTGTGATTGATCTGCAAATTATGAATCATAATGAGTATTTATCTTATAATTCTCTTATATTGAAGAGCAAACCTTTCTAAGTGTTTTTATTTTTAAATTCTGATGAGTAAAAATATTTACCATGAGACTTCCAAAGTTGATGTGTTCTCCTATAACAAATGCTGCTGTATCCCTTGTGCTCCAGAAAACTTCTGGTGTCTACATAGCCTGCCTGAAAGCTTTTTCAGAACCATGGAAAGATGCCTAGCAGTCAGAGCCCATTTCATGAGCCTGGGACCAATTCATTTGCACAGAACCCTACTACTCAGAACTCTTGGGGTGAAATGCCCTTTGTTGCCATCTCAAAATCCTTAATAATGCATTCTTTGAATTTGTGTTTTGTAGATGAAGTCATTGGGGTAATGCAGAGTGCAGTGAAGGAGGCCAGGTTGGGGTTGCTTAGAATCTTAGCTCACATGGTCTCACCAAACCCTTCTTTCCTGTTTCTCTTGGATTGATTCTTGGCTGCTGTTTCTTTGGTTCCACCTAGCAGCTGTTGCTGCCCTCCCTGCAGAGAAAACTAGTTCTCTAAGAAATGAGGGAAGGAAGTTGAGAGGGCATACATATGCATTTCAACTTCACCTCCACCTTCGATACCCCAGCGTAGGCCTTAGCATAGGTTCCTGGAAGTTGGATGTGTGCCCAGCAGCATCTTGGGGATGGCCATTGGCTAAACCAGTTTGAACTGTCAACTCAGTGGCACATTTAGCCAAGGCATCTTGCCTGCCCCATCCAGGTGTAGAACATGTTCCAGCCAGACAGGGAATTCCGTCCTTTGGGGGTCTTCTGCCCACACTGGGTTAGGGTCAGAAGGTCTAGGGAAGGGAACCTTAAAGTCCCTGTCCTTGACCAGGTCTCCACTTTTTCATTACATCCAGGGCTCCCCAACTTATTTTACTAGTGCTTTCTGCAGTGACTACAACATCCCTTACCAACTGGAAGTGACTGAAAAAATCATTTTAAAATAACCCAACTTTCATGTCTTGAAGTGAGATAATTCTGAGGCATGTGTTTTGCCCCATTTCTGAGTGCCCTCACCCAGTAAAGCATATTTTAGTATCTGACTAAATTACAAACCTTCCTTTGGCTTCAAAGTTTATTTTACAATAATGTCCCTAAAAATGTGACCATAATTACTCAATCACTTTTATCTTACTACTGTACTTTGATAGATTATTATATTTATACAGTATTTATAAGATGTTTGACTTGATAAAAACTGCCACGTATTTGAATTCCAGGGCATTTTGATGTTTTCTTGGGAAGAATGATAGGCTATTAAAAACTGGGATTGTCACTGAAAACTTGGTAAATTTGGTAACTGTATAAATATGTATATGCACTTTTTAAAGGAAGTTGGAAACATCAGTCACTGCTGGAGAACTGGGAAATTGGTGTCTTTGCCACATATAAAAGGCTATGTCTGAATCTTTGAACCACAAAATACCTAATTTACTGTAGAAATATAAACATATTATGTACTTATTTCAGATGTTCATAAACCCAGGTCCTTTTCGACAGGAAATACCTGAAAACAGAAATATTTACAATAACGATAAGATTAATGAATATGCTGAAACTTTGGTTAACATATCAATTGTCTAACTTGCCATATAGCATTCACAAATGACTTGTTTTTGAGCAACAGTATCAAAAAGAGCAAAAACTTTTTTTTTTAAATCCTGCTATATTTTGTCTGGTTTATAATCTTGAAAATATTTACATTAGCTATAAGCCAAAGGTTGTAATATGTAATATGAAGCAAATTAGGAATAGTTAAAATATTTATGTCTGGCCATCAAATTATTATAGCAAACACAACAGCTGTAGTTATTGTTTAACGTCAAGGATAACAGCACCACATTTTTAATTTCTTTTTCTTTTCTTTTTTTTTTTTTTGCTGACTTTCACAATGAGATCAATATAATTCTATGATTCAGCTAGATAATTTATAATGGTTTAATATGCATTCAGACAAGGAAGCATCAGAAAGATTAATTTTTTTTAAGATTTTATTTATTTATTTGACAGAGAGAGAGATCACAAGTAGGCAGAGAGGCAGGCAGAGAGAGAGGGAGAAGCAGGCTCCCTGCTGAGCAGAGAGCCCGATGTGGGGCTCGATCCCAGGACCCTGAGATCATGACCTGAGCTGAAGGCAGCGGCTTTAACCCACTGAGCCACCCAGGTGCCCCGGAAAGATTAATTTTCTGAACTGAAAATTCATCAGATATAAATGAGTCAAAATTGTTCATTGAAGGTATCTGTGATTGTAATGTAATAGGAGGTTTAGAGGTACTAGTGTAGAAATAATGTATTGGCATATAGAAATAATTCCTCAGATTTACTTTGCTTTAAAACTAGTTTTGGAATAAGATGAGAATATAAACACCATTTAATTCATTTTTAATTTAAATAAAACACAATAGGAAGAGAATTGAATTTCTATACCAGCTAATAGTCACAACAACAAATAACTATTTCATAAATAATCTTAATGATTTACATTTCATATATTAATATTATAAAATGTAAGAAAAAATAATGGATTCTATTATGACTTCCATAAAAACCCTGGAAGATTTGTTTTTCAGAAAGTTGGATGTGTGGTTTAAAAAGTAACCATTTATATATGTATATGCTAAAACCATCGATCCATTATAAATCAAATCCAGTATGGATTTTCACCTAATTGTTTTTAAATGAATAAATCCAAATGTGTTGTTTTGCCTTATTGGTTTATATTATCTTTTTGACAATCAAATCTTTATAGGCATCAACTAAATTGATAGATAGCAGGATGTAGTGATAAGAAGTAATTTTCAGTAACTTTAATGATAGATAAATTAGCACTCATAATGACATTTTATGGGGTGCCAAACAATAAACAAGAAAAAAAGAGAAAGATTCCACCCTTAGTTTTAAGACTTAAAACATTATTTCCCTTAGGAAGAAATGTAAGTATCTGCTAAACAGTAAAAATCCAATTTACTTTTCTTTCGTAACATTACCTTCCTATTGTGTTGGCCATTAGCCTGTTTGCTATCAGATTCACTCTTGGCCCTTTCTCTGTTGGTCTCTGTATTCCAAACAACTAGTCTTTCCAGGATCTCCCCTCAGTTGCCTTGGGCTGGTTTTGGCCATCTGGGCACACTGATAGAGCCTGGAAAGAAGGAAGAGGCTAAAGGCTAGACTAGTCTTCCTGGCTCTCTATGCATCGGGCAGCATCTGTATTATCAGCAACTGTGTGTTTTTCCCTGATTTTAGTCCCCCAAGGTCTTCGTTCCCATTTCCAACTTGGCAGTTCCAATGACTGGGCTCTGTTAATACTGACCCCTGCCTTTGTTTTCCACACCCAAGGGAGAGTGACTTCCTGCTAATCTCTGAGCTGCTTTCACTGTCCCTTATCTGCTTATATGGCAGTTGCCTATTAAATTCCCTGTTTAAAGTACCTTTCCTGGGTTCTGTTTTCCTGGCTGAACTTCAGCTGATCAATCTAATTAACCTGTTGTCTTATCATCTGTAGCTCTAGATTTAAGGGGAAAAAAAGTAGTTATCTTAGAAGAAATGAAGAATTTGAAGCCATATGCTCAGCTTTAATGAGCATGCTAAGATTAATTCTTTAAAGCAATCACACCTGATTTGTCATTTTAATGTGGTATCTTACTTGTCTCTGCTATGTGCCTGATGTTACAAGTGAACATGAACTTCCATTTTCAAAACATGTTTAAAAAAACAGTTGTTGCAAGTCCCAGGCTTCCAGTGGGACCATGCAAAGTTAGATGAATTGTGACAGAAAGAAGAAAATATATATATAAATTAAGTTGATGTTTAAAAAATAAGTATTCCATCTGTCTTCATTTTTTGTCAAACCCATAGGTCTCTATCCTTCCTCTCACCCTTGAAAACTGATCTTATCTGATACTTCGCAATTTTAAAAGGAGGAGACATCAGCAAGATGGGGTAAATAAAATTTCTGCCACCAAATCTGTAAGGTTCCCTAATCATCTACAATCGTTTTTCCCCTTTCTTATTACTTATAAGTTATTCTCCTAGGGCCACCTGGCTGACTCAGTTAATAGCACATACCACTCTTGATCTCAGGGTTGTGAGTTCAAGCCCCATGTTGGATGTGGAGATTACTTAAAAAAAAAATGACTTTTTCTCTGGATCATATGCTCAGCTACTTTTTCAGAGTCCTTGTCTTACCCATGTTCTGTGCTGCATTTTCCATCTTTCACTCTAAAAATTTCTCACCAGCATCATTTATGATCAACAGCTCCCATTTTAAAACTATATATATATATATATATGTATATATATATATATATATACACACACACACATACACATACCTTTGTGGATTTTCCATTCCTTCTAGGTATGGATCAATGTATATATCTGTCCCTCACATAGCCAAGCTCCATGAATGAATTGAGTTGTTTCTGGCGTCTGTATCTGCTTTACAAGTTAACAGGGGTAGTAATAGCCCATTTTATCCTTAGAGGGAACTTTACATCACTCACTTTTTATTTCACTCTGATATAACTTTCCTTTTTTTTTTATAACCTATCTACAAAGAATTTAAAATGTGTACCCTCACTGCACACTGATTTGCCTTCTTACAGTTCGTTAACCAACATTTGTTTTGTAGTGAGCTAAAATGTATCGAGTGCACATCATTTGTGTGGTACTTTTCTGAGTATTTTACATATATTCTTTGAATCATTACAATACCCACTGAGATTGAAACTTTCATTATCTTAACTTTACAGATGAAGAAACTGCACTCCAGAGAAATTAAGTAATATACACTGTCGTAGAGCTAATATGAGACAGAACCAGAATTTGACCTCAAATAGTGGGTTTCAGAGCTATATTCTGAATCTATCTGTTATTCTACCACTTTGTAATCACATGGATGGCTTATCAGAGGATGGAGGAAAAGAAAAAGTTATCCTAATTGTTTGTGTCTTTAATTTGGCTTAGAATCCTATAATTTAGAAATTTAGTAAAAAGAAAAGAAAATTAAGAACTTATTTTAATTATAAACATGAGTACAAAAATTCCAAGTAAAAGGATGGAATGCAATTATCATATACACACTGGAAACCAAGTTCATAGAAGTAACAATTAAAAGGAGAAAAAGTATGTATTTTACAAAGCATTCAATATTACACAAACTTGAGGAATAAAGAATAGAGTAGAATAGAATCATCTGCTAAGTCAGTCCAAGAAAGATAAATACCATATGATTTCACTCATATGTAGACCTAAAAAACAAGACAAGTTGAATAAACAAACAAAATCAGAATCAGAGGTATAAATACAGAGAACAAACTGATGGTTGCCAGAGGGAAGGCGTGTGGAAGGATGGGCAAAATGGGTGAAGGGGAGTGGGAGGTACAGGCTTCCAGTTATGGAATGAATATCACAGGAGTAAAAGGCACAGTAATAGCATTATATGGTGACAGATGGTACCTACACTTGTGGTGAGCATAACATAACATACAGAGATGTTGAGTCACTGTTGTGCACTGGAAACTAATGTAACATTATGTGTCAGCTATAATAAAAAATTCACTGAACTTCGGGAGCGGTATCTACTGAAAATCTTAAGGCAGATATTATAGTAAAGGTCAAAAAGGGCATCAGTGAAAAAGCTTCTGTTCAACATGCACTGGTTGTCTTATCCTCTGCCGTACAAGAATAAAAAAGAAGAGACAAAGATTGGAAAGGAAGCAGTGCAATTTTTATTTGCCAGCTCATGTGATTACCTATGTAGAAAACTAGGCCACTGTCATTATCACTCATAGAACTAAGAGACTTTAGCAACATTGCTACTTATGAGTCATATGCAAAAACGAATAAACTTCCTAGAGTACACAAAAAGATTAAGATATGTGGTAGAAAGAAAGATTTGTCTCATAACAAAGTAACAAAAGCCAGTAGATACTCATAGCCATTTAAGAATGTCTAAATGTGCAAGAGATAGATTGCTAGTTCCACAATGTGGATTACTAGAAATTGTAAAGGAAGACCCAAATAAAAGTGAGGTATAAATGAGAAAATAGTGAACCAAAAAATTCAATTTTCTTATTCTTTTTTTTTTTTTAAGATTTTGTTTATTTGAGAGAGAGAGAGAGAGAGAGAGAGAGAGAGAGACAGCGAGAGAGGGAACACAAACGGGGAGTGGGAGAAGCAGGCTTCCCTGTGAGCAGGGAGCCTGATGTGGGGCTGATCCCTGGACTCTGGGATCATGACCTGAGCAAAAAGCAGACGCTTAATGACTGAGCCACCCAGGTGCCCCCAAAATGTCAATTTTCCAACATTTGCTCCCAAATGATTTCTTCAAGTATCCCCAGATCCCACTGTTCCATACAGTGCCAGTGAAAATCTCATCAGGATTTTTGTTTGTTTGTTTGTTTGTGATATTTTTTCAGTTTCATGTTAAGCTCAGTTGGTTGAGCCACTGTCTTCTGTTCTGGTCATGATCCCGGGGTCCTGGGATGGAGTCCCGCGTTGGGCTCCTTGCTTGGCAGGGAGCCTGCTTCTCTCTGCCTCTGCCTCTCTGCCTGCTTGTGCTCTCTCTCTCTGACATAAAAATAAAATCTTAAAAAAAAAAAAAATACAGGACGGGTGTTTAAAAAAGCTGTCGTATCAGTGCATAATTATTTAAACGCCCAGATGGAGGCCAAAGAATGGTTGAGGATTTAGTATCTGAAGGAATTGGGCATCAGTGCTCATTTATTTGCAATCCATCTCTGACCAGAAGTTGGATTTGATCTCTTATTTCTTAAATTGTTATTTCATATTTGAACAAAACTTTTTATTCTAGTTAATGTTTTTAGTAAATATTTGATGCGGTAAGGAATAAAAATCAAGAAAATAGTAGTACAATCTTATATTAATGAATAACTGTGTAATTGGCAGAAAAAAAACCCTGTGTATAAAAAATAAATACTTAACATTATCAACTAATAGAAGGCTGCCTCTTCAGTAGTTGAGGAAGTGTGAATAATCAACAGTTATGACAAAGTATTTCTCTTTCATGGACAAAATTCATACGTATCTTACTATAGCTTTTTAGATCAGATATTACTGGCTCTGAAAGCAAATTAAATTCTCATTGCAATTCATGACTTGGATATCTATCTAATGGAAAGCAGTGAATTGGCTGCCAATTAAACCGATGCTATTTCAATCTGCACGCATGTTCCCAAAATAATCCTAAAAGGCTTCAATTCAACTTGCTAACAAAAGAAGAACCCAATAATGTTGGGTTCTTTTGTCCATAATGCTGGCTTTTTTTTTTTTTTTTTTATTCATTCTAAATTGTGTTCCCTAATCCTGGGTAGATTTTTTGACTAGGCATAGATTAAGACTGATTCAGTCCTGAATTATAGAGGCTATTCAGTTAATTATCTTCATTTTATCCATATAATGTATACTTATATAAATGGAAGTCACTTTTTAAGTCCCAACTCCATGAACTTCTTAGGGGACCAATACAGAACAGGTAATAGTAAGTATATTTGAATAAAAATGCATGTAATTACATAACCCCTTTTAGAAAACCTCTTACTCAAACATGGGGCTGATGTGATTGACATTTGTTGGAAGGAAAATGAAAATTCAGATTCAGTTTGTGATGCAGATTTGTGATTCTTGGAAGCTACTAAAATTATTTTTTAAGAGAGTACTTTTCTTTTCCAAGCAAAATCTTGCAGAAAGTAAGTTTTGTAAAGGAGTTTACATCAGACTTTTGAGAAAATAATTCATTGTTTTAGAAACTGCAAAGTGTATCATTTAGTATAGCTTAAAGTTTCATAGAGTACTAGTTGAAATTAATTTATGTAAATATAAATGATCTTTCCGAATAGCCTGTATCAGTGACTAACTATGTTTGCAGGAGTGTCTTTAAAAAATAATAGGGGGGTGCCTGCGTGGCTCAGTTGGTTAAGCAACTGCCTTTGACTCAGGTCATGATCCTGGAGTCCCCCATCGGGCTCCCAGCTCCACGGGGAGTCTGCTTCTCCCTCTGACCATCTCTCTTGCTCACTCTCTCTCTCTCAAATATAAAAATCTCAAAAAAAAAAAAAATAATGGGGATCTAACAGTACCAAACTATACATTCAGACACTCATTTCTTTTAATTTTCAGGCTGACATGGATTGTCCCTCAAAGCTTGTGTTAAATTAATTACAGTCTGTTCTTTGCTGTTTTGTATTTCCTGACTCATTCTTTTTATTATACATCCCCTCTAAATTCTTCTGAAAGGAATAATGGTGTTTTTTTGGTCCCCCCCAGCCTACCCTCCAGTACAGAATATTTGACACTTGAGGAGGCATCATTAACTTTAGACTGCAGGACGGGAACAGTGGAATGGGTAAATCTATGGGAGGATGAAAGCTAGAATAGGTGTATATATATATGTATTAGGAGAGAATAGTTGCATGTGTTGTTCCTCATAGTGCAAAAGGCAAAGATCTTCTCCCTATACCTGAAAGTTTGTCATGTGAGTAAGAGATTAATCCTTTCTGTGGGTCAAGAGACATATTTAGATTATGTTGGCAATGTTTAGTTCAGCTGCACAAAGAACTTCCACGCAGAAATGTCAGGCATTGGAATGAGTATTGAGTACAAGGGAACTGGGTAATGGTAATGAATCATGAGTAGTGTGAAATGTATTATATTGTCAGTGGGCAGCTGAGAAGCAGAGGAATAACCCAAAATAATAGATTAATTGTATCCATGCGGTCCTTGTCTTATCTAGCCAAATGGTTAATTGAGCATTCATTTAGGGTTAATAGAACATGATTTTAAGATAGACATTTGTAAAATAAGAAAGATTATTTGAACTAGAAATGTGTATGTGGGTATTATCCATATAAGGGTGATAACTAACATTATGGAAGAGAAAAGTAAATGGACTCTTAAAAAATGGAAGAAGACAAAGGGAAGTGATGAGAGAATGGGAATACTTTTTATATATATGCTATATATGTATATATATAAATATTTGTTTATACTATATATGAAGCATTTATATATAAAGTATAAAACATATACTTCAATAATATAAATACTATATCAAGTACTTTATATGTAAAATATTTATATAGATTTATACTATAAAGTACTTTAGTATATTTATATGTAAAATATTTTATATATAATGCTGTATATGTAAATATAAAGTATAGCATTAAAAACAAAATAAACAAAATAAATAAAAATAAAAGAAGTATCGCATTAAAAACATAACATTAAATAAAATATTATTACAATAGAGGAGAAAATTGTGTAATTTAGTCCTCATGAAATTTTGGTAGTGGGACTCCTGGGTGGCTCAGTCAGTTAAGTGACTGCCTTCATCCCAGGTCATGATCCCGGGTTCAGGGATTGAGTCCCACTTCGAGCTTCTTGCTCAGTTGGGGGCCTGCTTTCCCCTCTGCCTGTTCTACTTCCTCTACCTGCCTGCTTGGGCTCTCTCTCTTTCTCTGACAAATAAATAAACAAAATATTTGAAAAAAAGAAGAAATTTTGGTAGTGGGGTTTGAAGGTAGTGAAGTGACATGATCAAGAAGAAAAAACAAAAAAACCCACCATTTTTCCTTTCTTTTTTTCCTCGTTTCTACTGCTCTTCCTTTGAATAGAGGATGAAAAGTGTATTATTCCTTTATCATCCTCAGTAGATTAAAAATGTATAGGGGTGCCTGGGTGGCTCAGTGGATTAAAACCTCTGCCTTTGGCTCAAGTCATGATATCAGGGTCCTGGGATGGAGCATCAGGCTCTCTGCTCAGCAGGGAGCCTGCTTCCCTCTCTCTCTCTGCCTGCCTCTCTGCCTGCTTGTGATCTCTCTCTGTCAAATAAATAAATAAAATATTTTTAAAAAAACGTATAATGATTGGAATTACCTGTATCACCAGGATAGGCTAGGATATTCTACAACACACCAGGGCTTTTAAACCACACCCAGGCTGAAGGAGTGTCCACTCAAATATTGCTGGGCACTAGAGCAGAAGGTCGTGAGTGGTCTTAATCAGCAAGTAAATGAGCCAGCTCCGAAATGACACAAGTCAAGTCCACTCAAAACTCTTTGGCCCGTTAAATATTTAAGCAGCTGTTTATTCCTGAGCACTGAGGTGTTCCATTCACTGGCTAGATTAGGGCTGCATCTTAATGCACCTGGGTGGTCCACAGCATATTAAAAAGGATCTATTATTGTTTTGTTGCTATTGCAACAAAAAATAGGAAAAGGAAATGGGGATATTTAAATCAGTAATAAAAATGATTCATTCATAACGCAAGGACTCAGGAGTGAAGGGAGAAGCAAAATAAGTGGAAGCCAATAAATTAGAGTGAGCAAAATTGCAAAGAGGAAAAATGGCACCAGTAGTGTAACTGAAAATTTACTTGGAAAAAAAAATTTTCCAAAATAACGACCAAATATAAAAAAGTAACAAGCTATTTAATTAATTAAATTAAATGTAATGTAATGAATTTAATTAATTGAATAATTTAATTGAATTATTAAATTCAATTAAATTTAATTATTTAATTATTTGAATTATTTGAATTATTTGAATTAAATTGAATTGAAAAATTGAATTATTTAATTAAAATTGTAAATGGCCAAAAAATTTTTATTTATAAAAATAAATCCACTATCTAGAGAATCCTGAGATCAAAAAAATTAAAAGATTAATAAAACATGTTTCCAAATTAGTAAAATTTTAGCAAAAGATAATTCCCATTTTTTGGTCAAAGATATGGCAAAAGACTCCCTCTTATAAGTGCTCATACCAGTATAATCAGGAAAACTTGTTTGTAAGGATCAAAAGGTAAATAATGAGAGGGATCATACCAGGATACTAACTAAGAAGAGAGACTGCTTGGATATGAGGTCAGATTATAATATTTACTACTTCAGGATGGAAATTTTGCAGTATAAAAGTTTAAATATTCATTTATTTTGAGCTAGCATTTCCATTCCTAGAAATTAAAAACATATCTACCAATGAGAAAAAGAAAATGTCCAGCTAGGTTCAATTTAGCATTGTTCACTTTACCAAAAGCTGAAGAAAACCTAAAATAGGTTATCTGCAGAAAATTTGTCACATAATCTATGGATATAGCCTTGCAATGTAATATATTTTTAAATGTTCTGACAGGAAGATTTATATTCCAGTGTGTGGCAAAAGTCATTGGAAAAGAGTATGTGCAGTCTCTCCCATTTTCAGAAAGAATATATGAGTGGAGAAATACAGGAATATATAAATTTTAGAGCAATTTTCTTTGTTGGTGTGATTATGATGGAGTTTAAATATCTTTCTGATCTTATTATTTTTTAAAGAATTATTTATTTTAGAGAGAAAGAGAGAGAGTGAGAGCAAGCAGGGGGAAGGGCAGGGGGAGAAGGAGAGAGAATCTCAGGCAAACTCCCTGCTGAGCACTGAGCCTGATGTGGAGCTCCATCTCGTGATCTGAGATCACGACCGAAGCCAAAACCAAAAGTCGATTGCTTAACCCACTGCGCCACTCAGGCATCCTCTCTTAGTGATTTTAATAATTTTAAAGGTTTTTTTTTTTTATTTTTTTTATTTGACAGAAAGGAGAGAGATCACAAGTAGGCAGAGGGGTAGGCGGGGGTGGGGGGCGGGAAGCAGGCGCCTTGCTGAGCAGAGAGCCTGATGTGGGGCTCGATCCCAGGACCTGAGATCAAGACCTGAGCTGAAGGCAGAGGCTTTAACCCATGAGCCACCCAGGTGCCCCAGATTTTAAGTATTTTAATATTGAATAATTTTATATTCTTATAACCAGAAAAAAAATGGAGATATAAAAGTGGAAGCTAATGAACTCATTTAATGTAGCAAGATACCAGTTTAGAAAAGTTATGTATCATGTACTACACATTATATATTTTTCAAATACTTTTAATGATGGTGAAGAGAATTGATAATATAGTACTTATGACCATTGTAGAAAGAAACGTTTATATAACCAATAAAGTCTTATTACCTTCAATTGGGACATGGAATTTTCATTCCTATTAAGATTCATTTTATATGGGTCCTTTAAATGGCCTCCTACAAGCTCATTCCTGCTGTCACCCTGCCCAGCTTGCTTACACAAACAGAAAATTAATAGCCCATATTCTTGAATCAGTACTTTTAATATTAAGTGGGTGACTCTCTGCAATAGTCATACACCTCTTTATTAAGAAGATATTTATCATTTAATGGTATGCTTTATTTGGCATATGGAAAATTCTGTAAAGTAGAAGTAATTTCTAAATGCATAAATTATTATCTAATGTGCATTTCAAAAAAAGAAGATCCATTTTCAGAGTTTTAAACCTGAGCAATAACAATTTTGTTTGCCTTTCATCCACTTTGCTTTGTATCAGTGTGGTATTTCAGGGGCCATTATTTTATAAGCCAGATTCCTAACATATGTAGAACCTAAGTTATGTTAGTGCCCTCACTCAACTACTGCTCAATTTTCATAATATGTGTAATATGCTTATAATAGTTTCCTAGTAGAGATGCTAAAATTGTAATTAAATACAAGACCTTACAAGTGTGTGCAAGAAAAGAATGTTAAGAGAGATTATTGTTACTGTCAGTATTATTATGTTATTGTGTTATTATTTTTTATTCTTCAGTGTAATAGTGTGCTTAATGAACATCTGGATACATTTCTCTGGAATGGGTACTGGCAAGGTTTGTAGAACTTAAACTTGATTTACAAACTTGTCTCTGTTAGAAACATAATTAGCATCACTCCTTGGCTGGCTCTAAAGAACTGCAGTTATTTGGTTATCCACGTGTTAGAGCGGGAGGGACAGAAACAGAAGCAAAGTTGTGTGCCCTGGGCATCTGGGCGGCTCAGTCAGTTAAGCAACTGCCTTCAGCTCAGGTCATGATCCCAGGGTCCTGGGATTGAGCCCTGTATTGGGCTCTCTGCTTAGTGGGGAGTCCGCTTCTTCCTCTCCCTTTCCCCCCTACCCTGCTGGTTCTCTCTCTCTCTCTCTCTCTCTCTCTCTCTTTCTCTCAAATAAATAAATAAAAACCTAAAAAAATATATTGTGTATACCTGCAGATTATCCTTTTTTTTTTAAAGCGAAGTAGCTTTGACACAATATTATATTGGTTTCAGATGTACAACATAGTAATTCAGCAACTCTATACGTTCTGCTGTGCTCACAAGTCACCATACAATACTATTTAATACCATTGACTATATTCTTTATGCTATGCCTTTCATTCCTGTGACTTACTCATTTCCTAACTAGAAGCCTGTACCTTCCACTCCCCTTCACACATTTTGCCCATTTTCCCCTCCCCTCCTCTAGCAACCGTGAATTTGTTCTCCGAATTTATGGGTCTGTTTTACCTGCAGAATTCAGTGCAGACACAATTCGACTCCTAATAATCCAGCGGTAAAATTATATTTCTCTATTTTAAGTTATTTATCATTGAAATGTTTCTTCAATGATAAATGTTCTTAAAGAATATTTATAATAAATTATTTGAAGATGATGCTGAACCACATAATCAAAACTTCTGTTTCTGCTAAGATACTTTTAACCTTAAGTTAGATAAACAAACACAGAAACAAAAGACTCACAGACTTTTTAAAGCAAAATCATGTACAAGTTCATGAAACTGGAAGACCGGTGGTTAGGGAGGTTTTAGGGCTGACGTAATCCAGGGGCCCTGGCTTTCATTCCTAGGGGTTATGCCAGTGCCAGATATGCCCTTCATCCTGTGTACCCTTTGTCCTAGGGCTGATTTCTAAGGCAGCATAGCTACATCCTTACACCTTCAAGTGGTAATGTCCAGAAGAAAAAGAAATTGTATTTCCCTAAGTCTTTCTCTTAATGAGAAAATTTGTGCCAGAATCCCAAATGTCTTGGTATTTCATTTGTCTGATTTAGGTCATATTCCCATTCCTGAAGCAACCTTCCTATCCATCAATAAACTTAACTAGACGCCTGCATTAATTACTGGGAAAAGAAATAAAGTACTCATGAGTGGTCAGTTTTAAGGTCCAACCATGTTCAGTCTCCCAAATTTGTAGAAAGGCAGTGGTGGAAAGGTGGAAAAGTTTTGGGGGATAACACCACGATAACCCCTATAGCTGCTGATGAAAGGAAATGTAACCCACAGCTTCAATTTAAACACAAGAAACCTTAAATGAATATTTTGCGTGGAGAGAGTAGCAGACTATTTTCTGTAAATGTGTGCTATTTCTGGAGAGATTAAGAGACTGGAATTGAAGGGCTAATATTTGGTTTGCCTTCTATATTAGATTATGGTTCAGCGACTATAAGGTCTTTAAACCACGAAAAAACAAGTTGGTTTAATATTGGCTCCCTGGATATGGAGTATTTGTTTATTGGGTATAGTGTTGCATTTTAACTAAGAGCAATGATAGTTTAATTTCATTTCCAGTGTCTTAAAAATATCTAAAACGTTCATCTCCCTGCTAGCATTATGAATCAAGAAGCATTGACTCCCATTTCTGACAACATTTATATTAGCTTTATTTTCACTTTACAGGTTCTCACATGTTTGATAAAAACATGACAGATTCTAAGAAAACTGAAAATTGCTTAGAAACAATGTTTAGGTCCTCTTTTATTGTGCTATAAACTGTCATAAGTTTGCAAATGTTTTTGTAGTTTGAAGCAAAAAGTTATAGCTCTTAATTTTACATGTGAATTTATCAATATATCCTCAAAGGTCTCAAATTAGTAATATACCATAACATTGAAATTTTTAATATGTAATAGGATTGTGTTTTCACAATAATATAAATATCTGCCTATTTGTTTATGGAACATGGTAAGAATGAAGAAGTTTACTTTGGGGGAATTATTTTTGCCATGATGGTTCTCCTATGGTAGGATCAGTAAGTATAAAATGTGAATGTTGAGAGCCATGAATGTTTGTGAGCTCAGGAAGAAAACAGAAAACAGGGTGCGGGAGGATGTTCTAGTTTTCAGTGATTTAACCTGAACTCTTCGGGTCTTCAGTGTATCCCTTGCAGAACCACAGAGAGGGCAAACAATTTTGTTAAACTCATAATAATATATAGCAAAATGAGCTCTGATTTAACAATTCTGGCTGATTAGGTCTGGCAGTAGAGCAAATGAGTTACTCTTGGTCAGAATCTTATTGTACACAGGTAAATGAATTTGCCCAAAGAACTTCCATGGAACAGACTCAGCGAAAGCCTCACACTAGATCTGGTTTAAAAAAAAATAAATGTGCCATATGCTTCCCCCACCCAATTACTTGTGACTTCCAGCTTCCCCTTAGGCTCCTGCTCTGGTGAGGCACCTGCCCAGAGAGAGAATGGTAGCTGACTAGACCTTCACTACCTTGTCACCTCCTCGTATCCTTGCTGACCCAGAAGAAATGTAGAGAGAGTTGTATGTTGTAGCAATGCTTTTTGTTTTTGTTCTTGTTTGTAATCATGAGTGTGTACCATCGAACAATTTGTACAGTACCTATTGTGTCTCATATCTGTACAGTCTTGGTCAACATTCAACACTCCCACCTTTTCAGTTGTCGTCCTCTCCCATGGCTCCCAATTACCCATCTCTTCCCTCCCATCCAAACCCTTCTATTTTGCCTATGGAAATTTGTGTTCCAGGACCCACGGATTTTGTTACCCTCTCAGTCTCTTTACTAAATATCCCTCACACATTCTTCGGCCACCAAGTTTGACGGGTCCCTGACAGTATAATTCCCAAAGCTTTCTTTTAAGTATAAATGACTCATTTTTCCTCACTCCTCTGTTCTGTAGCCTTGCTGCTGCTCTGAATTCTGCAAGTCCAACTCTTGAATGTGACCTCATAGATAAGTAACGTGCTTCCCTATCTTGTCTTCTCATTTGCACTTCAGGATTCCAACACCAATGTCTCTTTTGACTTTCCTATGAGTTAAGTTCTCCTAGCTTATAGAACAAAACAGTTTTCCTAACTCTCTGAGGTACTTATTATTTTTTAATATATATGAACAAATCATAGACTCTGAGTGCATCTGGGATTTATTTATGTCCATGGTGTCAGGAGTTCTCACACAACTCCTCACTGAGATTTCCATCTACCATGCCAATAGAATTGATTGCAAAGTATATTTACACTTCTAATAAAATTAATACACTAAATTCCCACTAAGAGAAAATGAAATAAAATTCCTTCTTCACACAAGTGAATACTGTATATTAATAAATGTACTATATTAATGCACTTTTGAAGTAGGAACCGGTTGTTATATCAATTAAGATTGGAACCTTAGTTAGAAATTGAGCAAGACAGACCTGAGTTTTTGAGTGCCAACATTGTGCCTTACCAGTTTCATAACTCTGCCTATCAGAATTGTTCTTAGTCTGGGTTCTTCCAACAGAGAACCTTGATATAAAGATTCATTACAAGTAGTTTATTTAAGATGTGCTGTCCAGGAAGCACGCTAAGGGAGTAGGGCATTAAGACAGGAGATAACGAAAAACTAGTAAAGTGTATGTTAGTATGTGGGTTACCACATGAACAACTCAAATCAATCCCGTGGGAAACTTTCAGAGATTGTAGACACACCTCAATAAAAAGTATCTGGTATGTTTATCCAACAGTGTTCATTTCTTGCAAGTTAAGAGTTGCCTGCAGTGTATTCGTTCCCCTGAATGTGCTGCATGTCCAACCACCACCACTTCCAACTCCCTGCAGCCTCATAATATATGAAAGCAGAGAAAAGTAGGGAAATGCTTGTGTGTAAGAGAACTGTCTACAAATGAACTGTAGGATAAAATGAGAGGATGTGAATAGAGCATCGATAGTTTCTGTTATTGTAAACTACGTAACGGTAAGGAAAAAAATCCACAAATATCTATTGGTTTACTTCTAAACATACCTAAAACAGATTGGAAAGGGACTTTGCTTTGCACAGTCAATAAGAGATCCAGACTAACGGGGGAGCCGCCATTTGTAGCTTCATTTCCTAGAGCTCATGGTCTTCTCCACTGCATAGCTTTGGCAGAGAAGCTGGAAAATTGGGTAGGAGAGTTATACTGTCTCAATGTGAACGTGGCACACCCCCATCTCAGCCAAGAACTATCTAGATCTACTTACATATGTCTTTACTTCCAGACAGCTGGGCTTGTTGAGAATCAAAGGTATACCTAGTAAACATTACTGTCTATTATATTTCATCATTCTGATCACTATAGAAATAGTAGTTGTAGCATTACTAGTAGTAATAGTAGTTGCAGTAATACATAGTCATAATTGTAGTCATTGTAATATTTGGGTTTTTTTAGATTTTATTTATTTATTTGAAAGAGAGAGAGAGTGAGAGAGAGGCAGAGCACAAGCAGAGGGAGGGTCAAAGGGAGAGGGAAAGAAGGCTGCCCTGCTGAGCATGGAGCCTGACATGGGGCTTGATGTCAGAACAGGGGCATCATACCTGAGCCAGCTGCCTAACCAACTGAGCCACCCAGGTGCCCCAATAATTTTTGATATTATAGGAAGTCTGCACAAGTGGGAATTGAGACACCTGGCATATTTCCAAAAAGATGTCATTTTTATAAACATTAAGTGTTCCACATTAAGGAGAAAAAAAGTTATCACCCAGACTATAACCAATCAGGATGCTTTGAGTGTAAAATGGAGGAAATCTTATCTCAAAACAATTTAAGCACTATTCCCAGAACTGAAAAAATCCAGAGTAAAATTAGATAGCAACATAGTTTGATGCAGAGCTATGAATACTATCACTTCATCCTAATGTATGGTGCTGTCATTTGGATTTGGGCTCCTTCTCAAATAACCAGAGAGGTTCTTTCCCATGATGGAATTGGGGGTGGGGGAGCAGTGGGGAGGGTGGGTTCAAAATACAGATGTGAGAGAGGTAAGAAGACAGAAGGTTCAGTGTTTACTTGATTGGGACCATTCTAAGATAATGGCTGCTTGGAGGGACTATAAGCTTCTTGCTTTGCATTTTTCCCTAATGGACACTTTAACTCTCTCTGGGAAGGTGCACTGCTTGCAGAACTATACAAAGAAAACCTCACCATAAATCATGGTGCAAATTTTGCTCTTCTCATGCTGTCAAGAAGGTAGAGTGTTTAGAATTAGATAGTAATTTAGGTTTCTTATTGTATTTGAGTTTTATTAAGTATTATATTTCACTAATCTGTTTTGCCTTTGGATCTCAGAGAATACTGCTATTTTAAGAAAGCCTACAATACTTCTGGGTTCAAATCCAGTTAGAAAAAGTGAGGATTCTTTCCCCAGTGTCTCAGAGAAAGTTTCACTGATCCCAACTGAGAGTCACATGCCCATCCCCAGTAAAATACCCTGCTTCTTTTATTGACTTCACATCTGGTCTGGGAGATATAGCTCCTTCAGGGCGCATGATATGAGATGTACAGAATTAGTGGTTTTTCCAGTGGAAAATCTATGGCCAAAAATAATCGATTTAAAAATATAGATTCCATCTCATAAACATGTACTAGGGACTAGGAAATGAGGGAGGCAATTGAGGGTCTTGTTAGGCTAGAAGTCACAGGACTAAAAGTATCTTAAAATCAGTATCTTTTGGCTAGTCCCCCAATTGTTGTTTTCTTGGGCCTGCGAAAGAAATAGAAAATGGAAAGAAGGTGAGGTGACAATAGGACTATTTCTTCCCTTTATCTTCAAAGGTTCCCTTGAGGCTTGTTCCACAGTTTTTGCCTTACTGGTGACTTCTGGCAACTTTCCTCTTGTTATTAGGATGTATGTCTCATTGTTTGAATAAAGAGTACACACAATTTTGCACTTTTCCATATCTGTTAGAAAATTTTCCTAGTATTTATATTTGGCATTATTAGCATAATTGAATCATTACATATATCTACCAAGGTCTTATTTCTTTAGGACATTCTGTATCTAGCTCTCTAGGATCTTCAAGAAAAAAAGAGCATCGCATGATTATTTTAAATAAACTTCAGAGTACAGTTATAATAGAATGATAATTTTGATTTATTCATAAATATAGCTATATAATTGTTGTCCATTTCAAGTATTGCTCTAGGTCATAATGCCAACCCTCACATCATCTTCTTAATTATATTTTCTAAAAATAATATCCATGCATTTTTAATGTTCTCTAGGTTTTAGTTAAGGACAGTTTTATTTTTTTTTTCTTTTTAAGATTTTATTTATTTATTTGACAGAGAAGGAGAGATCACAAGCAGGTAGAGAGGCAGGCAGAGAGAGAGGGGGAAGCAGGCTCCTCGCTGAGCAGAGAGCCTGATGTGATGCATGGCTTGATCCCAGGACCCTGAGATCATGACCTGAGCCGAAGGCAGAGGCTTAACCCACTGAGCCACCCAAGCGCCCTAGGACAGTTTTATTTCTTAAAGCTTCATATATTCAAAAGCTATCAGTGTCACTAAAATTATACTTGCTCAATCTTTAATCCAATTTTCTATGTCAGATAATTCTTTAAGATTTTACAGTTGGTTGCTTTTATTTTATCCCATGTTGAAAGATGAATTCAGTCCTAAAATGGTTACATATGTCCTCAGCTAATATCCTTAGTCATGACACCTTCAGCTCTCTCATTTCTGGACTTAGGGGATCTGTACAATCCCTGTAATATTGTTATGGTTATATATTTAGACCCTAGAGAAGGTCTAAGCAGCCCATAAACTTCAATGTCTTTAATACTTGAATTGAAAGACAAATACAAACCAAGACAGTGTAAATTAGCACTTCTGAAGGTAATGACTCCAGCACTGAACTTACAGAACGATCCGTGGTCAATTTCTAGCCTTTGAGTGTAGTGACTACAAGTGATCAGAGAATATGAGTGAAGTTTTAACAGATTATTATCTCTTGTGGAACTCTTTCCAGAGCTAATAGAATAAAACTATTTGCATGCCTAGTAACTAGTAGTAATCATAAGCTGGCAAATTTTAAGCTCTGGTTTTAATCTAATTTACAATTATTTGTGTTTTGGTATCAATTTAAACCTCTTGTTTCTAATTATGGAAAGTTATTAAGATTAATCATAATGATCTTTGACAGATGATCCTTGATGGATGATCTTTGATAAATTTACCTTTTATTTTCCTCTTCTGATGGATGATATTAAAGAAAGACATTTATAGGAAGACTTTCAAAAAAAGGGAAGATGGGTCATTGCAGAAGTAAAATCAACAGTAACACATTGGATGTGGTTTGGGTAAATAGCATTAAAATGATGGAAATTCTAAAAATCTGTTAGTCATTGCATTGCTCTTCCTTGAGGAATATTGAACTGGTCTGTTTCTACTTTCCTGGGCCCTTCAAATTCTACCATCCATCACCCATTCTGGATCCAGTGGGTGAAGCACTTTTTATTTAATTATCTGGTCTCCTCAGTCATACTAATTATATTATTTAAGCAAAAAAATGTTGGAAGTATTTTTAATGAAGTTCAGCACACATGAGAACATGAGTAGGAAAATTAAATAAAGCAAGAGAATGATGCATTCAGATTAATATATGAAATCTGCCCTGATTTCATGTCACAATTAGAGTAAAAATATCTAGTTAAATTTTAGAAGTAATGAAATATAACCAATCATTTGTGGAGATAAAAAAAGGAATTTTAGTGTCCAATAAGAAATTACTAACATAGTTTTAAAGCAAACTTTGTCTCCTTTAGAAATCATTCTCTTTAAAAAAAAAAAAAAAAAGATATCATTCTCTTGTCTAAGGAATTTTTTTTATTATTTTAAACTTAAACCTCTTTATCACATTGACATATATTTGCTTGAAAAAAATGACAATAATAAAAAGGGAAAGAGATTTAGAACCCTGGATTTAACTCATTTCTAGATAGTTTATATTTGAATCAGATATATTTCTTGCATAACTTCTTCTCATATATTTTTTTTTCACAATGCAATGCGCCTACTTACACGATACATCTGCTTCTGGGACAGATTACAGTAAGAGGAATATTTCAGAGTTGAAATGAATCATGTCAGACATTTAGCTATGGAAGTAACCAAAGGAGACAGAAATGCAGATTGCCAAGAAGAGGAGAAATGATCACCTTTAAAATGGGATTTAGAAAGAAATTAGGGTTTGATGAAGCAGAGAGATTCCTAAAGGCTGGTGCAGATGACAAAGTCTGAGAAAATCATTTAATAAAGAAAGTTAGTGGAGAAGAAAAGAGATGTTTTCACATATGAAACAGACGTTTGTCTGAAAGTTAATCAATGTGGAATAAAATAGTTATATAAGCTACAAATTATACTTTTAATTTAATATGGATGGGATTCTTTCTTTAAGAAATACTTTAAGAAAAAAAGAAATACTTTAAGAAAAAATTTTCCTTAAAATTTTTTTCAAACTCTACTTTTAAGTCTTAGAGGTATTTTTTTTTAAGATTTTATTTATTTATTTGACAGAGAAAGAGAGAGCACAAGTAGGTAGAGAGGCAGGCAGAGAGAGAGGGGGAAGCAGGCTCCCTGCTGAGCAGAGAGCCCCATGTGGGGCTCGATCCCAGGACCCTGAGATCATGACCTGAGCCGAAGGCAGAGGCTTCAACCCACTGAGCCACCCAGGCGCCCCTAAGTCTTAGAAGTATTAAAAAGAAGAAATGAATAAGATGAGATCAACTAACCTCTCACTACAGAATGAACAAGGTAACATTTACCAACACATACTACACTCACTGACCCCCTCACACATTATATATACCTGAGATACACACACACACACACACACACACGTATCTGACAGTATTTTAAAAATTCTTAAACAAGGAACATGTTCTAACTTGAGATTCTACAACACAGTGAAAATCAAAATCTGTACTCTTCTAGGAGAAGTACCCTGTGGAATTACTCTCTGTGATTACTGTAGAAGAAGGATGAATAATCATAAACAGAAATTATATGTATTATATCTCTAGTGGTTCATTTGAATTTCTCTTAACTAAGGAATTAGTGAAAGCCTTGGTTTAAATGACTGTTGAAGTGCCCACAACTGTCTGGTGTATCTCTCTTTCTTATCATGATTTTATTTGCCACAGGAGTCACATCTCTAAAATACACTGATTTGCTTTCACAAATCCAGTTAACTTTCTAGCATCAGATCTTATATTAGAATTTCAGAGAGAATCCAATTTTATTGGCTGCAACTTTTTTAAAGATGCAGAAGCTTTCTACAATTTGAACTCCGCATCAGCATGCCTACTAGTTGTGTTGTTATCTTTAATCCATGAAATATAGATTCTGTGAAGGATATTTACTGGAATTCAAACTTGCCTGAATATTTCTTGCAGTTGTTGCTCTGAGCTGGACTTTGAAAGTATCCATTTCTTTAGGGTAGGTAAGAAATATTTTCCCTACCCATTCCTCTGATAAGCTTTGAACTTTAAGGATTTCCACAATCAAACTTGCTGCAGGGGTTGAGTGGGGGAAAAGTCTAACTCTCCAGTGCTTTATCTGTGGTGTAGCTACTGCTCATAAGTTCCTTAGCTTTATGGCCAAGTTCGTCACAGAATAAACCATCTAAGACTTTCTAGCCTCTGAGGCCCTTTAATTGCAGAAGGTCAAAATAATTTGTATTCGTTTTTTGACCCTCAGTCATCAAGAAAAGTTTAAATTATGTTCAGTATTCCCTGGTTAAAAAGACAAGAAAGTAGACAGAACATATTATTTAAATATCCATAAAAACAGCTATAAACTTTAAAGTTAGTATTTAAAGGCATAAAATTCAGTTTTCTAGAAAATCCATCTATGTGCAAAAAACTTTATTAAGGAAAACCTTTCATTTTCCAATGATAGAGGATAAATAAACTGCCAGTATAGTTATTTTCACTTCCTTAAACAAAATCATATTTTGTGTCTGTTTGGCTGGAGATAAGAACACCCCATTGAGAAAGCCTGAGAACATGTAATTAACTCATTGATATTAACTGTTAAGATTTGCATTACGCTCTTTTCATAATATTCATGTAGATGCTATTTTTCTTTGCTAACAAGAGTAATATAAAATATTTCAAGTTTATGAAATTTGTTAAATTAGCTACTAAAAGCTATATGGGATTTAAGAAGATCATAAAGTATAACTAACATAAAGAAACATATTTAGTTTCGATGTAGCAAATGTTAATCAGGACCAACATAACTGAGGAATGTAGTATTATAAAAACTGTCAGCAGCAATGACAGTGAGTAGGAAACAAAAAAGAAAAAAAAACACGAACTTCAATATATGGAACCAAGTTGAGAGCAGGAATTAACATCCATTGCAATTGAATGGACTATAATCAATCATTGAAAAAAAGTAAAAAGAAAAATCAATTAACAATCTAATTAAAAATCATCTAATACCCTCAGTTATTCTGTTTAAATAAGATCATCATTTTATTTCCTAGTTTCGAATTTAGACTAATTATTCAATTAAAATTTCAGTGAAACATTGACCATATAAAACCTCTATTCTAGGCATTTAAATGTAGACTATTAAATATTCTTAATGAACACAGCCCATCTGGCAAAGTATTGGCATCCCTTTGATCATTTTAGGATATCTCTCACCTTTTCTGTCTTTAAATTAAATAGCACCCCCTTTCCAGGTGGATCAGCTTTTTAATAAAATAAGGTCAAATTGTAACTTTGTGATCTTTTTATTAGCTTCTTTTCAAATGCTAGAGCTTTGGACTCCTGCCATTTTCTTATACCTGAACTAAGATTTCTTTTTTCTGCTGTGTCTAGACCTTTTTTAATCATTCTCTTCCATGTGGTCATGAAATTAGGCTCTATAAAACAGAATAATTACATTTTGTGACCAAGTGTCCGCTGTTTCAACTAAAAAGAATCAAGGTATATTTTCGTTTGGTAATTTAAAATGTATATTAAATGAATGTACTGTAATGTCTTACACATACAAATCACAGGCAAAAATAATTTAAACTTTCTAATGAATCCAAACTATTACATTTAAAATGCTAACTGAAACACAATCACATTTTCTTCAATTTTGAACCAGTCCCTTGTTTTCAAATTATGCGTGTGTGTTTGTACGAGTGTGTACCAGCTCCTATGAACTGTTTTAGCCTCCCGCCAATATCTTTAAAATATAAGGACTGCAAAAGTTTCACTATTTCTAAAGAGAAAACTGCTCTAAGTCATGATTTCTGTGTCCCCATCCATATTAGATCTCTAATGATTGGTTTGATTTGTTTCTGCATCCACTTTTTTGTTTTTTTCATTTAAAGGCTGACTTCTGCCTTACCTCAATTCAGCCCCTTTCCCTTTCAAAATAAATTAATCTGTTTTTATTTCAGTATAATTGACTTACATTGTTACATTAGTTTCAGGTGTACAACATAGTGATTCAAGATCTTTAAATGTTATGCTGTGCTCACCTCTTTTGATTTAAAAAGATTAGATGCTCACTCCAAAATATTACTGAGCCATGTAGATTTTCCTGTATAATTCAGAGGGGAGAGTGAGGGAGAACTTTCCATCAAACCACCATCCAATAACCGTCCTCAAATATGTCCTTTCTACAGAGTCTCTTCTTCCCATGAGACATGGGCAAGGATCTTTCCCAGCCCTTCCTCTTCTCATTGTCTTGTTTCTCAGGATCTAGACTTCTTTTAATATTTCCTTCCATCCCTCCACCAGTCTTGGAAAATTTTCTATATTATGCCGAGCCATTTCAGCCTAGTCCCAGCTTTAACCTTGCAAATCTATACCCACCCTTTAAAGGAAGTTATACAGTCTGATTGGTAGGAGAGATGGGAAGATGGTAAATTATAAAAAATGAACAACAGTTACATGAACATTAATAATATACTTTAATTATACACCAAAAAGGAAGGAAGGAGGAAGGAAGGAAGGGAGGGAGGAAGGGAAAAAAGGGAGGAGAGGAGAAAGAATTGAGCCTATTTCTGGTATTTTTATCTTTGCCCAAAATATTAAATGCCACAAATGCTTAAACATATTTGAGGTATTCAATCTTATGCATATTTTCAAAGTATTATGACTCCACAGTTTTGTAAACTTTCTGTATCTATAAATCCTGCCATTTTCTGATACTTTTCACGAGTTCATTTGTGTTAAGGAGCACTAGATTTTATCTACTAGACCATCTTTTAGTTTCTCTTTAAATCCAAATGATATTTGGATGAGCACCACGTGTAGGAGGAAGTAAAGAGACAAATATAGCAAAATATCATGACTGTTTCTTCACTAATGGAAAGACATAATTATTTAAATATATAAAACATTATATTGAATTATTCTTACACTCTAGCCATTCATTTAAAGGTCTTAATAGAAAAAATATGTATATACACATATATAGATATACATATTTATGTACGTGCTTGTATGTATGTGTATATATATATATATATGTTTTTTTCTACTAGGAACTTTATTTGAATGGCTAGAATGCAAAAACAATACAATATACCTCTGTGTTTTAAGTGAATAAGTACACATGTATGCATTTACACACATATATACACATGTGCGTATACATATATACATATATGTGTGTACACACATATACATACATATGCATACACACATACAGACAGACAGTCCCTAGCTTATGATGGTTTGACTTAATAATTTTTCAACGTTATGATGATGTAAAAGTGATACGCATTCAGTGGAAACCATATTTGGATTATGAATTTAGATATTTCACTGAGCTAGCGATATGTAGTATCATATAACAATGCTGGGCAGCCATGACAAGCTGTAGCTCCCAGATAGTCCCACAATCATGAAGATAAACAACCAATATACCTATGTCTACAACCATTGTGTACCTGTACAACCATTCTGTTTTTCACTTTGTTACAATATTTAATAAATTACCTGAGATACTCAACACTTTATTTTAAAATACCCTTTGTGTTAGGTGATTCTGCCCAACTGTGGGCTAATGGAAGTGTTCTGAGCACATTCAAAGTAGATGAGGCTAAGCTGTGATGTTCAGTAGGTTAGGTGTGTTAAATGCATTTTCATTTTAGGGTATTTTCAACTTACAGTGGATTTATTGGAACGTAACTTCATTGAAGTTAAGGAAGATTGTGTGTGTGTGTGTGTGTGTGTGTGTGTGTGCACGTGTGTGCATCTCCTAAATCCCCAAATTCTTATAGAACTAAGTTATGTATATTGATGCCTTATTTTCTTTAATCCCCATTCAAATGTATAAGATAGATTCTGTTATTATTCCCATCTTATAGATGGAGTAATTAAAGAAATTGTCCATCCTTACCTCGCTGGTAAGAGTGTAGCTCTGATTAGCACCCAGATAGGGATGCTCATATCACTCCTTTGCTGTAGCTTAAATGACTTGTGAGATGTTGCTCCAAGCCTGGCTTGATGCTAAACAGAAATTCCCAACTCTGACATACAACTTAGGTAACAAAGATTCTAAGTGGTACCGTCTTTGTGTCTGTCACTGGCAATTAGCATTTGTTTTGCGAAAATTAACACTTAGACATATGTGAAAGCTCACTTTATGTCTGCTAAACAAATCTGAGTCCCTGATTATGCTTCTCATTTCCTTCGTAAACCGTTTGTCAAAGAGAGTACAAAGAAACCTCACTTTAAGCCCTATATAAATTATCATGAATTCCAAATAGTGGACAGGTGTGGTTTTGTGGTGTATTAAATTGTTGTACATCCCTGCTTTCGTTAAAATTACTGCTGATTTCTTTTGCTTTATCCTGATATCTATTAAGCCCAGGGCAGTTTGATATGCCGATTATTCTCTCAGTCTTGGGGGGTTTTTTGGTACAGATTCTTCAGAATTTATATAGGGAGTTAAATAACCATCCCATTGACGCGGATATTTCACAGTACAAGACCTCCTACAACCTGGACAACTTCACAGACCGGTGTGGCTATTCACTCCTAGTACATAGCAGAAGGACCACATATGTCTTGCTGTGTGTTAAAGATGAGAACTATGGATGAATCATTTCCTATTCTGGAAGGCACACAGAACAATCAAACAATTAGGGAGACAATACTGTTTTTCTGGGTTTTTTTAGGAGACTCTGCGGACCAAATCAACTCTGATTCTCTCACTTACTACATGGCGTATTTTATTAACTAGAAAGGATAGAGTTTACTAAATGGCACTTTTATTGCTCCCTTTGCCTAGGAAGAGAGCAGTGGGATCTTTAGCTTCTTTATTACAAAAGCAGTCAAATATTTTATACAGTAATAAAAGCACCAGCTGCCATTTGAGACAGCTCAAGCTAGGCAATGAGTACTCTGAGTACATTTGTTGTATTTCCTAAGAAAAGTGTTCATTAAAACATAGGTTTTCATCTAACCCCCAATACTACTGGGACTATAAATATCTACAGAAAGCTACCTTGAGCAGGTTGGAAGAAAGCCACATTGGGTAGTACTTTTGACTACCTCCACCATAAAATGAATAGAATCGAGAAGAAATGGAAGGGAAAAAGTTATTTGGGGGATAGTGCTTTTATGCTCTTCAGCAGCTACATACATTCTTATTTCACTTGTCCAAATTCTGTTACATTTCCAACTGATATATTTGAAATAAAGAGTCTTCGCAGAAATGCATTTACTAAATGGTGGAATGGATTTTATGCAAATGACTTTCTTGTCCATAAAAGCAAACTACCTAGGAAAAAAATTTCTGAACTACCGAAAAAATAGTAGCACTTTTTCTTTTAAGAAAATCTCCAAAATCAATTAACTCCTCTATTTATCAAGTCTTAAAAAAAAAAAAAAAAAAAAAAAAAAGAAGTCTTTACTATCTCCAAGTTAAGTTCCTAAGAGTATGGTATACAAGGAAAGGGAAACATTATCAATGCCTTCTACTCATCAATATTTTAAGAGAGAAGACTCATGAGTGTGAAATGATACTTAGCAATGTCAGACAAATGCTTAATGTAAACTGTTGACACAGGTAGCACCTTCTTGGAGTTCAGAGGTGATTTGACAGGGGTTATAATGGCCACTTTTTAGAGGAACTAAGATTTGAGGTGGTTCTTATAAGATGAGGACATTAATTTGGGGCATATAGGCTCATTTGGCTAAAGGACCGACTCTTGGCTTTGGCCCAGGTCATGATTTCATGGGTCCTGGGATCCAGCCCCACACTGGGCTCTAATTTCAGCAGGGAG
>CM053604.1:130025791-130059107 GCA_028646535.1 Procyon lotor | reverse complement strand
AATACTATTTACCTAATACCAAGTGGATATTGACTCTTAGACCTCCTAGAAAGTGGCTACCAGAGTATTGCAAGGTAGCTTCTCTAGTATGAGAGTTGTTTCAATCCATGTTTACTGTACAATCTCATTTGTAAAACCAGTTATCTTCTAATGGCTTGTCTCTTTTAAGTAGTTGTTCCAAATGACTTTATTACCTATATTACACATACTACACTTGTGTGTATACATATGTATACACACACACATACACACACACACACCACCAGACAACTGTGATTTTTTTAATTTATTTGTTTTTTTATTTAAGTTTTTTTTATTAACATGTAATGTATTATTTGCCCCAGGGTACATGTCTGTGAATCATCAGGCTTACACATTTCACAGCACTTACCATAGCACATACCCTCCCCAATGTCCATCAGACAACTGTGATTTTTGAAAGAAACTATCAGTTTCTAGAAGGAACATCTATTATATGTGACCTTCAAGAGCACAGTTGTCAAAATGCTTGTGTTCCATAATGACAGCAAGATATTCTATAAATATAAACACTCTAAAATGTTTCCCATGGTTTGGAGGACATAGATGGATATCAGGGCACCTTCTGTTGAAGTATCTGGAGAGAGGCTATAATTCAGAGTTTCTGTAAGTCATTTATTCCATAACCAAAAAGTAGAATGTCTGGATTCCCAAACCATACCAAGTCACCTGCTACTTAAGTTAGGAGGACATGAGGACCTGTTACTTCCCAGGAAACATTGCCCTAAATTAGCCCGGGGGTTGGCAAACTATAGCCTGTCACCTGTTTCTATATGTCCCATGAAGGAACCATGATTTTTACATTTTCAAATACTTGAAAAAAAGTTAAAGAATTAATATTACATGACACGAAAACATTATGTGAAATTTAAATTGTCCAAAAATAAAGTTTCACTGGAACAGAGCCACACATATTCACTTGTTTTCTATGACTGTTTTCCCACTACAGGGCAGAGCTGGCTAGTCAAGACAGAGACTTTATTCTCTGGCCCTTTACAGAAAATGTTTGCTGACCCACTAGATAGGTCAAGAATAAGTCTTCCCAGGGAGACTAATGAGCTCTATGGAGACTCCTGAATTGTTTTCTCCTACATCCTAAGATCTTCCTTATTTCACTACTACCAGGTTAGACCTGCCAACTCTATGAATAACCATAAACATACTAGTTATCAGTTGGACTCTCTGAAATTACTTTTTCAGCATGACCTTAATACTGATGCTCGAAGAAGTGTCTCCAGTAAATTGTCAGGGCCCAAGGAAGATGTTTTACTGTCCTATCGAGGCATAGTTCTTTTAAGGGATTTTGTTCCAGACCTTCTAATTTCCTTATAGATGTAAAGTAATATATTTATATAAGGTATTATATAAAGTCACATTCCTGACTTTCTCCTCAGCTAACGTCTTCTGTGCCTGAGAGGTCACAGCTCTCAGATACCCTTTATTCTGCTGGCCTCTCTGAGCTAATTACTAATAAGGTACCTTGAAGAATTAGCCACAGCCTTGGTTTCCTTTTTCTATGTTTTATTATAGGACAGAGTCACAGGAAATAAAGCGTTAATTCTAGAACATATCTGGATACCCATTCTTCCTTAACAGCAGTTCTGCACATGTGCAGTCTGGAAATGAATAGAAGCATGCCTTCTCAAAATTTAAATGAGAATATTCAGTACAGGCACTTTGGCTGCATATTGAGCTTCATTTTCTTTTTAAAGTCAGACTCTGTGATTTGATACAGACACTAAAAGGAAGCTGTCTTACATATGCCCAATAGTGTAAGTTCACAAATTCATGGATTTACAAACAACCAAAAGGTTACTAAATCACTTTTATTTTAAGAATCCCTGTAGGTAAAATTACAATGAAATACTGCATTCAGAAAATCATAACTTAATCATTCATACCTAATTACACAAAAAGCAGAGTATGGAACTGAAGATGTGGATTCTGGAATCATGTGTTTACTGCCTTATAGGTATCTTTTGTTGCACCAAGAGTCAAGAATGTGTCCTCTTTGAAAGGAAAATTAATTTTAAGATTTCACACTTAAATGTAAAGAGCTGCAGAATAAATATAGAAAATTGATAAAATATCTTTATTTGCATTATTGCAATATGCATAATTCTTTATTGTACTGTTTGCCTCTATTGATATTTATAGGGACAAATATATAATTTTCCATTTTAATGAGAACTAATTTTAAGACTTTTAATATGTCTGTGATACCTTCATACTTCTTTTCATTAGACTGAGAACTCTTTTCATTTTATGTTTCATAATAGTACAGACTAGGTAAAATAAAATGCATTGCTTTGTTCCAAATAATTACAAAATAAAAATCTTTATGTCCAGAAAGAGTATAGTTTCAAATTCAATAGACAAGTCTGTAATATTACTAAGCATGTGAAAATGCTTAAGCTTTCAAGTAAGTGAAAATGTAGTCAGAACAAGTTTTTCTGAGGGTAGAATATGAAGGAATCATATCACAATTTTCTAATAAACTTGAATTCCACAAACTAGTAATATAAGAGTAAAAATTGGCAATGGTGTGTGCCTAGGGATGTACCTGACCCAATACTAGGAGCTAAAATAGAAAGAGTTTATACTCTATTAATTATTATAACTAATAACATAATGGACTTGTGTTTAAAACATGTATTATACATGCTAATAATTAAAAAAATTTCCATATAATCCTGGCTTCCGGAACTCTTTAAGCCAGGCAAAAAGGAGGGTATAATCCAATGGTAACACTATCAAAGCAAAGTAATACAGTTGATTGAAAATACAGTTAAGCACGCCCAGCAGATGAAGGTGTGAATTTCCTCATACATCATCTTAATGGCAACATTTTCTACAAAGCGACATGGAGCACTCCTTTCATATTTCATGAGTTCTATTTGCCTGACTTCAAAATGCCAAATGTGCCAGTGAACAGTGCTTTAATATTCATGGGTTTTTGAGATGGCTTAGACAGTTGTCAACTAGAGAAATGGTTTCATCTGGAAAGAATCTGACTTATGATTTCCGGCACACATATAAAATCATGTAGTCATTCACATACGCATTCTATTTTAAAGGTATTTTTGCATAGCTATATTTTATGAAAATTATATAGATATAAAATCCTTTATATAACAGTAAGACATTTTCAAATCTTATTTGGATATATACTTAGTATTCCAGAAAATTTTAATCCCAGACATATAATAATTGAGCCATTTTGAAAGGACATAGCTCAGTAAGTATCCTGAAAGTTCTCTAGAGCACAAGTTATCACAGCATAAATCACGCATGTAAGTAGAGAATTTATATTTTTTTCCTTGTGTATTTAAAAAAAAATAAGTAGCTCCGTTTAGGAAAAATCAAAGCATTTCTCTTTAGGCCCAAGGGTTTAGATTTTGTTTTTTTTTTTAATCTCTCAGCATTTCACACACTAAAATTAGAATTAAGATTTATTGATGAAATAGAGTTTATTGGAGTTAACCTTAAAAGTTTTATGAAATTTTCACATGTCAGGTATTAATAATACATTGAATAAATTATAAACAAACACACAAACTTTAGAAGAATTTATTGCATATATTATTTCATTGTGTTGTATTCTCCAATAAATCTTATGAGTTTGGAGAATGAGTAGCATACAACCACTATTGGTTTGATAATAGTTTCTAACAGTTATTGAATACTCACTGCCTGCCAGGCACTCCTCTAAGCACTTTATATGTATTAGTTTAATTAATGTAGGTAGTATTATTAACTCATTTTGTAGATGCAATATCTTAAGTAACTTGTTTCATGTTTCATCATTAGGAAGTGGTGGAGATGAGGCTCAGAGCCTGGGCTCCAACGAAACCCTAAAAGGGTCAGAATTTAAACTGCAAATGAGAACTCAGGTCATATTCTAGGGTAATTTTTTTTTCTTTCTTCACTCAAGGATCATCTTTTTTTTTTTTTTTTTTTTAAGATTTTATTTATTTGAGAATGAGTGAGAGTAAGATCACCGAGAGAGGATGAAGGAGAAGCAGACACTGCTGAGCAGGGAGCCTGATGAGGGGCTCAATCACAGTACCCTGGGATCATAACCTAAGCCTAAGACAGATGCTTAACTGGCTGAGCCACCCAGGCACCCCAAGGATCATCCTTATTGACAGAGTCTTTACTTCGTTGAATTTAACCTTGAAATAATATCTCTTTTTGTGATGTTATTTTGTCAGCGCTGATAATTATCCTAAGGATCATATGAATTCTTGAAATTGTCTTTTTAAATTCATTTTTTTCTCTTTCTCTAAATTATATGCATTCAAACAGGCAATACAAACAATAGAGGCAGCAGATGGGATGGTTTGAGTTCCAATCGTGAATTTAGAGAGCCATGAATTTCCTAATAGCTAGTATTTGGCTATTGAATCTGTATGTTTAAAAATACAAAAGTCTAAAATGCTAATTATGAAGAGTTTGCTAAGAGAATGGACCCCAGACCTCCTTACTTTCCTTTGAATATATGGACTGTGACTTAACATGGATCAGTATAACAGTTTATCTGCCCTGTGTTTATATATGGGTTTTTTAGGATGGTTAAAAGAGAACTCAAACTCAGACTGTAACAAATGGAAATTTTACTGAGATTCATGACTTTGCAGCAGTCCTCCTACATTTTCCAAATCAGTTCTTCCTCTCTTTCTCCATAGCATCTATTTGGACATTCTTTCCTAAAAATATCTGATCCTCTTCCTTCCCACTACTTTCTGCAGATGTCCATGCCTACTACTTCACAGGAGAGTGAGAAACAAAGAGGCTACACCTCCTTCAAAAGCTCATATGAAAACATGAAATGTGCCTCCCACATTTCTCTCTTCCTCTTCCCCTACTGTTAGGATGTAAAAGCTTAACAGCCCTTCCCCCCACTGAAGGCTACCTCCCCTCACTGCATCAAAGTGACAATGCTTGTAGTTCTCTTTTGTCCTCTGGTAGATCTTCAGCTCTGGTACTATTTAGGATGGGGTAAACTATGCTGAAATAAACAAACCTCTCATCATCTTGAACTCATGAGCTTCAATGTGACCTCCACATTAGATCTTCCCACTCAATTCTTAAAATTAATTTCAGTTTCTGAAAGTAATTCTAAAAGGCTCCAATGACTTCACTGCTTTTAAAAAAATTCTAGGGGCACCTGGGTGGCTCAGTGGGTTGAAGCCTCTGCCTTTGGCTCAGGTCATGATCCCGGGGGTCCTGGGATCGAGCCCCGCATCGGGCTCTCGGCTCAGCAGAGAGCCTGCTTCTCCCTCTCCCCCTGCCTGCCTCTCTGCCTACTTGTGATTTCTCTCTCTCTCTCTCTGTCAAATAAATAAATAAATAAAATCTTTAAAAAAAAATTCTATAGTTACTCTTCATTCTGTCTTTTACTCATCCTTTCAGCTTTATTTTCAAATTCTGACTATCTCCCTTGAAACCCTTTCTCTTGTGGTTTGTGTGTTGAGGGGGTTTGTGTGTTTTCTGATGCACACTCATACTTTTCTTGGCCTTTCACTTCCAGTATTTCTTAGACTTACCTCTTTTTCTGGTCCTTAATATTGGTATTTCTCATTTAAGTACTTTTTTTTTTCTTCTCAATTGTCTCATCTTTTCTCCAACCTATAGCCAATTTCCTAGAGTTTACTTCTTCTATCTTTTGATTTAAAGTATAAAAGTGATGCCAATAGGCCAGATCCAAGGACCAAGGGGGGTCCTGCACGACCAGCCAAGGGGGTCCTTGGGTGTGTGCAGGATAGGAATCAAACAAACATGAACCAGCAGGAGATGAAAGCTGTTAGTTCAAGATAGAGAGTGCAGGCACAGACAGAGAGTCTGGGATACTGGGAAAGAAATGAGGGAGAGTTTCATCTTTGCTGGGGTCTGGGGTTTTTCTTGAGGATTGTGGTCTAGTGTGAATGTCATCTCAGGCACTCAGGAACCTGTTAGAACAAAGATCAGGACCCAGGTGTTATTCCGTGGAGCCAAGGGGGTCTTAGCCTAGAGATGTTGACATCGAGGTTTCTAGCTCCAGTGGTCTGAAATACACATATGATGGCTTCACCTGGTCACTCGTACCTGCTCCTTCCTTAGAAGTTGTCTATTCCAAAGAAGTCATTATCTCCTTGTCCCTTACAAGGAGAGTATACACTATTTGGATTATAAGGTATATGTAAAGCGAGGGGGCAGGAGAAGGGGCAAAAAGCAGATTCTTATGGATTCCTTCAGTTTCCCTATCTTCCAAGCAGTGGTTCATACATGGCTTTCAGTTACCATAGCTTAAATAATAATACCAAATCCCCAACACAATTCAAATTTCAGTTGTCGCCATATATTAACTGTGTGTAATTATATGAAGTATAAACTTGCTGCTAGCTCTTTAGTGCACAAATCACTGCATAAATAATACATACGCATTATGATTAGTGACCAATTGTGTCATTTCTTTCAAAGTTCGTTGGTGGTGGTGTGCTGTGCATGTGGGATTCCGTTCACACGCAGTCAGCAAAGCCCGTAGTTATGTTGTCTCCTTATCTCCCAGTGAAAAATCCATGTGATATTTTACCAAAAAAAAAAAAAAAAAAAAAAAGATAATCAGAAGAGAATTGGTTAAGAAAGGCGAGAGAGCAGTAAAGAAATAGAAAGTGCTGATGTTGAGTTGAAATTTAAATGGAACATAAGATAGAGTTATAGAAGAAATAGCTGACCAGGGAATATTGAAACTGCCACAATTTTAGAGACTCTTGATATATTTCTGCTGAGATATTTTTCTTTTCATTCATGACAGGCATATTTTCCTGATATCATTGAGCTTCATTATGAAAGCTGCTTTATAATTATTTTCTGTTCCTTTTAAGTCCCAATCATCTCATGGTCAGGATCTGCTGATTGTTTTTTCTACTGAGCATGAGTCATATTTCTTTTGTTCCTCATAGATCAACTTTTTTATTAATATTATATCCTGGATGTTATGGATGATGTTTTAGATTCTATTATATTTTCCAAGTGTGTTAATTTTTGTTTGTTTTAGCAGGCATTTCTTTAGGTTGGGCTTAAACCTAAACTGTGTTTCTTTAATGGCAGAGTTTATACATGGAATTTGGAGCTTCTGCTCTATCTTTTGGCAACACTCCCTCAATTTCCAGTGACTGTGATTGCCCAGAGCAGCTTCGTGGTTGCTCTGTTCTCTGGTTCTTCTGGACAGAATGGCTGTGGTTTTCTGTCAGAATCTTAGCTTCCTTCATGGTACAGATTAGGGTCTAGAAGTTTTGATAAAAGAAGTCACCAGGTGTCACCAGGTGTCTTTCCCCTTGGTCGCTCTCCCATACCCAACAGTTTTTGCTGTTGTTTGCTTTTATTTTTATTGTATTTTGTACAGATTTTATGGTTTTTATCTGTCAATACTAGCTTACTTGCTCTTTACTAAAACCAGGAACCTCTACTATTCTCTGTATTTTTGAATGTCAAGCTTCATCTCTAAACTTTCTATTCTTACAATCTGTGCTGTAGGTTGTTCTCTGCCTGGAACTCCTCCTTGCTTGACTGATTGCTAATTATCCTGTAGCTCTTTTTTTATGGGTAATATTTTTGTAGGAATATTTTTGAATACCCCAAGTCTTTTTCAGCTACCCCGTATAAGTGATTCCAAAGCATATTTTATTTCTTCTTTTTAAAAAAGATTTTATTTATTTATTTGAGAGGAAGAGAGAGAGCGAGTGAACATGAGGAGGGGAGGGGCAGAAGGAGAGGGAGATGCTGGTTCCCCACTGAGCAGAGAGTCCTACTCAGAACTCCATCCCAGGATCATGACCTGAGCCAAAGATAAACTCTTAACCAACTGAGCCACCCAGGTGCCCCAGCATATTATTTCTAACATTCAACTACACATCATTATCTGCCACATAGAAATCATTTAACAAATATTGGTTGAATTAATAAATCCCGTAAGTATATAATCAATCCAAGTTAGAGAAACATGAATTTAACATAAAGATGCACAACTAATACATGCCTCTAATAAATGGAAGATTTTGATTTAAGTCATGAAACTGAATATTTTTATTATTTCTTAAATATATGTTGCTTTCTGCTTATAATTAAAGGCAATTTCAGCTATAAATGCATTACTCTGGTATTTCTCTTTACCTTTTATTATTTTCCAGCTTTATAAATACTTTTGTAAAAATGATTGCTAAGCTTCCTTTTATACAAATAAAATAAAACCATACAACTATTGGGGCGCCTGGGTGGCTCAGTCATTAAGCGTCTGTCTTTGGCTCAGGTCATGATCCCAGGGTCCTGGGATCGAGCCCCACATCGGGCTCCCTGCTTGGCAAGAAGCCTGCTTCTCCCGCTACCATTCCCTCTGCTTGTGTTCCCTCTCTCGCTGTGTTTCTCGCTGTCAAATAAATAAAAATCTTAAAAAAAAAAAACATACAACTATTTAAAGTAATAATTTTTGTTAGATTTATGCACAATAAGTGGATAGTTGATTTTTATATGCATTCCATCTTTTCTCATTTAATTTAGACAATAAACAACTAAAAGGATAATCATCTAGGAGTTCAGTATTTTGCAACAAGATTGAATCAGCAAACATAAAGCTGTAGTTTTGTTTGAATTGGGAACACATTTTTCGTAATTTCGTGTAGAAAACATCAATATTAATCTTAACTACTAAGAGATGTTCCTTTCCCAACGATAGCACTTATACAGAATTGCACATAATTGTATGTGACTCAACTTTTAAGATCGAAGCAAAACATACATAGAATTTACAATAGTCATTATGTTTTTTTTATTTAAGAAGGTAAATAAGATTCTGGCTTTAGAGATTTATGCTTTTGGAAGACAACTCTTTTATAAGGTTAGATCCTAAGCCAGTCTACAATGGCTCCAAGCAAGATTTAAAACTACTTACACATCCTGTGAACTGTTGAACAGAGCTACTGGGAGTCAGTTTCCAAGAGGAGTAGGGAGGGTTTTGTACTTAACTCAAATAAATTTTCAGTGGGGGGTCTAGAGTATTATCCATTTTGCATTTTGAAACATTGCAATTTTAGTTTCTATGGCCTAGGAAGAGAAAGAAAATGACAGAAGCTGGGAAGCTTTTTTCATGGGGAAGTCTTGAAACGTGAGACAGAAATAGCACTCTGTGGTATCCAGGAAACAAGTGGTGAGGGTAGAAAATTGGGTTACCTATTTGTACACTTTTCCTGAATCTTTGGGTATATTAGGAATGGTCAGAATGTGGACGCTCCCATCGCCAAATAGTTTTTCCAGTAGGGGGCAGTCATGAGGCCATTGTGGGATAGCAGCAGAAGTCTGTAAAAGACAGTACCTATCTGCAGCTGAATATTGTTAAGAGAGAAAAGTGAAACCAGGGACACAAGAAGAGCCCCTGGAGACTCCCAGATGAAAATGTAGAAGAGAAGAAAAGGGAAGCAGAAGATCTGCTTGAGTACGGGAGGTCAATAGATATTAAATTAAGGTAAATATGCAATTGGTTGTACCATAAGGAGATGAAACTTAGGGACAACCCATTCTATAACAATGGCTTGGCTTGGTTGTCTCTCATTTTAACGTATTTTATTCCAAAGTAATTTCGTTAAGACGAAGTTAACTTAGGCATGTATTCTTGTTGCAAAAAAGACAGCTTCAGGTTTATAAAAGATACCCAAATTTGGATTTTAAACTACATAGAAATTTGGCTAACTGAATTAACAAAAATATCCATTTTTTGGATAAAATATATCTATGCAATAGTAACTTAGCTATTTTTGTGAGGGCAACATTGTAACAGAAACAGACATGCTCCCATCCCTCAATAGCAGGGATGACTGGTTTACCATAGCAGTGGCACACTGCAAGTGGAAATGAAACAGAGAGTAAGAAATAGGGCATTAATAATTATTGCACTCATAGAACCTTGTCTGTGAGAGACATGTTTTGTATAACATCAGTAATAAACGATTTAAACACCTAGAAAATATTTTATATTGATATTAAAGGCATTTCCTTGGGAAGATTTTTCTCAGATATCCTCATTTATTTATTTCTTCTTATTTATTCTAAGTTTTACTCTTTCATAACTTGGGAAGAATTTTATTTGCCTTTCTTTGCCACATGTATTTTTTATTTCATTTCCTCAGACCTTACTTTTTCATGTTGAATATATATATATTTACATATACATATGTATATGTATATATACATACATAGTTTTAATCATATAATACCCTACTCCATTGTTAACATACTTAAAAATTTTTAAGTGGGAAAAACTATTTCTTACTGATTCGGCTGCCACTGTGAGATTAATAATAATTATAAATGTACTAGCTAGTCGGGGCCTGGGTGTGGCACAGTCAGTTAAGCCCATGACTTTTGGTTTGGGCTCAGGTCATGATCTCAGGGTGGAGAGATCTAGCCATTCCCCATGGCTGGGCAAGGAGTTTGCTTGAGATTCTCTCTCCCTCTGCCCCTCCTGTTGTGCTCGCTCTCTAAAATAAATAAATCTTTTAAGGGCACCTGGGTGGCTCAGTGGGTTGAGCAACTGCCTTCGGCTCAGGTCATGATCCCAGGCTCCTTGGATTGAGACCTGCATCGGGCTCCCTGCTTAGCGGGAGGCTTGCCTCCCCCTCTCCCACTCTCCCTGCTTGTGTTCCCTCTTTAGCTGTGTCTCTCCCTGTCAAATAAATAAAATCTTAAAAAAAAATTAAAATAAATAAATAAATCTTTTAAAAAATAATAGCTAGTTATTGACACTGTAAGATACTATTTGAATACGTAATTTGGGTAAATCCTTACAGTAACATTTTAGTCCGAGTGCCAGTATCTTTAGTTTATAGCTGACAAAACTGACACCTGGAGAGGTTGAGTGACTTGCCCAGGTTGCATGGTGAGAAACTGGAAGAGCCAGCATTCCAACTACGATTCCCTTGCTTTTTTCATGTGCAATACTTTCTCATGTTGATCATAATTACTTAGTACATTAGAATTATTAAACCAGTGCTCGCTTCGGCAGCACATATACTAAAATTAGAATTACTAAACCATTAATCTCTTTTGTGAGTTGTGTATCTATTGATGACTTGCAACTGTATGCTATAGTAATGTAAGAAACGGTTATAATTCACTTCCTACAATATCGTTTTTTCTTAATTGACTGAGTGGTATTGCATACTATATTGCTGATTCAACATTAATATTTATTTTTTATAAAATAATTTATGAATAACTTAAACAGTATAAAATGTCATTCTTAAAGTTCTGAGGGATAAAAAGAAAATTAAAGCTCGATACCTGATTGTTTGATATTTCTGATTGCTAATCAAAGGCATTTCATCATTTTACATAATGTTGGTGATTGCATGAGTTGGGAACATTTTTTGATTTGGTTTATTCATCCATATAAATCAGAACATTGTTCTGAGAAAGTGGTTAACTTAGAATGGTATTTTTCTCTGTATGGAGTTTGCTCTTTGCCAAAAGCAAGGTTTGACCTTTTCTCTGAAGTCATCTTACTGCTGAATTTCTTAACATTCAGTGGGCAACAAGCTATTAATTGCATTAAGGTAGAGCGCTACACACTACTCTAATACATTCTGTCAATGAGAATATTTGCAGGAGCACATATCCAAAATTAGAATCTTCAAGCAGAATATGAAAGACCTTTCATTGGAGCCTCAGCTTGAGTAATTCAGAGATATTTGTAATTCTGAGGAATTCAGAAAGTCTGTTCTGGGATGGCATTCTAAATGCCTTCGTTTCTTTGTCCAAAATGATGAAACATCTGAAATGATACAAAGGTTATTTTTGATTTATGATTAACAAAATATAATATCTACATTAGAATTACATTGAACAAACACTTCTTAATCACCTGCTAAATGGATGGCACTTTGTTATAGGTGTACCTTGTAGAGATTGATAGTAGCATAGAGTTACTACAAGTGTTAGGGTTGTAGGTGTAGTGGATTAAGGATGGCCACAAATACATTCGTGTTCTTCACATAGAGAGGTGAGGGTTTTGTCCCCTTTACTTGAATTTGATCTTATTTTTTACTGTTTTGACCAGTGAAATATGGTGAAAATAAGTTCATGTTCTTTCCAAGTTTAGCTTAGAAGAGAACTGGCAGTTGATGTATTATTCCTCTTAGAGCCCTGAGCTCCTAGTAAAGAATTTAACTATCATGAAACACCCATACTGTAAAAAAAAACAAAAAACAAAAAACAAAAAACAAAAAAAAAAACAAAGTCAGACTTTTGGAAGAGCCACTTGGAAAGGCCATGGGTAGGGAGTAGACCTACTCAACCAACCCTCACCTGCTCTAACTCCCAGGCATTCATTTTAGCCCAGCTGATACTCTGGGAAACTTTAGGCAAAGATAAATATTCTCTATTGTGTCCTGTCCAAATTCTTGACTCCAAAGTAAGGAAATGAAATACTACAAAATTTTGACACATAAAATAAGCTTTCAACTTCTTAACTCGTATTTCCAACTTATACTTCTCAGACCTGGATGTAACATAAGTCTAGTTGGCTGCGAAGCATCTTAAGTTTCTCATAGCACTTAAAACTCATATATTTAAACTTTTCATATTCCGTCACAGACGTACTCCTTTTCCTGTGTTACCTATTGTGGCAAATGGTATTCTGTCTACTTACTTCCATAGGCAGAAACCTTAGAGTCATCATTTATGTTTCCCCTCTCATTATCCAAAAAATCTGCTTCTTTTATATATAAAATGACTCATTTTTTCCCACTATTCTCCTCTTTCCATGACTACCGCATTTCTTACTTCATCATATTCTCTCTGTTATTCTGATAGCCTTGTAACTCATATTGCAGTATACTTTGCCCGCTACCTCAACTTTTGTCCTGCTCCAAACTTCTAGCCTACTATATCAGAGTAATTTCTTTTAAAATTAAAATTTGATTATCACTACAATGCTTAAAACTGCTCCATGAATTCAATAGGAAAAAGTTAAAAATCTTGAACATGGTTTATAGGACTCTTCAATATCTGCCCTTTGCCACCTTTCCAGGCTGATGATGAGCCATCATCACTGTTGATCCTTATGCTTCTATCATTTGGCCTATTTTTAAAATACTCTATGTCCTTTCTCATCATAGGTACTTTCATAACCTGTTCTCTGCACAGACTCTGAGTTAACTAGCAATCATTTAGGTTTTTGTGGAAGTATCTTTTCCTGTGACAAACTCAGGTTAAATTAAAAATCCTTAAATTTGAGCTCTTTAAACATTATCTTCTTTGTGAAATGCACACAAATATAATGGATACTGTTTTCATTACTTGTGTTATTTGAAGCTGTGGCATACAGAGGGTCAGAAGCAGAAATTAGTAATGAAAAGAGAGCAAACTGGTAAGATAGGATAAAAGCTTGCAATATTGGTAAGGAATAATTTTATTAAAGGATTCTATTTTTGGTGGTGTGTGCTATATGTGTAAGTCCATATATATATTGGATTTTTATGTGTATGCATACACACACACATACAACATACACACATACCCACATATATGTATTCTTTTGTGTTCTGCCCACTAATTTGGGAGGAGGATTTTGCCCCACCATCAAGCAATTCTTCAGACACCAACTAGGTTTCCTATAATTCAATTCAATTCTAACACTATTTACCTGGAGTTAGTGTCAGATTCTGTAGGTTAAGCATTTAGTCCCATAGGACTGCACACACACACATTTGTTCACAATGTTGAAAGCCCAGGTTGAAAGCCCAGGTTGTTACTTATGCTATTGACAAATTGGCTATATGTAAGTCGTTCCAAAAACTTCCTCCTTGGATTCAATAAATTTGCTAGAGCAACTCGCAGAACTTCAGGAAATCCATTTTCTCACCAGAGTACCAGATTATTATAAAAGGATGTAACCGGGAACAGCCAGATGGAAGAGGTGCATAGGACCAAGTATGGAGAAAAAGACCCAGAACTGCCGTACTCTACCTCAGACTTACTTACTGATTCGGCTGCCACTCTGAGATTAATAATAATTATAAATATACTAGCTTGTGGGGGCCTGGGTGTGGCACAGTCAGTTAAGCACATGACTTTTGGTTTGGGCTCAGGTCATGATCTCAGGGTGGAGAGATGGAGCCATTCCCCATGGCTGGGCAGGGAGTCTGCTTGAGATTCTCTCTCCCTCTGCCCCTCCTGTTGTGCTCACTCTCTAAAATAAATACATTTTTTAGGGGCACCTAAAATTCCTTTAGGAATTTTATGGAAACTTCATTACAAGGCATGACTCATTGGCCATTGATAATTGATTGAACCTTCATCTCCTCTTTCACCTTGGAGGTCAGGGGGTGGGACTGAAATATTTCCAACCTTCTAATCATAGGGTTTGTCCCCATGGCAACCAGACCCTATCCTTAGGTGTCTTCCAAAAGTCACATCATTAACATAACAAAAGACCATATATATATAAAAAATATATATATATAATATATATATATTTCTTCCAAAGCTTTTTTGGAATTGGAAGCTAATTAGCTACAACAAACACTTGATTATTACCTAAATATTTCACTTAATTATCTGGGGTTAAGAGTTTTATGACTTATACCATAAGGCAAAATATTTTCTACCTACTCTTTGTATGAGTCTCACTTGTGAGGACAGGTTTTAAAACTAAAGATGTCTTCAGCTTTGAACAGTACAGCTTTTCATCTGTGATTACAAGGAGGCTCTTTTTTTTTTTAAGTTTAATTTAATTTTTTCAGTGTTCCAAGATTCATTGTTCATGCACCCAGTGCTCCATCCAATACATACCCTCCTTTATACCTATTACCAGGCTCACCCATCCCCCCAACCCCTCCCCTCCCAAACCCTCAGGTTGTCTCTCAGAGTCCACAGTCTCTCATGGACTCAAAGTTCATGAGCTGTGACGTCTCACAGCTTCTTCTCCCCCTCTGATTTACCCCAATTCACTTTTGTGCTTATTTTTATTTTTGTTTTAAAAATTACAGTTTTAGGATATGCAATATAAATTAGGGAAGTGTAATTGCTCTTGATGGATACAGAGAGCAAGTTTGAAAGAGACGTATTAATCTAGTTTAAAAGAGAAGCAGATTCTTTGCATTAAGAAGCAGTGTAAGGGAGGTAAAGGGTAAAGGTGCAAGTTGAGCTTCCCATTTAGCACTAGGATCTTGAGGAAAACACAGGGTTCCTTCATGCATAAAATGAAGAGGTAAGAAAAGATTGATTCTAAATCTCTTCCAACTCTTACGTTCTACAATGTTATAATCACTTTATTGTCTTCATTCCTTCTTGCCATTTCCTATTAATATAAAGCCACTACGTAATAAAAATGGTGCTGTCTTTTGGTCATTAAAATAATCTATGACACTCTGAAGTCAAATTGAAATATTTGGGTCGTCATTTATTTTTGGTGTTAACAGTTCAAGCACATAGTGAAAATCATTAAGAGAACAAAAGTCCAACTTAACCTGATAATGTAGATTTTATTTTCAGATATATGCATGTCACATAAAGAAAACTCAATAGAATTCAGAACCTTAAATAAAAAGGGAAACTAACACCAAGTCATTTATTTTGAAATTGTTTTTGGAAAACTATTGTAACTTAGCTTTGCTTCACTAAATTAATTATTCACTAAAATCCAAAGATTTTTTTTTTAATTTTATTAATTTATTTATCAGTGTTACAAGATTTATTGTTTTGCACTACACCCAGTGCTCCATGCAGTACGTGCCCTCCTCAATACCCAATAAATCCAAAGATTTATTAATATTATATTGTCTTTAATATTCTAACATATTTTCTACTAATTTTATCCTGGTAAAAGCTGAGAAGTATCATAACTGTATAATAATACTGGGAAATGAATGAGATGAATTTATCTTTTTTAGAGGTAATTGATTCCTTAGACTCTTCAGTATTATTATTAATCCTTTGTAATAGAGCTTAAACAATTCTAAATTCAGATAGTTGCTTTGAAATTTTGATAATTTCAAATAAGTCATATTCAGCAAACTTTGCATGACTCTGAAAATCTATTCCAGCTGAAGTATTAGATACCTTACTTTTACATAGACAAAGTACCAAGAACTCTAAAGTCATTATTTCAGTTACTTCTTCTACATAACATCACCCAGTGGGTGCACACCAATGTTTATTGAATAAAATACTCTGGTATATATCATCAGTTGTCACTTAAATGTAACTATTTTATTCCTACACAAATTTTTTTAATGTTTATGTCATTAGCCTAAATTTTACCTTCACTTAATATGTTGTTTTCACTGTCGTACAATGTGAATATTTGGTTGCAACATCTTTGAAACCATGTTTAATCTGCCCTACTTTTTCCATCTTCGCTATAAAATTGTAGAGAACTGTGCTACTAAATGGACGTATGGCTAAGAGGCAACCACATTTAGGACAAGTAAGCCATGGCTTTGTAGAGTGGAGCAGATGGACTTAAATCTTATTCCAATGCAATAGGTAATCCACAGAATTGTTCCACATTTTGTGTGGAAAAAAATACAACCTGTTAATTGCAGTGTTGGAGAATTTATAGTTTAAAAATAAACATGTAATCACTGCAAGATTAAAGTCCTTTGGGTTTCTTTTCTAATTTAATTTGGAAACAATATCAAAATTATGAGTCAGATTCTGGTATTTTTAAGGTCATTTCAGGGTGTCAAAGCACATGATTAAGAATAATTTCATGCTGCAACATAGTACTATTTTCCAAACACCCCATAGCTTATAATTATATTAAAACAGGTATTATATAAGCTATAAAACCACTGTTTGTTAATAGGCAAGTGCTTGATGTTTGACATTTTCTCAGCAGGAAAAAGCCTCCATATTAATAGACACTTGATAAATCAAATGCAGGGGTGCCTGGGTGGCTCAGTTGGCTAAGCATTTGACTGTTAATTTCAGCTCAGGTTATGATCTCATGGTCATGAGTTTGAGCTCCATGTCTGTCAGTGGGGAGTTTGCTTCTCTCTCTGTCTCCCTCACCCCTTCCCCTGCTCATGTTTTCTGTCTCTTTCTCTCTTTCTAAAATAAAAAAAAAAAGTAAAAAAGTAAAAAAATAAAAATCAAATGCAGATTTGGAAATACACATTAAAATTTATATATGATATGATTTCAAGAAATAAACTTTAAGCTTACAATTATTCTAAATATTCATAATTATTGAAGGAAATTTGAGGTATAAAATATTTTTAAAAATCAATATTCTTTATTTTCTCCAAAATAAAAACAATAACTGAAAAAAAAGTTTTAAAGATTTTATTTATTTATTTGACAGAGAGAGAGATCACAAGTAGTCAGAGAGGCAGGCAGAGAGAGAGAGGGGGAAGCAGGCTCCTTGCTGAGCAGAGAGCCTGATGTGGGGCTTGATCCCCGGACCCTGAGATCATGACCTGAGCCGAAGGCAGAGGCTTTAACCCACTGAGCCACCTAGGCGCCCCAATAACTGAAAATTTTTGGCATATCCTTCTGTATATATTATACATATTTATTAATAAAATGTAATATATTTGTGGTATTAATGTAATGGGGAATATAATTTTTTATTTTGTTCATATCATTTTATTATATTGTCATTAAGCATATTTAATTAGTGTTTTATAGCCACCTTATATTTCATTACTTATATATACTATGACTTACACATTCTTATTTTAAAAATATTCAGGCTCAAGGGGTGCCTATGTGGTTAAGATGGTTAAGCATCTGACTTTGGCTTAGGTCAGGATCTCAGGGTCCTAGGATGGAAAGCGCAGTAGAAGACTCCCTGCTCAGAGGGAAGTCTAAGTCTGCTTGTCCCTCTCTTGCTCCTCCCCCTGCTCTTGCTCTTTCTTTCTGTCTCTCTGTTGAATAAAGAAATAATACCTTAAAAAAAAAAATCCTCGGGCTCAGACTTAAAAATAAGAAAGGCAACCTGATAAAAGGAGTCACTGAAAGGCTTGGAAAATTTTCTGGAAACAGAATGAAGGACTATAGAACTAGAGCTGAGCAAATTTTGGGCTGGCTGGCCCAGCAGGCAGGGCCCGATCATGCCTGGCTTTATAAAATGCACTGGAAAGGTTTAGGTCTTATTCTAATGTAGTAGGTAATTCATAGGAAAATTAAAGAAAAGATGATGTGATCTTATGTGCATATTACAATATAAATAAAATAATGGTTCGGTGCACTGTGAGGAAATGGATTATAAGAGGCAAGAATATAAATAGGGAGACCACTTAAATGGCTATTGTGGAACCCAAATGTGAGATGAAAAGCAGTTTTAATTTGGGTTACATCAGTGAGTTTGAAAGTAGAGTTAACGTAGATTTGGGAGGCATAATTGTTGTTGAATTACATGTCAGAGGTGGAGAGTGAATACAAGCAAGAATGGAGTCAAAACAGTCCTCTGTTTAGGGCAGAAAATGGTGCCTGTTTCCTGAGTTGAGGAAATGAGCAAATTAGAGTTGGTTGGTTTGGTTGGGGGTTGTGTTCATGTGTGTTTGTTTTGTTTGTTTGACTGTTTTTGTTCTTTTTTGTGTATTTGGTGAGGTAATGGGATCCAGAGAATCTTTGTATGTTAATTTATATCACTTCTGATTTCCCTTTAGGCCTCTAAGTAAAGATGATAATTTACATTTGAACAAAGGCCAGAACTCAGGAGGAAATGAAGACTAGAGTTATTAGTTTGAGAGTCATTAGCATGTGTATGGTGCTAAAAAGCCTAAGGCTGAATAAGTTATTTCTGTAGCAGTGTCTGTGTAGAGACTAGAAGAAAGCACACGCAAAACTGAGCCTTAACAGGGAATTAATAATAATAGTAATAATAATTATATCACAAAAGTGGAGTAGGAACTTCATAGGACCAACTAGTAGCAATCCCACCTGGGACTTTGAGAAGAAAATGTTTCATCAAGAAGGGTATTTGTCAGTGTTTTTGACAAATGGATTTTTATTCTAATGAAGACATTTGCTTTCAGTTTAAAATATACTTTGAATCTTGAGAAAGTGTTATTTTATGCATTTAGACACATGCACGTGTCTTTGAGAAGTGTTATTAGGAATGAGTATTGGATCTTTTGAGATGTTCTGCTCCCACTGTCAGCATTTTACGGAGTCACGGTTGGGAGGACTGGCTGTATCTGAGGTCACTGAGATCTGACCTTGGGTTTCCTTTCCATGTTTACTTCCATCATAGCCACGGAATACTCAAGACTCTTAGTTTACTTACAGATATTTAAAAGAGGAATATTTTGTGGAACACAGGACTCAGGCGGGAAGTCTGTCTCAGTAGATCCCAGCCTCCCAAAATCTTTACAGAACAACTGAAGCAAGACTTGGGGACAGTTTTATATACAGTTGTTTATAGTCATGTATCTGTTTTAGCCAGAGAAACATACTTTTTAGAGGATTAGTGCTTTTTTGTTTTATTCTTAAAAATTTGTTTAAAAAAAGAACATCACGCTGTCTTACCCCAACCCTCGATTTTGTACGATACGTACACATGCCTTTGTGAATCTTGTCGTTTTCCTGAGACACGTCTCCTGTGGCCCGCAGGGAATGAGATGCTTCATTATTAGATTTCCTTTGAGAAGATTCCTATTCCATTCTTACAGAATAGAGGAGAACATTATTGGTTATTGAAACAATGACCCGAAGTAACTCCAAATGAAACCTGTGCCCCTTCCAAATCTTCCGCTCACTTCCTTTGCTTTAATTGACTGACCCAAAGCTGCCACTCTTGCTCGCCACGCTCCCTGCAGTTCTGGATCGATTCTCTGAGAAAGCCGCACTGAGGCAGCTGCTCTCGAATCTAATTTTTCCATTCAGCTTTACTTTCTATTAGTTTAAACAGACAACACCATCTTTTTCTCACTAAAGATATATGCCACGGAAATACACAGACAAGTCCTGGAGCCTAGGGCATTCATTAAACCAGAAGTACCGTAAACATTTATTATATCAGAAATAGCAGACTGCACACCACTGACCAAACAACGGATGTGTCAAAATGATGCATTAGTTGAATTTTGCCTCACTTTCCTCTTCCTTTTCCACCTGAGAAAAAAAACAAGGTAGTGGTTAGAAAAAGAAAAATAAAATAAAATCAGAGACTAAGTTGCAGGGTAAATGATATGAAAACTCTGGGCAGATCTAATAAAAGTAAATTGTTGGAGGCCATTACTTTTCATGTTTATTGATTTTTAGCAGCCAATATCATTATTATCTGGTAGAGAAACAAATTTATCATGAAGTTCCCAAATATGAAGTTAAAGGAAGGACAAAGTTAGGTAGTTTTATATTTGAGGAAATACTACACTCATCAGCAAGTATCAAAGAACAAAGAATCCATAGTTAACTTTTTAGAAAAAGTTTTCTACAGTTATTAAAAGGGATTGTGTAAAAAGGTGAAATGTTCATTTTAAAAAATTACTATTTTACGTAATTATTATTTTAAAATACAATTTGAAAGTGAGGCAAGTATGAGTAAAACATATTTCCACCTGAGTTTACCAATTTATATTTTCTTTTTTTTTAAAGATTTTATTTATTTATTTGACAGAGAGAGAGAGAGAGATCACAAGTAGGCAGAGAGGCAGGCAGAGAGAGAGAGGGGGAAGCAGGCTCCTTGCTGAGCAGAGAGCCGGATGCGGGGCTCGATCCTAGGACCCTGAGATCATGACCTGAGCCCAAGGCAGAGGCTCTAACCCATTGAGCTACCCAGGCGCCCCAACCAATTTATATTTTCTACAATTGTTCTTCAGGTCCCTGAAGCTGACAGCACGATAGAAATGTTACTAATAAAATTGCACACTTTTTTATCAGCTCCACAAAGACAGGAAACTTGTTCATCTTTCTTTTATGTCCACAGTACCCGATATACACAAGAAAGTCAAATAAATATTCTTGAATGAATGAGAGACCAGCAAGTTTTTTTTTTTTTTTTTTAAAGATTTTATTTATTTTTTTGACAGGGAGAGAAAGAGAGAGCAGGAGTAGGCAGAGCGGCAGGCAGAGGGAGAGGGAGAAGCAGGCTCTCCGATGAGCAGGGAGCCCAATGCAGGGCTCAGTCCCACGAGCTTGGGATCATGACCTGAACAGAAGGCAGCCGCTTAACTGACTGAGCCACCCAGGCGCCCCAAGACCAACAAGTTTTAATGTAATTTTGGAAAGACTGAGTCACCAACTGACTAGTATACTTGGGTCTACTGACTATTACGGGAGAATAATATCCTGTTACTGTAGATCCTATTACTGTGCGGACGCTATGGTGCAAACCAAGCAAAAAGTAGAAATCAATTTGTAATTTATGCTAAGTGAAACAGGTTTGACAGAAAGACAAACACCATCTGATTTCAGTTATATGTGAAATCTAAAAAAACAAAATAAATGAACCAACAAACAAGAGAGACTCTTAAATACAGAGGAAAACTGGTGGTTACCAGAAGGGAAGTGTTGGGTCGGGGTGGGGAAGAGGTGAAATAAGTGAAGGGGGGATTAAGAGGTACAAATTTCCAGTTATGAAATAAGTATGTCACAGAGATGAGAAAAACAGGCTCGGGAATATAGTCACTGATACTATAATAATGTTGTCTGGTGACATGTCCCAGGTGACACTGTGATGAGCCCCGAGTAAGGCATGGAATTGTGGAATCACTGTGTCACAGACCTGAAGCTAATAGCACATCGGATGTTGACTATATACTTCAATTAAAAAAGGCATTTGTAGATACAGGAGAACCAACGGACAAAAAATAAACTTGCCGGTATGCCCAGAACACTTTCAGATTGAATTCTTTATTCTATTCCTACTTCTTTGAAGCAAATTTGTAAGCATAGCTTTTAGACACAAGAGACATCCGCTAATCTAAGCCATTTTTCCTTAGTTAATGTACAAGACTGTAATAGGCACCACCATGAGTCAATGATTCCTTTAAATGCTGAAATTACAAGGACACCCTCAAGTGGACATTTTCCCATAAGCTTGGACTACACGTATTATGTTATATGGTGTTAGATAAAATGCTTTTTCATGGGCTAAAACCCTTCTTAATGGTAACTACTTAAAATTTGTACATTTTGAAATAATAACCAATCTGTTTTAAAATTTGCCTCTTAAAACTTTTTTTTTTTTTTTTTTTGGTCACAATACCAGAAGGCATCTTTGTAGGCCCATGCCAAGCACTAACTACATGCAGAGCAGAGCACTCCAATTTGCATTCTCCAAAAAAGGACAGCTCAACCAGATTTAATGTATTTTGGCTGGCAATTTGTATGCTTAGTCTCTGCCCAACATACTTTACTTTGAAAGAGCCGAGCTATAAAGCCTAGAATTATAGATTATAAAAGGAAGCCTGATAGAGTTGTTTCCACTGATATTATACCAGCTCTGGCAGTAGCATAATTTGTATCTTAAAGAGATGAGAGTGTTTCTTGTGGACAAAAAAAAGAACATTGGACTTTGCAATGATTATTTTGGACAACTCATCTTCTCCACCTTTCTGTAAATGCTGTCGGATTGTTAGATTATTTCACCAGTTATGGTCTAATCATAAATTATATATTTCATTGTGGGCCTAATTTGATTTTTAAAATACTGGAACTTCATAAAACAAGACTTTATTTCTTTTTTTTTTAAATAAAGAATTCATAAGAAGTTAACTTCAGTTAACTTTCTTTTCTCTGTTGGTTTCTTTCCCTGCATACACTTGACTGAAGGGAGGAGATTAGCAAGGAAAAGAGGCAAAGCAAAAGAGAGCTTTTGCCTATTTCTTTTCTTCATTAAACTCCTGCCCAGCTGCAATTAGCTTATCCTTTTGCCTTTTGCAAAATAGCAATTGTCAGTTCCTTTACATTTTCCTTCTTTATTTGTCTCTCTTGGATATTCTTATTTAAATCATTAAATACAAAGCTTAGTTTATCAGTAATAAGCCATACAATCATAGAATGGTACCTAGATTGGTAAAACTAGATTGGAGAATGTAGCTTGTGCCTATAGAAATTAAACTGAGATTTTCTTCTTTTCTTCAAATCCAAGATGGGTAGGTCTATAAAGAAAGCCAAAGCCCCTTTAGTCAACTAGGCATTGCAAACAGGAAAAGCTGCTAGCACCTAAAGTAAGCTCTACCTAAACTGTTCGGGGGCAGTTTTGACATACCACTAGTGATAGAATACGGCTCTGACAACTTCTGAGTGAATGTGTGGCTCTGTTGGCAAGGTACTTTCTCTCTGGATTGGTCTACAGTTTTAGATTTTACCTGGAGGATCTGAAATTGAATTTTAGTCCACCCAGAGGTTATTTAGTTTGGGAGAAAATAGACACAGAGTAATTGAATTAGTCAATGACTCTATTAAAAAATGTCAGTTTATTATGGTGAAATATACAGCAACCAAGCATTTGCTCCCTAATGCAGTAATTGGAAAAGCAAATATTCAACCTAAAGAAAAATTGCTGAGCAAAGATGACTATAAACAAAATGAATTTTTAAAAAAACTGCTATTAATAATAAAAGGGTTAACTTAAAATTATGCCATTTAAAGGCAGACACTGCTGACATTAATCATTTCCACATAATATTTTTCTCTGTATGTTGTTTATATACTTGAACTTGTATTTTATACACAATATTAAATTACACATTTTATCATTTGCCATTATTATCATTTGACATTATGCCAAAAACATAATTTTCAAGAAGAGCTTTACATATATTATTTAAATAGTTGTGTGATACTCCTTCATATATGAAAGTACCACAACCGATTACAATATTTAGTTTGTTGATCATTTATGTTCTTACCACATTTTTACTGCCATAAATAACTCCCTATTGAATATATTGCCATAAATCTTTTTTTTTCCTAACTGCACATCACTTCTTAGAGTACATATTGGAAATAAAAGTATTTGGATCAGAGTTATGAACATATTAAAATTCAGTATACATAATGCAAAAGAGTTTCCAGAGAATTTATATCAATATTCATTTCATTCCAAACACATAACCCTATCAAAATTATTATCAATTTTTAAAGCTCTGTTAATTCAAGAATAAAGGTTACATAACTAGTTTTAAAATGCAGTAATTTGATTATAAATGAAATAAATATTTGACATGTTTGTTTGTCTCTTATGATTTATTTATCTTTACTGAATTGCTTGTTAAAATACTTCACCTAAAAAAAAATACTTCACTTGGTTTATCAGTTTGTTTATGTATTTTTCTTATTAGGGTGATAAAACTCATTATAAGATTAATTTATTTGATTTTTATCTTATTGTTGCAAATATTCTCCCAGGTTAGGAGCATTTTATTTTTGTGATGTCTTTAACATGAAAATATGTTTTTATTTTTTATGAGTTAAAATTATTCTTTATAGTTTTGGTTTGAGCCCTTGTATGTTGAGGTTTTTTCAAAGATTTTATTTATTTGAGAGGGAGAGAAGCCCTTTATAATTTATTTTTTTAATGTTTATTTTGAGGGGTACTTGGTGGCTCAGACCATTAAGCACTGACTGCTGATTTTGGCTCTGATCATGATCTCAGGTTCATGGGATGGAGCCCTGCCTTGGGTTCCTTACTCACGGAGTCTGCTTGAGAGTCTCTCCCTCTTCTTCTGCCCTTTCCCCCACTCATTAGCTCTCTCTCTCTCTGAAATAAATAAATAAATCTGTAAAAAAAAAAAAAAAGAAGTGTTTATTTTGAAAGACCTGATAAATTTTTGCCTAAGTTATATTACTTTATTAAGTTTAAAATATTAATTATATATATTTTTAATAATCAAGTTTTTATTGTGGAATGATATGAGATAAGCCTGTGAATTGAGCTTTTTGTGGCATAATCCTTTATTGATTTGAGATCTATGGTACTTTTTAGATCATTTGTTAAGTGCACATGCACATATAGACACTGTTTTTATCTCAAGTATCTTTTTTTTACTTATCTTTTTATGTTAGCATTAGTACTCACCTGACTTCATTACTGTGGTAGCAATCCATGTTATACTATCTGGCCATATAAACTTCCTCTAACTACACTATTTTATAAACATTCTTTTTGTGTGGTCACATCTTCTAAACATTCCAGAAGTATTTAGGGTAATTGATCAACTTTGGGAGACTGAATTAAATATATAGATTAATTTTGAGAAAAAAATAAGATCGCAATAAAAATCAGCTTTCTCATCTAGGAACAGAATACTTGTCTATTTTTATCCAACTTGTACCATTTATTTCAGTAAAGTTTTACAGTTATCTTTTATTTTATTTTATTTTCAAATTAATTTTTCTTACCCGTGGGGATTATTTTGAATGTGTATGTGTGTGTGGATGCACTTGAATGGATATCTGTTCTCTAATCTTCCTATTCTCATCCCCTTTTCTAGTTTATTCTCTAAACTTTTTTTTTTTTTTTTTCTGTAGTTGGCAATAACAACAGTTTACTCATTTTCACATAGTCACCACTGCCTAATTGGCCGCCTCTTAATTTGAAATTACTTATTTTTCCCCCTCTGGTTAAATAGCTGTGTTCTTGTGGTTTAGTGAACAAACGACAGTCTTTTATCCCTCCCTTCTTTTCAGAGTTCCTAGGGCCACTTTATCTCTGCCACATGCTTTGACTGCGTTTTCTGAGTCTCATGAACAACATTTAGAGATCAGTGACTTCAGCATTTGTTTCTGAGTTTTTCTCCTTTCTAATTCACTATTGGTGTGCCCTAGCCACCTAAGTGATTCAGATCTTCTACTGACATATGTGTGTAGACTTCTACACTTGAATCTTCAGAGACAACACGCAGGTATCGGTGTGTCTTTTCTTACCGTTCTAGGAGAATGGGGAACTAGAAGTCTTCAAAAGAGGTGTCTCTATCAGGGAAAATCTCATGCGAGGAATCAGATTTCTGGGTTGTCTAGAGGAGGGGCCAACTATTCTTGGAGAGGGGATCCTTTGGAGGAAAGAGGGAGCTTGTTTCTTGCCCACTAATAGCTCTTCTGTGAGAGGCTGACTGTTCCTCCTGATTCAGATAGAACAAGAGGGAGCAGTTGTTGTATTGGTTGAAGCCCACCTCTTCTGTCTGGCCTCCGGACCCCTTGGGACATGCTTTATAGGGAAGTCCCTGATTTCCAATTCCATTGTCAATGACTCACTAAAGAAAACACCATTTTTCTCTCTGCCAATAACTGTCATCTACTCATATTTGACTTCACAAGATAATCCAAATAGGTGGAAGGGGTATCACACTTGATGACCCACAGAAAAATAATTATCTATTCGGAAGGAGACTGTGGCTTGACAGAGAGCAAAGTTGAGTCACTTGGACAGTTGGAATAGAGACGCATAAATGAGGGCAAAAGTAGAAGAAAACTGAAACAGAAGTTAATCGAAAACATAAGAAAGAAGTTTTAAGGAAATTTAAAGAACCGAAAAGATTTTTTGGAACTAAAACAAACAGCTAAGCCAAGATCTGGAACTTAAAAAAATACTAATTATATATTTGTTAAAAACTCAGAATTTAGGCTATTTTTAGATCGCATAACATAGTGTGATTTTTTATTCATACTGTGATGTTTATTTGAAGTCCTAGTCAAAGTCAGACCACTAGTAAATAGTAGAAGGGAATATAAAATACATCCGTCATTGTCATAAGTCATGTTCGTTTCATTCTATTTTATTACCTCCCTAGGATAGAAAAGCACAGTGAGAGCATGTTTTGATGGAAATATATAGAACACTGGGCTCCTAGGGAGCCCAGAAGAAGGAACATTCTCCAGAGAGGACAGTTTAGGGTACTTGAACCCAGTTTGTCCTTGGCAAAATCAGTCCAGCTCCAAGTAGAGCTCTTTTCCTAAATTTGTAAAAGCTCAGTTGTAAATAAAATATATTTTTTTCCTCCTAAGGAAATCTAGGTAATTCTCTAGGAGAGAAAAAACGTGTTGCTTTGTACTAAACAAAGACCATCCCTAAACCTGAAATACTAAAACATGGACAAGATTCAAAGAAATAAGACATAGTTAAAACTTTAAGACAGAAACAAATTTATAAATGCAAAATGCATTTAAATATTTCTGTGCATATATATGTATATGTGTAATAGTGAAATATTTATTGATAAATACATATTTGTGAATAAAATATGCTACAAATGTGTATACTTTGTTGTATTTTCCTGTTTCTCTGTTCCTACATATAATTGAAAAAGTTCAAACATGTTCAGTCTCTGATATATCACTACTCATGCTACCCTATGATATCTAAACCTTCATGAAAATTTGAAAATTATGTTTTTCTAGGAAGACAAAATACTTTTTAAAGATATAAAAGTATATACTTTGAAATCAGAATAGGTGTATCTCATTGTTTTTTGTAGAGGGACATATAAACAAATTTACTTAGAGCCTTATGGTAGTTTTCCACGTGTATCAGGCTCTCCAAACATGCTGCCTACCATTTCAGAAGGCGTTTGAGACGTCAGGTAGTCACATTGTTCAGCATGCTATTTTGTTTGACTATGTAGAAACATTTTTCTGCAGAGCTTTTGGATGAGTTGCTGATATGTACAAGGGAACCGACTTACTTTGCAAAGTTTTTCAAGGTCTTCTGGTTAATTTTTGCAGAACTTATTCCATTATGTAAATAAAAATTAACAACATAAAACATGAGCTCTAAGGAAAAGAACAAATGCAAATTGCTATGTCTAGCCTTCATTAGAATCATTTTCGGTACAAATGTGGGAGAAAAAAACAAAACAAAACAAAACAATGGCAATTCCAAGTTAGCCGTGAGGGAAATGTACGTGTTTCCAGATATACTGGGGACAATGATTAACTGAGACCAAGAACTATTTGAAATAATTTATTTCACAAATTCATACAATGAGAAAAAAAAAAAAACTTCTTTATGTCTTTAAGGAGCTATTTTTCTGGCTTTTTTGAAAAATTGAAATATAGTTGCCATGCAATATTACCTTGGTTTCAGGTGTTCAACATAGTAATTCAACAACTCTGTATGTTATGCTGTGCTCACCACAGGTGTAAGCTACCATTTGTCACCACACAAGATTATCACAATATCATTGACTGTAGCCCCTATGTTGTACTTTTATCCTTGTGACTTACTCACTCAGTGCCCAGAAGCCTGTATCTCCCACAATTCCCTTCACCCATTTTGTTGAAATGTTATTTTTAAGACTTACAAAGTTTGTCAGAACTGCTCTCTCTCTTTGCCTTCCCTATGTTTCAATCTAAGTAGATAATAATTTAAACATTGTATTTAAATTTTTTTTGTCTCCATTTTCCTCCTTGGGCGGAGGAGGTGCTTGGCTCCTGAGAAGGGCAGTGATTTCTCTGTGAAAGTTCCCAGCCTTGCCTAGTGCTTGGCCAGTAGCCACTGAGCAGCCCCTTTGGTCAGATGGTACAGTTCTGTTCCCCCTGCCGCCACGTCCTTTATTTGGGAAATATTGGGAAATCAAAAATGATTATTTTTGATCATGGGATGTGAAAAATCTGCTTGGCAGCCTGGAAATCTTGACAAAAGTTACTTTAAGCCTCTCAGAAAGTCTGAGAGTGTTTGTTAGAATTTAATTTTCCTCTTACTATGTGTAACCTTTGGACTTTTTCTATTGCTTAAATGTTGTATATAAAGTTACATTCTCTAACAAACCTCCTCTATGGTTTGGGTGAGATTACTTCAAAAGGCAGCATGATTTATTTTAGACCACTAAACACCAGAACCTACAAACTTCCTGATTGCAAAGATGTCTACTTTGAACATCTTTAACTGTAAATAACAGTAGTAATAATAATATAAATAATAGCCACCATTTCTTGAGCACTTACCATGTGCCAAGCAATCTAAATGATTTGTAGCCTGTTATTTAGTACCATCCTCAACTTTTGAGGTTGATATTTTTATCCACATTTTATAGCTAAGAACACAGAGAGAAATTTAACAGTTTGCTTTATGTCATACCTATCAGTGGTCCAAGCGTGAACCAAACTCATGTCTGTCATTCTTTGTAAAACCTATCCTTTAAACTATTACAAAGTGGTGATTCACCAACTGGTATTCTTTTGTTACAAAATAACGGTAAACCATGACCATATTTATATTTTTAGGACTGCTGCTTCTTACTGCCTTACCTCTACCCCATCATGCCCCCAAATGCACACATTTATTTTCTCTCTTGGTAGAAAATCCTATTTGAAAAGTAAAGAAATTGGGCGCCTGGGTGGCTCAGTCGTTGAGCGTCTGCCTTAGGCTCAGGTCATGATCCCAGGGTCATGGGATCGAGCCCCGCATCGGGCTCCCTGCTCGGCAGGAAGCCTGCTTCTCCCGCTACCATTCCCTCTGCTTGTGTTCCCTCTCTTGCTGTGTTTCTCGCTGTCAAAGAAATAAAATCTTTAAAAAAAAAAAAAAAGAAAAGTAAAGAAATACCGTGAAAGAAGGTTGGCTGTTGAATTACAGGCTATCGATAAATTTTCAAAGCAATAAATAACCAATTGTGGCTGTATCCAAAGTCAGCATTCCAAAATACATTTCAACAAAGCAAGCCACACATTTTAAAAATGCAGTTCTAGGAGATAGCCACGTTTTTCACGTGACTGAAATCACTTGGCCTTTTGCCCTGTGGGTCACGGGTCAGCGGAGATGTATACAGACAGTGGGAGACATACAGGGCTCCTGTCTAGCCTGCCTGCCCCTGCTATCATGGAGACCATGAATAAGCCTTCCCCACCTGGGATCATAATTCATCACTCCATCTCCTCTCTGCTTCCTTTGCTACCGGAGAAGCAATGAAAAATTTAATAAGTTGAATAAAAGTTATGTTTTCCCCTGTCTGTATGGATTCTGGCAGGGTTCCTCATGAAGTGCTTTCGATTACTAGGAGCTATGTAATACCAAACGCCTGCCTAACAGTTGTTGGCACCAGAATAAGTTTAAGAAGCTCTTCAGCAGCCAAAATTTCCTCTTGCTTCACGCTGCTGTGAAGTCCTTTGATGCATCTTAGCACCTTCCACCCTGGGGAGCTCTGCAGGGGCACGACAAGGTAAGCTCAGTGTCTGTGATGATGGGACAAGCACAGCACTTTCCCTCACTTTCCTGGATTAGCTTTTCAAAATTCCAGGGGAAAGTAGCATCTCAATACAATCTTTGACTTTACTGTTTCAGGATAATGTGTTTCATCAGTCTTATGACATTAAAAGGAACCATAATTAGCCACGTTGTGTCTGATTTCTATTTTTTTCTTCTAATTCAAAGATGCCTGTACTTAGAATGTTTATGGAATGTCACACTTGCCCCAAAATTGAGTTATTTTCAACTTTTTCTATTTGTCTGATTTGCTTTGTGTCCTAAATGTATATTCCTTTGAAGAAAACAATTTGCAAATCCCTGTGTTCTAATTAAACAAGAACAACACTTCCTGTTTTGTCATTATACACAATTGTTTATTGATCCAATGTGACTGTTAAAGGCAGATCCCTTGCCGCCATTCTAGTGTGTTCTTTCCACTGCTATAGATAGTTTGTACAGCCCCTCAGGGTTCCTCCTGGGAGGCACAAGTACAGGTTTGTTAACCTTACCTACAGGTTAGGTTTCCTAAACTTTGTATCATTTTTATTGCTCTTATTTGGCCCCTCTCCAATATAACAAATCATTTAAAAAAAATGTGACTGAGAATTGCACACAAGAATGCTTTGTGAAAAAAATAATCGCCTTTATTCTCATGTAATACCTCTATTATGCATCTAAATATGAATCCCCATTTGTCTTTTGTCTGAGTATTGCACTGCATATTTATATTAAGTGAATGGCCCACTATCCACATCCTTTTCTTTTAGGATTATTTTATTTTCATCGATTAGAAATTTATATCAGAGTTTGTTCTCTCTGAATGAACTCAGTCCTTTTTGAAACATATATTCTTGATTCAGCCTATTCCAGGATCTTTAGTAATACCACATAGTATACATTAACTCTCAATCCAGTATTAGCCATATTAAGTTTTGTAGACATTGCAGTCAGATCATTCAAGAACATCTTATGCTAATTGCATTGCCCTCAATCGGATTTTTTCTTCCTCCCACTTGTTGAAAGGTAGTGACAAGCACGTCAACACAATTATTTGGCTTCAGCCTTCACATCTGAACCAACTCTGACCTGAACCATTATAGTTAATGGCCGATTAGTTTAAACTTGAGGTCAGACACTTTAGAACCTTGAGGCAAATTGGTTTTCTGAAGTGTATTCTGGGTCATAGGCAGTAGGAACAGTTTTGATGGTCTGTGCATTAACCTTTTCTGTTTTATGTTTTTGGGACCTGAGTATGGGGATGGTTAGTATTGCTGTTGAATATGGTTAAATTCCAAGAGCAGTTTTCTGACCTAAAATGGATAATATGTTCAAAGTTGAGTGACAGGTGGGTAAAATAGACTTTATGAGACATAAACTCAAATAAGAAATTAGAGCATGTGGATATGGAATTGTCTCCTCATTGTGCATTCTGGTTGAGACTAATAGAACCTCTCTTTCCAACTTTGGGACCTACATGGAAACCAAATGAGGTTATTCTCATTTCTTGACCCACTAATTAACTTAGCAATCCAGGACAAAACCAAACTGTTTGTACCATTCCCCTCATCTGAAGTTGGTCTCATCAGCATCCATACCTGATCTTTTGAACAGGGGAAAAATCCCTTTTTCAAGATAAATACCTCATATGATGTGTTAGATGAAAATCCATTTTAGTAACATTTTATAAAATCTGCTGTAGAAAATCTTCATGTTAATATGTTAGAAATAGCCATAAGTATTTTTTTCATAAAAAAAACCCCACATAATTTGAGTTTCATTAGACAATAATTTGACTATTCAGTGTAATTTAAATACTTTTGGAATTGGTGTTCTTTCTAACCCCAGTGTACTACACTGACTTGAAGAAAACTTGAAATTCCCAATTCAAACAAGTTACCATATATTGGAAATATTTTTTACTTACAGTCTTCGACCTCTGAGTCTAACCTTTTTTTTTTTTTTTTAAATCAATAGTTGACATGATTTTGAGGTTTTTTTGGACACAAAATCATTTTTTTCCTGTTCTTGAGTCTATTCTTTCCAGAAGATCAGTCAGAATGAAGAAGTTTTTGTTTTGTGGTTTGCTCACAAAAAGAAGACTTATCTTCTGTTCATCTTTCTCCAAATTTACCTAAATATTTCCCACAAAAACTTAAACTTGCAAGTTTAGTTTTCAATTTGACAGTGGCATCAAGTGATACTGAGAAACAGAGAAGGAAGATTTTCCATAAAATTTGGCTAACATAACACAGGATAAATGCCATTCTGTGATCTAGAATGAGCATTGCAGTAAAACTGAATGAAAAAGAGGTTGCTACTTTCTGTTTCTCAAATTGTTTAATTTGGGACTATGGCTAAACAAAATAGCAATTTTAATTCTACTTTACATAAACAAAAGCTTTTTTTCCTTGACATATTTCTTAGAGTGGTATTTCAACAATAAAATTAATATCAACATCTATAAAAAAAAAGATTCGACTATGAATACTGTGACTCCACACTTTAGGGAAAGATAATACCTTATTAAAAAAATGATAGAGCTATCTTCCTAATGTATCTGTTTATGTTTTTGTAAGCCAGCTTAGCTTCCTTAAGTGACAGGTATAACCCAGACAAGAATAACTAAAAGTGTTACATTTGCTTATCTATCCCGTGCTGTAGTGTGAATAGTTTGTTACTTAGTGTAGCATTTTGGGTTATGTAATCTGTGCACAAATGATGGGCTCAGGATTTTTCAATACAATCAAAAGACCAGTTTCATTCTTTTTATTGATTTTTACATTTTGTCTATGTTTATGTGCATGTGTACATATGTTGTGGGGGTGCGTATATATATATATATTTAATTTTTATAGAAATTAAGACATCACTCAGATACTTAACTGCTCGTCAAGGGCTGTTTCTGCAGTAACTTTGTTTTTTTGAATTATTATTGAATTACAGTACTTTGAGCGGTGGTGAATATAATTGTGATGGTAGTGGTGATAGTGTTTTTGCTGTGCCTGATGATTTGTCAGTTGTTTCAATACCACTGTGTAGATGGTATTATCCCTCAAATGTACATGGCAAAACCAAAGTGGTTTGGGTAGTGTGATTAACCATCCGACTAAGGATTGTACAATGTAGTTTTCGCTTGCATCCAGGTCCCTCTGGATTCAAAATCTCTCTCTT
>CM053604.1:129990452-130025291 GCA_028646535.1 Procyon lotor | reverse complement strand
AAAATCTCTCTCTTCCCACTACATCATTAGTGATAGCAAAGGAGGGTGAGTAACTGTTATGGTGACCTGTGATATCTTTGCCTTGGCTAAAGTAATTTGCAGACCTTAATTATCATTTTAAAGTATTTTTATTTATGAAAACATGACAAGATGGATGTGCTTGCATTTGAAATATTCCAATTTCTTGTGCTGCTTTAGTAAGATAAATCTCAAAAGCAGCTCGCTTGTTATTTATTTGCTTTTGAGGTTGTAGCTTATATCATTCCTTCATATGATAATTGTGTTTGCCTTGCACTAAAAAAAAAAAAAAAAAGTCCTGCTAAGGAGGATCTTCTGCTCAGCCCCAGGTTGGGTCTAGAGCTGTTCTGAATTTTAGTGATAAGTGCACTGATCCCTTAAGGTCTCTCTGTAGAGTATGTCAGAGCCTCATTTCTCTGGATTTATCTATTGTTGGTGTGACTCTGCTGCCCCTGAAGACTCCCCTGATCATTTCCACAGAACATGACATCTGGGCCCCTCTCATTGCCTAATGGCCCTCTTCTGCTTGCTAAAAAGGCAAATAAGCATCTCACTGCTTTTGCTTTCTTCTATCCATTTGCACGCTCCCCTAAACGCAGAACACTTACTTTTTTTCTAACAGGTATTTATTTACATTCTCCCCTGATGCCTGCCCTTACACTTCACAGAGAAAAGAGAAGGAATTGGCTGAATCCTTGGCCTTCTCCCTACCAGGTCTATCGATGCAAATTAATATGTGCCTATGACCCTGCCTTCTTACTACAAAGGAAAAAGTGTCTCAGATTTTGTCATTGGTCCGTCTATCTACTTACACATGATTCTTATTCCACCCTTGTCTGCTTAAGGATTTTGCTCTTAGTAATTCTTCTTTCTCTCTCTCACTTCATCAGTTAGAGACAACAACCTAGACCATTCTCACCTCTAATATTTCCTACTTTAAAAGGCAGAATAAAACAAGGAATCAACGTGAACACCCACAAGTACTACCTTTCAGTCTGCTTTACTCTGTCAGACTTTTTTCTTTTCTTTCTTTTTTTTTTCTTTTTTTAAGAGAGGGAGAGGAGTGGGGAAGGGCAGAGGCAGAAGGAGAGAGAGACTCTCAAGCAGACTCCACACCCAGCACAAAGCCCAATGCGGGGCCCCATCTCACGACCCTGAGAGCATGACCTGAGCCGAAATCAAAAGTCTGACACCTAACTGACTGAGCCACCCAAGAGCCCCCACGCTGGCAGACTTCTAAAGGTTCAAGTGCCCCAAGACTGCTCACAGCCCACTTCTCTTCTGTTTCTTTTGCTTTTTAAATTCCTGTTCCTTTCCTCTCTCTCTACCTCTACCTGAGTGATTTTTGTCTAATCCCTGCCCTGCAAAATCTTTCTATACAGAAAGACTCTCAATTTTGCCTTTGCGCTGACATTTCTCAGCAGAACTCCAGATATGTGGATCCAGGGGTCTACTTGACACGTGCATTTGGATTTTCTAATTGGAATTTAAAATTTGAACTGTCTAAAGCGGATGTCTCAGTGTCTATTCCATCTCTGCTCTTGTCTCTACTAAAGTTGTTCCAGCCAAGATATAGGAATAATTTTAATTTTTAATTTTTAAAATATTAGTGGCACTAATAAGTAGTCTTTCACATACCCATTATCTAAATATCTGGCTTTAATTCTCATCAACCGAAACATTTCTGAAAGTCTGCGTGTCTCGGTCTCTCCTATCTCCACCCTAGCTGAAGCCGCCTCTGTCACCCAGCTTCGTAACTAACTGTGGTAGCTTGAGATATATCCTTGAGATATTCTAGACATACTCCATCCCTCTCAGAACAAGATCTAAACACCATACTTTACTATGTAATCTGTCTCCTGCTAAATCCCTATCAGCGTCCTATAAAGACCTCCCTCTTAAGTTCTGTGTTCTAATCACTGCCTTATAGAATGTACTAAACTGTTACATAGTCTTTCTGCCATTATAGAGGGCACAATAAAGTGATCCTTGCATTTGGGCCCCTGCACTTGCTGTCCTTTCTCTCTAGATTAGAGAGAATTTGTGCCCTTCAAGTCCTATGAAAGGACTTTCCCACCTAATTCTTTTCCTCCAACTCATGCTGTATACATACCATCACTCTGCTGTATTCTTCTTCATTTCTCATTGTTAGTTACTGTGTGAATATGTTTAATCATTATTTCCTCTTCCTTTAGAAGGTAATCTCCACGGGAGCAGGGGTTTTGTTAGCCATGCTTGCCACTCTCTTCACCATTAGTAAAGACCCTTCTGTGAAAGGATGAATGAAAATGCTTTACCGCTTCACAGGCAGGCCTTATGTAAGTTTCTTAAATTCATTCTCCAGCATAGATACTTTATAAGAAGCATCTTCCGGCAAGCTGCATAAGCAGTTTGGCACCTGCCTTCTTGTTCTGACTTCATTCACTCATTCCACTTGGCAGTACAAATCAGGGACAAGGGCTCCCTTGCCTCCTCCTGCACAAATGTCAGCTTTGGTTTGGTTGCCATCCACAGATTTTTATTTATGCCAGCACACACAGATGGGCTAATGGGCCTCCTAAAGAGACTCAGCAGAAATTTTCCCTTCCAGCTGGAGACCGAAGAAGATGCTTAAATACGAGGAGAAATCTCCTCCAATATTATTACTAGATAGTTGGACTTAGATCCTGAATATGCAAATTTCTATGTAGTTTGTAATCTAGGTCAGTAAAGATGATTAACATCAGCTACATCCCATCAGCGTTCAAGAAGAATTCTTAAAATCACAGTTAATACTGGCACTAAAATTCATTCACCCACATTTTATTCAGCAAAAAAGAGATTCTTCAAAATTAACAAATTAATCATAAATATACACAGTGTACACATATATTTTGCTCATAAATTTCTCCCTATGTGGTATCTGCCATCAAACGTGTACCTGTGGCAGGAATAAGTAAGCTATAAATGGGGCTGTATCTAGGACACCTCACCCACAAAATCCCACATAGGGGATTTGATATCTGCCGTGCCTTATTCAGCCATTCCACGAATATTAGTTGAACACTAACTCTGTGTCAGGCACAATTCTGGGTGGTGGAATACAACATGAACAGACCACAAAATATGCCTGCTTTCCTGAGCATGCGTTCTTGTGTGCGGAGAAAGGGTACAGTAAGGAAATAGACAAGTACATATATATTCATTATGGTAAGTCGTATGAAGAAAAATCAGCTGTGTAAGGAGATTATAGAAAAGGTGAGTGGAGAATTATATTCTCAATGGGTTGCTCTCCAGCCTCTCAGATAAGGTGGCATGGGCACAAAAGCTTGAAGTTGAAGGAGGCAGGGTCATCCAGTGAAGAGTGTTCTTGGAAGTGGAAACAGCAGGGGAACAATCTTCCTATTCCAGGAGTGGTGCATTCTGAAAACAGAAAGGAGGCTCTGTGGCCAAAACTGAGAGATGAGATAGCAATTTTGTTTTCAGATCATTTTATTTATAGCTGCTTACTGAGATTTTGAAATTTGTGGCCTACTTGATTGGGAGAAGGTGGGAAATTAAGGAAAAAGTTAAAAACAAGATGAAGGAAATATTCAAAAAAGAACAAAACTAAATAGTAGAAGACGGTTTAATAGTAAATAAGAGCTCTTAACTCACTGACTTCTAGAAAGCACAAAATATACTTTTAAAAGTTTATTACTCACAACACCATTCCCGCGATAATGTCTTTGCAAGAACATTTAACGGGAACATAAATCTGAGATATGCTTTGTCTTGGAAACTGTAGAATAATATCATTTTATATTATATCTGAGTATATGAGAAGACCCGAATCCGGGACATTCAGTTGTACTGATCCCAGAATTGTAGAAACACTTACTCACAGATTGGTTTGTTCATGTAATACATTTTGAAAACAATTGCATTAGAAATGAGAGTCAGATCTGAGATAATGAGGTAAAAGACTTCCTGATAAGGGTGAAGAATGCTGTAAAAAAAGAGGTCCCAAAATGCAGTGGCTTAAATGCACTAGATACAGGCAGACTTGGTAAGAGGAAGCCATGCAGGCCCCAAGGATGACATGATCGTCAATATGAGGCTTCCCTCAATACCTTTCAACTGGGTCTCATTAACCTTAAAGATAGACTTTTATCGTTGCTGTGTTCTGAAAGGTAAGTTTAATTATGGTTCAGTTCCCTATTAATGATGGAGTGTGCCATCTTTATCAAAACATTATCTTATTGGGATCCCTATGCCAGCTGGAATTTGGCTTATCTCATTTTTCATCTACTTGGCGATGTCATAAAATCCAAAGTTCGGGCTCATCAGATATAGCAAATTTCCTCTAGAAAAACAAACAAACAAACAAAACAGAAACCATTTGATCTTCTGCCTACCTCACTGGGTTCCATAACTTAATTTGTTTGTGTGTTTGCCTTTCCTTATTTCTCACCAGCCAATCAATGCATTTAGGTAGTGGAATTTTCTCTGTGGAAATAAATGGAGACCAGCCAACTGAGAACAAGCAAAAGCTGTTTATTCGGAGCTTGCTATATAGCAAGGGAGTCAGCTGCCATCGCTGGCATTTTGGCAGAGACTTGGAGGCAGGCAGAGGAGTGGGAAAGCTTTACATTGCAAAAAAGGGAAGGCTTGGGTGTGCCTTGATTTGAAGTTGTTGGCATGGGGAAGCTGGAGACAGGCTAACTAGAAACAGGGAATCCTATGTGATTGGCTGGGGTCCCTATTTGGCTTTCTCTGGTTGGTCCTAAGTTGGAAGCAGGGACAGAAATTGGGGAAGTTGTCATTGATCAAGTCTTGGCCATTTTGGATAGATTGTTACAAAAGTTATTGTTTGGCTTCCTCGATAGTTACCAGAGGTGGCAGTGTGACTTCCTATCCATCTGATTTATAAGGCTGGCTTCCTGGCACAGTTATCGTAAAAAAGGGACTTCCTGGGCAAGCTGCTGCAGGTTGTGGATCAGAGTTCTATTCTAGATACAGTCTGGTCATTGTCCATTTATATATTCAGGATCTCATCTGTTTATTAGTTCATTTGTTCCTTTTTGTTTTTCTTTTAACCAATGTTTTTGATTGTTGCAGCAGATGGTTTGCTTTGGGAATCTACATCACCATAGTGACAGAATGAGGAATCCCACCACTCCTGCATACTTAAAAAGCAGTTAATTGCTCTGAGAGTTCTACAATACCACACGTGGCTGGTTTCCTTCCTATCCAACTGGTTACTTTTTCACAATTCCCTTGGTCTATCTTCTCTGAATTTTTAAATTTCATAGTAACTAAGGATTTGGTCTGCAGATTTTCTTCTTTTCTTTTCCTTTCTCTTTTTTCTCCAGGGATTTATCCAGTTTCACAACTTCACATATATTCTATACATTGACAACTTTCAAAATTATGTCTTCAAATAACATCGCCTCCTGAACTATATATTTGTAAAATATAACTGATTACTTGACATACACTTGAATATTTAGAAAGCATCTCAAACTTCTAGGACACCATAGAATTATTCAGATTCATATCCTAATGTACTGCCCACCTCCAGTTCTTACACGTCTGTCTTAGCTTAGGTTGCCCTAACAGAATACCACGGAGTGGGTGGCTTAACAGAAGTTCATCTTCTCAGAGTTCTGGAGGCTGGAAGTCTGAGATCAGGGTGTTAACATGGTTGAGTTCCGGTGAGAGCTTTCTTCTTGGCTTGCAGATTGCTGCTTTTTGGCCGTCTGCTCACATGGCCTTTCCTGAGTGAGTGTGTGTGGAAAGAAAGAGTGATCTCTCTCTCTCTCTCTTTCTCTCTCTCTCTCTCTCTCTCTTCCTCTTCTTATTGAGGCACCAAGCGCATCATGAGGACCCCATCCTCATGACCATCTAAAGTTAATTACTCCCCAAATGTCCCATCTCCAAAAGCCATCACATTGTGGGTTAGGGTTTTAACATGTGCTTTTGGGGGGTAGGGAGTGAGGACACAATTCATTCTAATTGACATTTTTATTCACTCATTTGCTTAGGCAACTGGGGACATAGGATCCTTGAGTCCTCTTTCTTCACACCATGTCTGGTCCATCTGTGAGTACTGTCAGCTTTATCTCCAAGACATATTCCCTACCCAAACAAATCTCAACATTTCTGCCACTGAAGTCTGAGCTTAGGACACCATCGTTTATTGACCACCAGAAGTCTCTGAACTGATCTACTTTTCTCCATCCTTTCCCCTATGTAGTTGATGTTTTACGTAGGATCAAGGATTTTATTTTCTTCCTTATAAAATATCCTAAGTCCTCAACTTCCCATTTCATGGGGTCAACTATGATCCTTTCTGTGGGCTATGAGGCCCTATGTGATCTTTTTCCTCTATGACTTTTAGACATCGCAGGCGCCTCTCTCCTTTTCTTTCACTAAACACAAATCTCTAACATAACTGATCATTCCTGTCTCAGTAACAAGGCATTTGCTATTCTTTCCGCTTAAAGCTGTCTTTCCCAGACTTTCACAAGGTTATTTACTCAAATATCATCTTTTCAAGAGGACTTTCCTAGTATCTACCACATTATCCTGTTTCTTCATTATAGCACTACAAGCTCCTGAAACAATTTTCAATGCTAGATGTAAGCTCCTTGAGGTAATAAATCTATTTTTCTGACTCACTGACATAGCCACAGTATTGAGAACAGTACCGGCCCCATAGCAAGACACCAAATAAATATTTGCTGGTTGATTAAAAGAAACTTTGACTCAAATAGTGCTAAAAGTATTAAGATGGTGAAAGAGCTGCAGTATCCATGTTTCTTTGGAATGTGGAAGTGTAGGGTGCCTTCTGGAGATAAGAGCCAGCTGCTATGATTTTGATTGCCTATAAAACATTCATAGGTCCGCAGGGAAAAGAGAGAACCAGAGATACTTCATTCCCTCTAGAATTTCACCTGGGGAAATAAATAAAGGTCAAGGAATTTTTATTGATTCTGCCATTGACTAGCCATTCTGAAGCAGCAGTAATTAATTAAAGAACTAAAACTTAAGTACACATCATCTCTTGCCTGAGTTAGAGCACAGCAGTAGGGCTGGCAATTGGTGAGAAGCACCATAGCTGTGAACTACAAAGGGCTTTTCAAGAATTATAAAATTTAGCTAAGGGACAAGCTCTTCGATTAGACGGTAATCTAATTGCATAGTAATTAGATAGTAACCTCAGTAAATTGAGGACAGGTAGAGACTGTGTCAGTTGGAGCCATTCTGCCAACCAAATCAGGCCCTGATGTTAAGGATTCAGTTTTGGTGTACTTGAAGGACCATTGAGCTTGACATCAAAAAAAAAAAAAAAAAAAAGGCTTAGAGTCTCATATTTTCACTACTTAAGAGCAAAGCCCTTAACTTCTTCTAGCCTCTACTCCTTCATCTGCAGAATGGAGATAATAATACTGGGTTCATAGTTTATTATGGTTTCTAAGCTATAAAATTCTATATACATTTTAGGAATCCATGTTAAATATTTTTATACTTTCTCTTTAAGTGGGATATTTTTTGGCAACTATTTATATATTACATTTTAATCAATAAATACTTAACTTCCTTAAGAATGTTCATTTCTAATTCTATAATCTCTGTCCCAACTAACCATTTAAAAAAATGGGTGTCTTTGACTCTTGAAACCAAATATGTAAGACGTGCATCACAAGGTGATTGTATTAACCTGTAAATGCATAAAACCTTATGTTTGAGACAGAAGTTGGGGGGAGGGGATTTAATGAAATAAACAAAACATGGCTGATTAGTTTGAGCCGGTTCAGTGATATTTCATGTCTCAATGTCACAAGTGGAGTTCTGTTATCCATATTTGCCTTTGTTTGAGGAGACTGCTTTAAATTTGAGGCAACATAATCTTCATACTTTAAAAGTGAGAACGTTTTTACAAAAAAGATTAGTTGCAGGCAGTCATATAACTATGATGATATCGAGGTTTAGAAAAATGAAGTCATGCACCCAGACATTAGGCAACACTCTGGGGATAATGTCCTGAAAAACAAAAACAAAAACAAAACCCTCTATTCATCTTAGTGTACAATGCAGCATAGAAGACAAATCTTAAAATAAGCAAATGGCATTTTCACATTGCAAGACTGTAATTGTAATTGCGGAAAGTACATCAAAGAAGAAGCTATTTTCTATGATCAGGTATACTTGGGAAAGTATTTCTCAACTAGGAGGATGTGGGAAGAGTTTTACTTTGCAAAAATGGTAACTTTTCAAATATGCTATGTCACTTTTGAGAACTTCTCATTTTTAGTGATTATTATTTAATACACTACTTTTAAATTATTTTGTTCATGTTATAGAATGATGATGTTCCTATTAATAGACAATCCTGCATATTTTCTATCTTACTTTTTTCCTATCACTTATTATAAGGACATTTTATTTTTAAGATACTGTATTTGATTTCTATCCTGTTTATGTTTTGAAAATCTTGCATTTATTCTCCTTTTGCATATTTTTTACTATAAACCTTTCAATAAGCATTTCAAATAATTGAAGAACTGCCTGTCCATCTAGATTCTGACTTTTCCTCTTTACTGCAATACTATGAATTACAGTTTTTCAATTGAAGTTATTTATATTTCTTCCTTCCTCCCTTCCTCCTTCCCTCCCACCCTCTCTTCCTTCATTTCTTTCTTCTTCTCCTCCTCCTCCTCCTTCTTCTTTTTAACAAAGACCTTTCCAAGCCTTACTTATATCTTACTTAAGAAAGAAAATTGTTCTGGGGCACCTGGGTAACACAGTTAAGCGTCTGACTATTGGTTTCAGTCAGGTCATGATCTCAGGTCATTGGATCGAGCCCCATGTAGGGCTCTGCACTCAGTGTGGAGTCTGCTTAAGACTCTCCCTCTCTTGGGGTGCTCAGTGGGTTAAAGCTTCTCCCTTCAGCTCAGATCAAGATCTCAGGGTCCTGGGATCGAACCCCTCATCGGGCTCTCTGCTCAGCAGGGAGCCTGCTTCTCCCTCTCTCTGCCTGCCTCTCTGCCTACTTGTGATCTCTCTTTCTCTGTCAAATCAATAAATAAAATCTTTAAAAAAAAAAAAAAGGCTCTTCCTCTCCTCTCTCCCTCCCCCTGTTCTCGCTCTCTCTCAAATAAATAAATCTTAAAAAAAGAAAGAAAGAAAAATATTCTGGTAAAGATTGCCTGTAGATTCTACAACAGTTAAAGTGCCCTTACATCTTCCTTCTGCTCCAATATAGTACCAGAGATATGAGAGAGAGAAAGAGAGAAGACGACTCACTGGACTAGACAAGGTGAGCAATGTGGAAGTAACAGGATGAGCGAGCTAATTATCCCCGAAATAGCCTTTATCCTTGTGAGTAATGTATAGTTTAAAAATACATTGGGTATTCTTAAATTTCTAAGATATTTGAATTATAGCATATTGTATAAAACTATTTAATCTATTTAGTCAGATAATTAACTTTGGTTCGTTTAATTGTCTAGGCTCTTTTGCAGAGGCATGTTTGACAGAGGAAAAAATCCTTTGGGTCAAAATGGACATTTGTAAGCGACATGCACCAGGTTGTGTGTTTTTTTCCCTAATAGCATCCCTATTTTGGGAATTGACCTAGATACCCAAGAAGGTCTTCATTATTGAGAATTTGTGTTTCTCTTGTGGCTTTCATTTGCTAAATTAGCCCCTGCTTCATATTAAACATTGATAACTAATGCCACTTTATTGCTGTTGGCCTTATTCAGCATCTCTTTTCGTGGAACACAATCTACATAATTAGAAAATAGCATGACTTCTGCATCTAGCCCATCAGGAGGGTAAAGATGTTATTCTCTTGCTTTCATTTCATATGCCAACCTTCATAGCATTGGTGTGATAATAACATTCTTTCGATTTAATAACGGTTATAGGTGTACTAAATTATCTTGACAAAAGTACAAATAAAACAAAAGATATGAATTTATTAAGACAAACAAAACATCACATTTAACTTAGATGTCAAGTAAAATTTGGGGAAAATTTAGTACTGCAGGAAATCACCATATCTGTACTGTCACCAAGAATAATTGCAAGACAAATGAAACAAATAGCATGTGTCTTATAAACTCGTCCACTAACTACTTGGAGTATTGCTATGCATTCTGTATTCATATTTTCCCCATTATTCATTTATGTCCCATTTAGCTAAAGCTCATGAAAAGATTTTAAGGTATATTTTTAAAATGCCTTCATGTAATATCTCAGTTATCTGTGAAAATATCAAGTTTTAGCTATGATAAGATTGAGGAATTATAAAAACAAAATAAATATGATGCCAGCATTTAATTTACTGATATGATATGTATATAGGTAACTAGTAAATTAAATTCTACTGGACTTGATTAAGTATTAATGACATTCATGAAAATTTCTTAACTATTAAAAGAGAAGCAAAAACGAATTGGCTGCCTCAAGTTTCTTAGAGTAAACTTGAGGAGCCAGCTATATATAGACCTAGTATTTTAGATTCAGTACTATATTGAGATAGTAAAGTAGGAGAGTCCTTGTTGATGCATGGTCATTTTGTTGTCTTTGAGGGGAAAGTGCTTATTTGTATCTTTTTACAGGGAAGTACCTTAAATGTCATTGAAAAGACAACTGCTACAAACTCATTGATCATAAGAGAAGCATGTTTATATTGCTGTTTTAACAGCATTATTACTAATTTGAGAGTTCTCTCTTATGAATGTCTGTGTACATACGTACATGCCACAAATATGTAACTACTATGCTGAAATCTGCATCTGTCTTTATCTACATCCAAATCCAATATATCAGTTGGATTTATATCAATATCTGCCTTAGTGTTTTTATCTATATACTGTAGCTACCTATCAAAAAATGAGATTCCAGGGGCGCCTGGGTGGCTCAGTGGGTTAAAGCCTCTGCCTTGGGCTCAGGTCATGATCTCAGGGTCCTGGGATCAAGCCCCGCATTAGGCTCTCTGCTCAGTGGGGAGCCTGCTTCTCCCTCTCTCTCTGCCTGCCTCTCTGCCTACTTGTGATCTCTCTCTCTCTCTGTTAAATAAATAAATAAAATATTTTAAAGAAAAAGAGATTCTCCTATTAGTAAAGTTTCTGTTCTTTTTTTGCTGAAGAACATATCATAGGTATTTTTCAGTCATAAGGTCGAGACAATTTATATGTATCTGCTTGTGTGTTAAATATATTACAGGTAGATAAATCTAGATCATTATATTACTAGCTACGCAGTATTCCGTGGTATGGCGTTTCATATTTATTTTACAAAGCTTGCAGTATTGATTATATAGATTATTTAAGAAATTTTCCTATTACAAGCAATGTCTCTATAAACATCTTTGACTAATTTATTTTCTTTGTTCTCTTCCTCCAATTTCAACTTATTGATGATTCATAACGTATGCACATTTGCATGTATTTGTACCTATACAAATGGTATAGGTACATCATGATTATGATGAAAGTTTTCCCACTCTAGTAAGTAAAAGCTTGGTAGCTCTTCGTTGTTTTCATTTTCCTTTTCTTACTGTTCATCTTTTCATTTGAATAATGGATTTTCATTCATTCTCTTTTTTTATGTCTTGAATTGCTTTCAAATATGAATTTCTCATTTTCCTACTGGGATAATTATTCATTTTTTAACAGAGATAATTTTTAATATAATAAGGATATTTACCTACTATCTCTCATAAATATGACAGACACATTTTTAATCAAATTTTATTCTTTTCCACTTTATGATTTCTAAAAAGATTAGTTGGAAATAGTTTCTGTAAGGAAAATCTTAATGTTCCTGTAGTTAAAGCTAATGTTTTTTTCTTTGTGATTTCTTATTTTAGCTTCATGCTTGGAAATACCTTTGCTATATGATATAGACTGTTCACCCATAATTTATGTAATGCTTACTTTTTACATTTAACTTTTTACCATAAAATAACAGTAAACACAGAATTTGTTTCATTTTAGGTGCAAGAGTTTTGTGGGTTTTTTGATAATTCATCACAATACAAATTTTAAATAAGCTTCTCTATAGCTTTGAAATGCTACATTTTTATCTATTAGGTTTATATGTAGGTATGTCTCAACATGTATTTATATGAAACTTATATGACTATTACATAAATTATTCCATACTGGTAAGTGGAGTGCAATAAAAATTTATAAACAGGCCTATGTGCATATATGTACATATTGAAATGTTAATACACATTTTTATATTTTGTATGGTATATACAAGTAGAGAAATCATTTGAGTCTGATTCTTAATTTTTTGTGGAATCACTAATATCATAGATTAAAAGGGTATTTACACAGTGCATCAAGTATTCCTCTTAAATATGTAAATCCCCCTTAAATCCCTGCATATGAAAGATACTTCCAAGTTAGCTCTGCTCTACACTCTTCCTTAGGCACTGATATTCCTAGGTGCCAAGAGCACACCCAGTGCTGCCTCTCTTGAGCATACCCTAGTGCCATCACGATTATGAAACTCTGTCATGTGGTGGCCATTAATTGAAATCAGTATCCACACAATCTATTTAAAATAATGCTCTAGAGTATATTTTGAATGCACTGTGTTCAAATAACATATAACAGCCAAGTGCATGGATATATAAAAGTGAAAGGAAGTAAAGAAAGCATAGAGATATAGAAGGCCAGGAAGAAGCTGGAACTGAACCCTCAAGTGGGTGTATAATGGAAAGTCATCCTTACTCTGTGTCTTCAATCTATATTCATGAGAGATTAAGAAACAAGAAGCTGCATCTGGCATTTGTTTGCACTAATTCCAAAATAATTGAAATAAATTTGAACTTAGCAAACAGCTATAAAACTAGTAAAGCTGTGTGTCTAGAAGTTGACAACCTCTGTGATCTAAGCTATTGTCATCGTCTGCACATTTGTTAGAAGTCCACTTAAAAAAATAATTACTTCTTGCATGTAAAAAAAAAAAAGGAATTGCTGACTTTTGCTTGCTCTTTGTCATTCTCTTTTCTGATAATCATCCCTTTCTTCTGAGCCTCAGTTTTTGTAAAACACATGTAGGCATCATATTTTCCATGAGAGGAAAAAAAAAAGCCATCAGAGGCAATTTAGTCTCCAAAAGAAGATAATTTAGAGCTCAATTATCAATGATACAAAAAGATTCACAATGGGATTCCTTAAATGATGATTTTATTTTTATAGTTGTGAGTAGTTCTACTCCCCTACCTGCCCACCCCTCGCCTCATACCACTCACTTTTTGGAAGAGAGAAAGAAAGAAAAAACCCAAGAGCAAAGTTTGGGGTCACTTTCACATAAAAGACAAATATAATTTAATTCTTCAGAAAATATGATAACATGTAGAAAATGATTTAATTACAATAATAAGGTCGACATGAAAAATACACACACACAGATGACTTGAAAAATGACTTAGAAAGTCCCTTTATGCATAAATAATACAGAATATATGTCTTACAAAAAAGTTTGAGATATTTTGATTGGTACCATATCCTTAATCTCTTACTGGATCCTGCTTCCTCTATGTAACTTCCCTGTATGATTCCAAATCTTACCCATTATTCTCGGGTTTTTCCCAGAATCCCTCATGATGTTTTCTAGCACACTGTGTTCTCTCATTCATTTGTATTTCTATATCACTAAGCCCCCCAAATCATATGGCACACAGTCATATATTAACATATTATGTTCAACTTTTAATATGTAAGATTTTCACATATTTGATCCATATGTTTTTTCATGTTATTTGTCCTCTGTATCATGGCCTATGTTTTACTAGAATAATTGAATAGCAAGGATAGTAAAGTGAGTTTATCGTTTCCATGATACAGCTGGGCATATGTATCTGACTTGTGAGTCTACCAGTCATGCTCTCCCTTTATTTTATCTATTGAGGAGAAGTTACTGAAATGACCTGTGGATTTGATCCAGCTTAGCAGATATCTGTGATTTTATTATTCATTATATGTCTACATGGCTTTTCAAGATGAAAAAAGGTCCTCTGTAATGAAATACACAGAGGCTTTGAAATCAGGAATACTTGGGTTTTGAACTTAACTTTGCCATATAATAACTGCATGACCTTGAGAATATACTTTGCTTGAGTCTCAGTTTTCTTATCTGTCACAGTGAACGAAAATTCTGCCTATTTAAATACCCTAATGACTTGAAAACCTACATTTTAAAGTTCCAAGCAAAAAGCCCAAGTATATAGGGTTCCAAACAAATAGTAGTTATTATTACAAATCCTACAGATCAAAGTATCACAAAATATTGAGATGAATAAACAAAGAAAGTCAAGTCTTTGTTCATAATTACATCATTGAAAACACAACTCTATGAAATAGGAAAAATTTTAATATTTGGAGCTCGTTGCCTAGAAAATTAATGCTTGGAACGTGTAAAGACATGTTTGTGTATGCATTTTAATTTGTACTTAACACTGTAGTGGATTGTGATGATGCAATACTTAATTTAGTGGCAGAAACATACATTAATCTAATAATCACACAAATAAATTTAAAATTCCATCTGTTGCTAAAATGCCTGGAGTATGGAAAGTGGGATGCAGGGTGAATACAAGAGAAGGTAGTGTTGATGCAGGTGTGACAGGCAGGAAGCCACTGCAGGAGACCTGCAGCAAGTAATGGTAGATTCGCCTAGGTGGTAGTCGGTGGAGAGAAGTGGACAGATTCAAGTGATAGTTTGAGTCAAGTCATTATATTAATGAGGGGTTAGCTATAGAAGAAAATAAAAGGAAAGTAGAGGTTTTTTTTTTAAGATTTTATTTATTTGACAGAGAGAGAGAGAGAGAGATCACAAGTAGGCAGAGAGGCAGGCAGAGAGAGGGGGGGAAGCAGGCTCCCTGATGAGCAGAAAGCCCGATGCGGGGCTTGATCCCAGGACCCTGAGATCATGACCTGAGCCGAAGGCAGAGGCTTTAACCCACTGAGCCACCCAAAAGGAAAGTAGAGTTTGTTGTGTTTTTTGTTTTGTTTTTTTTTAATTATTTATTTATTTGACAGAGAAAGCGAGAGAGCATAAGTGGGGGAGAGGAAGAAGCAGGCTTCCTGCTGAGCAGGGAGCCTAATACAGGCCTCAAGCCCAGGACCCTGGGATCCTGACCTGAGCCAAAGGCAGATGCCCAACCATCTGAGCCACTCAGGCACCTCCAAAGTACAGTTTTTTTTTTTGTTTTTTTGTTTTTTTTTAAAGTACTCTTCTACAAGTGAATATTAGGCTCTGGGGAGGGAAGTTCATTTGGTTCAAAATAGAATGAATTTGAGGTGCCTCTCAGATGTCCAAAATGAGAAATCAACTAGCCAGGTGAAGCACAAAGGACCTGACTGGGCATAAGATGAAATCCGTGATGTTAGTTTTGAACTCGTGGTTGGAGATGAGATCAACAAAGGGAGAGAACAGAGTAAGATAGGAAAGGGGCAAGTACTTCAGCCTTAAAGGATGTGTAGAGGGAGATATGCCTGCCAAGAGAGAAAGAGAATGAACGTCCAAAACAAAGAGGAGAAGAAAACAAAGAGAAGATTATGTCAGTGAAGTCAAGTGAAAAGAAAGAATAATCAGGAACTGGTCGTCATTCTTGAGTTTTGGCAAATTAATAGAAAAAAATTCAGAAACTATCTTACTATAGTTAAAATAGCAGATGTCATATGTGATTTCAGCAAGTAAATATGAGGAGATGATAAAATGGATGAAACCTGGATAACTTGGGTTGAGGATGGAACAAAAGCTGGGGTAGAGAAGATAGCTATATGTGATGACAGTGTTTTAGAAATTTGTGGGTTTTACCTAGACTGGAGAGACAATGATGAATCTCATGACCCTTGAGACATCTTTTGGTGTTTAAATTTAATATTTAGAGCTACAGTATTTCGGGGTGCTGAGTAGTTCAGTCAGTTAAGCGTCAGCCTTTGGATCTATCCCTGCATTAGGCTCCGTGTGCTTCTCCTTATCCCTCTGCCTGCTACTCCCCTGCTTGTGCTCTCTTTCTCTTTCTGTCAAATAAATAAAGTCTTAAAAAAAAACTATAATATTTCCTCCAAAGCTTGCTCCTTCTGGAATCTTCTCCATCTCATCTCTCAGCAGTTTGGAAAGGCAAAACCTTTAGTGTCATCTGTAATTCACCTTTTTATCCCATGCCCAGAAATAACGTGTGAGCAAATCCTGTTGCTTCTATCTTCAAAATGTATTTAGAATGTGATGTTTTCGGGGTGCCTGGGTGGCTCAGTCATTAAGCATCTGCCTTTGGCTCAGGACATGAACCCAGGGTCCTGGGATCGAGCCCCGCATAGGGCTCCCTGCTCGGCGGGAAGCCTGCTTCTCCCCCTACCATTCCCTCTGCTTGTGTTCCCTCTCTCACTGTGTTTTTCTCTCTCAAATAAATAAAATCTTAAAAAAAAAAAAAGAATGTGAATGTTTTCATCACCTCCACGGAAAACTCTTTGGCCCAAGATCAGATCATACTTTATCTGAAGAATTGCAGTATCTCCCTTTCATCTCACTGCTCTTTTACCCCAGCAACACAGCCAGGTTGATCCTTTTAACGCATATGTTAGATTCTGTAATTATGCTCAGAAGCTTCGACTGCCATCTTGGCTCACTTAGAGTAAAATCCAAAGTCTTTGCAATGATATTCAAAGCCCTACAGGATCACTGACTCAGCTCCAGGGTAATCATTCTTATTGCTGTTTCTCAAACACAAAACAACACTCCAAGAACATTCTTGGCTCAGGTCCTTTGCACTTGCTGCATTTTCTAACAGAAACAGATTCCCCCTAGATATTTACATGGTTCATTCCCTTTTATGTCTTTCTAGTATTTGCTCAAATCTCATCATATCAGTGATGCCTTGCCAGGTAACATTTCTCCGAATAGCACGTTCTATTTCCTTCATCCCAACCCCATAACATACCTTATCCTTCTTCTTTTCTTTATTTTGCCCTATGGCTCCTATCATGTGATGTATTATATATTTTATGAATTCATCTGAGGTATTTACATAATGCTTCTCTCCTTTGTAGCAAAGTTCTGGTAGGGCAGAAATTAGGCTGATTTTTATCACTGTTCTATCCCCAATGATTAGAACAGTGTCTCATACATTGAAGGTACTCATTTAACATTTAATAAAGAGATGAAGAAAGCCATGGGGTGGACACAGTCAAGAAATAAGCAGAATGCAAGTGTATAAGTGTAGAACCTGTGAAAGCTCATTTAAGATGTGGCTGGAGAACAGTCTAGTAAAAGAAATCAGTGAGTAATCATAGGGTATAAAGAATATCTGCAGAATGATGTCATAGAGAACAAGAAGAAGTTTGAAAGAGGTCACAATGTGGTTATTTATGCCAAAGGCTGTAGAAAATTAAGCAAAATGAGACCTGAAAAATTAACTAGGGATTTGTCTAAGAAGAGATAATTGATGACATTGAAATGAGGTATAGAGTATTTAGTTAAATATTATTGTGGGAACTTGGTCACACTAGGTGAGAAGGAGATGGGACATGAGAAAATGAAGAAGTGAATGGAGGAAAAACAGAGTGCCAATAAGTAGGGAATTCATCGTCATGGTCGAGGGGAAAATGTTTAATTTTACATTTCTTTTTGCTCTTAGGTAGGGATTAAGTAATATAAGTGAAAGAAGAGAAAAATGACTGTATTATATCCCAACTTTTTGTTGTGCCATGAAGACAGATCTATGGTACAACTGCTGTTCTGCAAATGGATTACAGCACAGGGGGGTTTTCTGTGAGCCCAGACCAGCTCCCTTCAGTCAAGAGCAGTTTCATATGGTTATAACATTGCACAGTACAAATGGTAACATTCTTTATGTGGCCCATGCTGTGAAAATAGTAGGTATACCTGTCCTACAAGAATTCTTACACATCTGTCTAGGGTGATGTGTTATATCCATTTCAGAATTATTAATCACAAAAGAATGGAAAGAGCCTAAATGTTCATCAGAAGGAGAATGAGGATATATAATTATACAATAAAACATTACTCTGCAATTAAAACAAAACAAAACACCTGTATCTGCAGGGAGAATTTTTACAACCACAAACTCTACAAAAAATTTAGCCAAATAGGCTGACTTGCTTTTTCTTTTTCATATTTGTAAAGAGCCCTGTTTTATTGTTGTTGCAATACTGCCGTTTCCTTATTTTTATGCTTCTTTGAGGACACATAGGAAGTTAATTAGAATCTCAGGGCTCCAGTTATTTGATTTTCTTAAGTAGTAGGTACAGGATCAGTTCATGCCCCATAATAGATTAGAAGTAAGTATTTTTCAAAAACAGAGTCAAACAGAGGCATCCGGTAAGCCCAGTGACCACCATTTTCATATTCTTCTTGGCTTTCTTTCAGAGGATCCTGTTTGCACAGATGTCTGTAATCACCCCCAGTATCATAAACCAAATTAGCTAGGACTGAGTAGAGTTACTGGGCCACAACTTTTGAATATCAGCCAGCACCCTCTTCCGGGTTTTCCCCAATTCAAAAAGTATCATTATTTATTTTTATGCAATCTAGCATACAGTTTGTACGTCTGTTTTCAAGTTTACAATGTGATTGTTCCAAAATCCTGCTCATTCCAAGCCCATGCATCTTTCTAATCTTGAGATGAACTTACAAGGACAGTTTTGGTGTTTTGTTTTATTTCTGTTAAATGCAATACTCAACATAATTTAGCCCAAGATATGTCTAGAAACGTCACTTGTTAAACTGACCCATGACTCTTTATAAAGGTTGGATCAGCCAGTATGGCATCCCATATGTTGCATTTTTTTCATCAGTAACTCTTAACATTACTTTACCAGTATATTAAATCATGTATAAGTCAGGTAAAAGTCTACAGTTACTAAAATATAAGAATGAGCAGGAGCATAAGCATAGCCAGGAAGCAGCAATAGTAAAGTATATTGCATTCATTCTCATGTAAAATGATGTATTAGGATCCTTCCTGAAAACTCAACCAGTAATTTGAGAATTGATTATTTAAATCTCAGCCAGTTATCAGGGAGAACTGAGTTTTTTAAAGCTGTGAAGCCCAACATGGTGTCACCACAAAAGATAAAGAGTATCTTTTTGGTAGAAAATTTAAATAAAAGAGACTATAACAGATAAAAAAATGCATACACATAGTTAAAAAAGAAAAAATATCTAAATATATAGTAATCAGTGAAAAATACCAAGTGTGATTCAGCAAAAATTGTGGAAATACTTAATTTTGGTATGCTCAGTTATTAAAAATAACTGTTAAGTTTTGAAGATCCTGAACAAAAGAACATTGGGGAGTATATGCGAAAAGGGGGAGTCATAAAGAGGTAGCAAAATCACCCCAAAATATTGTGGAACAAAGTAAATTAATGGTCAAGAATACATGCTAGAATCAGAGATTTTATTATGTGATTAAAAAGTGTGTAACAGAAGGAATTTAAGTTAGAATTTCAACAAGATAACTGCTTCCCAGTGCTCATTGAAGCAGTATTCACAATAGCCAAGATATGGAAACAATCTCAGTGTGATTGTGAAGAGATAAAGGTGAAGAGATAAAGAAAATATGGTGAAACATACAATGGAATATTATTCAGCCTCAAAAAAGAAGGAAATCTTGCCATTTGCAGTAACATGGATGGATCAAGATGTTATTATGCTAAGTGAGATGATCCAGACAGAAATACAAGTACTATATCATCTCACTTGTGTGGAATCTAACATAGTTAAACTCGGAGAAGCATAGAGTAGAATAGTGGCTGCCAGGGGGTTGGGAAATGAGAGTACAGAGTTTTAGTTATACAAAGTAAATACTTTCTAGAGGTTTACTATACAGCATAGTGCCTATAGCTAACAATACTGTACTGGATCCATCAGATTTACTAAGAGAGTAGATCTTATGTTAACACACACATACACACTAATGATGTTGATGAGGATGAGGATGATAAAGATGTGAGAGGAAACTGGGAGGTGATAAATATATTTGTCATGTAGTGGTGACAATGGTTTCATGGGTTTCATGGGTGTATACTTATCCCCAAACTCATTGAGGTGTAGAAGTTAAATCACTACAGCTTTCACATGCCAGTTATACCTCCATAAAGTAAGTTATACATTTTTATTTTTATTTATCTCATATCTCTATATACATGTAAATATGTAATGGGAAAATGAAAAGAACACTAATACGAGTTAAACAGTAGTAGTAAAATAACTACTGTTTTAGTAGCAAATCATACTACTTTGAATTTAAAAGTATTTTATTTTGCAGAAAAATAAAATTATGTTAGGTATATGTTAAAATTATTTTCAAACCTAAATATTTCTAAATCTAAATCTATTTTTAAATGCTTTTACAATATTGAATATTTTGAACAAAAAAAATTTGCCTTTGGATGAAGTTCACTTCCTTCTAGGAAGTAATCTAAAGCACCTTCTAAAGTCACTTTCAGCTTTATAATTCCTTCATTTTGTGCTTTGTCACAGTTTTCATTTCATGATTCTCTAGCCTGACTGACCTCACACTCAAGTATCCAGATCAGTGCTTGCACTCTGCAGCCCTTACCAGGTACTTTTAGACCAACTAAAAGTTGATCTAAATGCGTATTAGATTTATAGTATAGTATGCATTAGCATACTCTGAAGACACTGCAGCCTTTGTACCCAAACTCAGTCACCCTGTGCTTGTTATTACTCACACTGCCACAGAGAGTTTGTCTATGTTTACATCAACCAGAATTCTATCAGTGCTGATGGAGAAAAACATTCATAATCTCTCTGCTGGTATTATTGCCTAAATGAACTGTCCTGAGGGATTTAGTAAGGTCAGATAGTAGAGATAATAATTTATTAACCTTTCTGATTATGTGCATGCATTAGCTATAATTAAACTGGAAATTAATACTATAGTATTTTTAATGAATAATATAATTATACTGGAAGATCTATTTGCAGTATGTTCGTATTTAACATGTGAAGGGAAAAATCTTGTCTGATGCATTCGTTTCCCAGTTATTTCACTACAGCTAAGTTCAAAAGATAACTATTTCCTTGTAAAATGTAATGTAATGTAAAAGAAAATGTAAATGAAAATTTACATTTTTCAATTTGATTCTCATGCAAGCTGTCTTTGTTGAGTAGATTTAATTATTTTGCCTCTAAACTTGATTCTAAAATAATTTTAATTATTTCACGATTGTGAAGTGTATTTCAAAAAATTTAAAAAATAAAATTTCTTTGTGTATAGACACACACAAACACACACACACACACACACACACACACACACACACTTATACACACACATAGAGTTGAGATTAAGGTTAAAAAAAATGATGAGTCGTGATATACATTCCAGTCCTACCCCACAGAAGTGACTATATTTGGCCACTTCTTTCCATGTTTTCTGCTGTCCTGATGGTGATCTCCATTGTTCTAATTTTATGTCTGTCTAGTTTATTTCTGTCTAGTGATTTATCAAGTAGACATCCCTGTTGACTTCCCACAATGAAAAGTCAGAAACTGATTAACTCATACTACTCTCATACCACTTATACTGCCGTTTCCCTTTTTTATCCACTTCTAAGTTTTTTATAATTATGCAACTTATGATTACTTTATTTAATTTAAAATAATATGCCCAAACTTTACTTCTTAAATATTAACAAAATAGTATTCCTTGTTGTGTCGAATGTTCCAGTATAGCTTGGCATCTTGTCCACAACATAAGGAACAGAGTAGTGTCTCTCTCTTTTCTCTGGGACTGTTTTCCAATTCTTTCCTTCTGTTGTGAAGAATGGCTTGTATTCAGTTACTCAATGCAGCATCTTTTTAATGGTAAAAGTCTAGGAACAACCCAAGTGTCTCTCTCAAAATGAAATAAACTGATATATATGCAAAATAAAACACAATACATCCTTTTAAAATGAGGTAAAAAATATATAGTGATAGTTGAAAACCTTCACAATACTCTTTGCCAAGTGAAAGAAAGCAAGGTGCAGAACAAAGTATATATATCCTGTTACCATCGTGAAGCAAATGGGGAAAATAATATATGTATATATTTGCTTATTTTTGCACAAAGATTTTTCTGTAAAGATATCCCTCAAGATAAGAGAATGCTTACCCATAGATGAAGATAACCATTAGAGACAAAGGTAGTGGTGAGATTTTTTTTATAGTAAATCTTTTTTTAATATAATTATTTTAAACTGTACGTATGTATTAACCTATGAAAAACTAATTCCAACAGTTAAGGCATTTATATTCTATTTTGTAATAAAATAATTATTATAAAGTTTCTTACTATATAGATTGATCCCAGAAATTGGAAAAAAATAAAATTCGTCTTATTAAAAACATATGGATATTTACCATAGAATAAGTAGCTAATGATATTGGTACTATAGAAAGAGAAAGACTACATAGTCAACCATTATTCCCCAGAAAAATTTGCAATGACAATCAAAGTCAATTAAGTTTCATTTCCATAAAATTTTTGAAATCATGGTGCATTTTAATTTGCTATCTCTTTGAATCACAGTTCTGCTACATAGTTCTTAGTTGTCTATTTCTTTTAAAAAGTGTCATTGCCATTTTCTAGCATATGCTTTCCTTAATATTATAACCTCCTCCTCATTCCACATTATCTACTTTTTTCCTAAAGAGCTAATTTTTGGAACCCTCCAACTTTTGCTTGAACTTTTCTGACTGTTGTTCTCTATGTCTAGCTAACGACTGTAACTTGTAATTTTTTCGCATTCCTGGATTAATTCCACTGCTTTTGGAATCTCATAGTTTTTCTTTCTTAGTCTTCCCCACCTTTTTCTCTTTTTCTTTTCAGAATAATTACCGATGGGGAAGTAAAATTTTTAGAGTTTTGCTGATTTAAAATTTTAGCAATTGTCTTCATATTTGAAAATCAGCTTGGTGGTTGTATCAGTGAGTATGTAAACAGGAAAAGGAAATCACACCAGTTATTATTTTAAATAATAACGTAAAGAGGTTCCCTACCTATTAAAAAATTAAAGAGGCCAAGGGAACTCCAAGATGGAGGTGTTATTTGGAGGTCATAAGATCAGAAGGCAGCTACCATCCCTTGGCCTCTCAGAAGTAAGGGATGCTCAGTTAGTCACTCAGGAACTCTGAGAAGAAGTCTCATAAAGCAGAAGCAGCTGCTGGAAACCTAAGAGAGGCCAGCAGCCAGGGAGGCTGTCTCTGAGACCAGGGGCAGTGGGGGACAGGGGAGGGGGCATGAAAGGGATTGTGCAGGCAGTGGGGAAAATACAAAGGGGAAGCCACTGCTGCTATAGAGAGGAAGAGTATTGTTAGAAAAATGCTGATAAGAACATTAAACAGACAGGAAAAGGCAGCACCCTTTATTGCTTCTTTCTATGTTCCCTTATTGTAGAGTTTAACAAGGAAGTCAGTGGGTAGGGGGGGAAATAGAGTTTGTAGAGACCTTGCCCCAGCACCATCAAATGGAGTGTAAAATAGTGGCTTTGCAGATGAGCTATATAACTGGATAAGCATCAGAGCTGCACACGCAACTCTAGGTTTTCTCAGAATTGCAAAGGGCTTGTGCAATCACTCACGATAAAAAGAATGATGGTGGTGAAGTTTCACTTCTTCCTAGGAAAATCCTTCTTTCCGGAAATATTCACTGTTTTCTTATCCTTAGTATTCTAAAATTTACATTTACATTTATAAGAAAGTGTAGAATAATTCTAATATTTTAATTTTTTTCCATTTCATTGAAAATTTATTTTTCTTCATTTTTCCTTTACTCTCTGGAATTTCTATTAGTCAAATATTGGACTTCCTGGATTGATGTCTTATGTTTATTTTTCTGCCACATTTTCTCTTTCATTTTAATATGATCCAAATATTCTGAATTTCTTTGACTTTATCTTCTGGCTTTTCTTTAGAATATTGTATTTCCACTCAGTCAAAAAGTATTTTCCTTGCTCTTGGATTGTTGCTATTTGCTGGCAGCCTCTTATGGTTTCTCGTTTGTTTGATTTTGGTTATTTTAATTTCTTAGAAGTGACTGCTTAGGATTTTTACATGTTCCATTTGTTCCTCCAGTTATGATATATTTTTCCTTATTAACTTTTCTGCTTGCTCCTCTTAGACTTTTTCTCTTGTATTTTTAACGTTTCAAGAACGCCTGATGATCTTTGTTTATATCCCAATAATCTCTCCTGAAAGAATAATTTACTGGAAACTGGTAGATTTTATTTTAGTATCTGTATAGAAATCAGGCTAAGATCCCTTCCCATCAGATGCCAGTCTGTATAGAGTAACACTCTTGCACACCAATACCCAAACTAAAAGCCCTAGCTATCCTCAAGCAGAGAGCATCATACTTCTTTAGAGAAGGACTTCTGGATTTTTGTTCTGTGCAAATGCCAGGCTTCTAGTCAGGCTGAAAATATGAGTTTGGAGAGCAGTATGTGGAAGACTGGTTCCAAATGGTACATTTCTCTATAGGCCTTCTTTACCATAACCTCCTTGGTTTTGACCCTATTACCCACTCCCTGTTTTTTATTCCTGTTGTTTCTATATTTGGAGTCTTTGGGGAGCAATATTGGGAAAAGATCAGCCCGTACATTCACCATAACCTCCTGGATCGATTTTGAATGTCGGCACATGTTCACTCAAGTGTCATCTCAATATTCTCCTATAGGTTTTCCATATGTCAAAAATTCATTACCAAACTTCACCCGTCCCCAACCACAAACCCCTCCTCCTTGGGCTCAGCAACTATGGATGGACAGATGACATAGTTCTGTCCAATAAGCTGAAAGCAGGAGTCTGATAATGGGACTTCTGGGAAAGATGATAAAATGGAACAGATTCAGGCAATTCTTTACCTCTAGCTGTCCCCCTCCTTCCTTCTGTCCCCAGAGTGAACGTGGTACTTCAAAGGAACAAAACAATTTCATAACCATGAAAATTAAAGCCAGAATTCTAAGGATGGAAGAGAACAGAGACCTAGGTCCTTGATGTCATTGTTGAGCAGCTACACTAACCAATAGCTGCCTATTCTCAGTCTTATTAGGTGAGAAAAGCAAACTTATGTTTAATTAAGCTACAGTTTGCTCCATAATCTGTCAAATACATCCTTAATTTTTGTTACCAAGCTGCCCCCAAGTTTCCCCCCACCCCAGCATGTTATTTTCTTTGAAATAAAGTTATTCTATTTAGAACTTTCCTATGGTCATTCAAAGGGGGCATTGTAAGGGAAGAAAGTCACACTTATGCTTGGTCAGCTATAGTAAATCAGAAGCTTTAAGATTTTACAGTAGTGCACTTTGCTAAAGGATATGGGCATGGCAATACGGCTCACTCATTGAAAATGATAATAAAAATAAATAAAATAAACTATCAGTTATTTGTTTACATCACACACATTATATACAAGGATTTGTGTTAGGAGACAAAGTTATAAAAATTAAAACACGACCTATGTTTTCATTTAAAAAATACTTAGGAACTGGACTGGGATTTATATAAATAGTGTGAGTTATGATATAAATAGATGTATTATATGGACTAATTTGTCCAGGGTTTGGTGGGGCAGGGTAGGGTGGGTTCAGTGGGTGGTATAGAAAAGGCTTACCGGAGCTGGTGGTATATGAGGTGAGTCTTGCATTTATTGAAGAAAGACATGGCAAAAGACAGTTCAGGGACACAGAAAAATAGTTGGAAAGTAATAATGTTAAATGAGACTAACTGGAGAATGAGGTATGAGTTTTTATTTATCACAAGTTCTCCAAGATTTTTCAATATGCATTCAGATCGGAAAAGTACCATAGCAACAGAGGGATGTGGTTATTTGTGTTTTGTATGGATTACTGTGACAGCAGTGAAGAAGCTGTATTGGAAATGAGCAAGATTGTGGACAAGGAAACCATTCTGAGTCAGTGATAGCTACATATGTCTCTTGACATTGCTTTGGGCAGTGGTTCTCAACGAGGGGCGGTTTGACCCAGCAAATATGTGACAACGTCTGGACACTTTTTAAATCACACTATGGGTGGCAGGGATTATTACTGATGTCCAGTGGGTAGGTACCACTAAACACCCCATAAACTACAGGCCAGTGACCCCAAACATGGCATTATCTGGCCCCAGATATCAATATTATTGAGGTTGCAAACGCTGGCATAGGACATGTACTAATCATAGAAAATAATGGATGATTTTGTGAAAATGAACAAAAATCACAAAGACGGAATAAGAATTTGGTTAAGGATTGTGTCTTAGAGATGACTCAGAATTATGTATTAGAGGAAGATAAGTTTAAGGCATTTCCAGGGCAGTCAAAGGACAATCAGGAGAGGACAAGGTGCGAAATGAAAAGAGTGGATTTACGTTGTTTTTAATTTCTTGTTAAGATTCAGCTTTTAAAGATTTAAACAGCACAATGACTGCTTTTATTTTGTCATTTAATTGTAGAATGTCAGAAAAAACAGATTCTACAAGACACATATTTTAACACATATTTAAGACACATATTTAACACATGAACTATAGATTATAATCAGAATGGAATATGTTACCTGTACATGTACTGCCTGGTACAATCAGGGCATCCCCAGCGCCCTAACTCTCAGATTTTCAACTAAAGCATCACAATTTTTTTTTAGTTTTTAATGGGAATATAAATTAATTTGTCTTTCATCTTTAGAAGATGAGCCCTTCAATCTCTGAGTTTAATATTTTCCAAGATGAAAGTAATAGGCAGATAATGGTGAGGAGCAAATTGAAGATACAAGGTATAGAACAAATGAATATATAATAGTTAACTATTTTGAAAAATAATGAATACTTTTAAAATTAAAAACATAATCATTATGCAAAATTAGAATTATAAAGCCATATGCAAAGTTCTATTTTACAAAAATAATTATTAGCTATAATAATTATTAGCTATAGTTAAGAGAATATCTATTGTATTCTAAGTATGCCGTAATGTGATTTACATAACTGAAAAACTCCCTATAAACTTTGTGGTTGGCACTATCTCCGTTTTATAAATGAGAAAACAGGTGGAGAAGGTTAAACTTCATGTGCGACAGAAGTGAGTTTTATTATCTCCAAATCATCCAGAAACACAAGAGCTGTGCTTTCCCTTTCATAAGACCCCATCTGAATTATCCACTGACCTCAGCCACTTTTTTTCTGGCAACTTTAAGAATTTTGGTTTATAAAATGGGAGTAAGTGGGTGGAAGTTCACGGCAGTCAAAGGAACCCGTTGAAGTCAAGTACAAGAGAGTGTCTTTCAGCTGGACTATCCATGAGAGGTAAGCAGCCTGTTTTTGCTGAGATCTGAGCCAGCATCTCATTACAAGCAGGTCGATGGGCTCATTGGAAAGGGAAGAGTGGTCTCTACCCCATGCCTGCAGTTCTGGATCAATGAGCAGAAATCTCTGATGGCCATTCCAACTCCCCAGCTAATCCTCTCCTCCTGACATTCTGTGCCTTCTACTCCAAAGAAGCACCTCATTTTCCTTGCTCACAGCTCCAGCCCAGCTTACTTTCATTTGGCTGCAAGCATCCTGCCTAGGTAATTTAATTTCTCTCCATGCTCTCACCACCACACAGCTATTGAGCACACTACAAGTCCAGCTTTTTTCACAGCCTACTGTTTTGAAATTTTTTTAAGATTCATTTATTTACTTAGAGAGAGAGAGAGAGAGAGAGAGTAGGAGAGATCATCTCAAGCAGACTCCTCACTGAGCAGGGAGCCCGACGCTGGGCTCCATCTTACAACCCTGAGATGACCACCCGAATAAAAACCAAGAGTCGCCACTGAGGCGCCCCTCACAGCCTGATTTTTTGATCGCCAAACATTTATTACACAGTTGAAAACTAAAACTCACCTATCCTTTCTTTGCATTCCTGCTCTAATATCCTAATTCTGATCCAGAAGATTTGACCTGAGAAAGGAAAGGTTTATAAGGAAGTGCAGAAAATAAACTACCATTGATATCATCTTCTACATTTATCCAGAATCACTTACACTTCTTCACTATTAACAGTGGACATGATATTTGAGTTTAATTAATAAAAGTCTCTCAATTAATAAAACCATTTATTTTTGTGCTTCCTTATAATCATCTTTAAATCATTTAGAGACACTTCGTTTTAGTTTTCAAGGCTTCTCTGAATATCCTTTCTGGGTTTTGTTGTGTTTTGTTTTGAAGATCTAATTGGCTTTATTAAGTGTTTTATGAATTGGGCAGCCTCCCATCTAGCAAGTAGAGAGATGTGCCGCTTTCTGGTTTTAAATCAAATCAACAAATATTTATTGACTATTCATTAAATATCAGTCATTTACTTTGCATATTGTTTTTTTATGCCCTGCTTAATTTTAATAATATTTTAAAGTGAGTTGAGAAAAGACAAAAAAAAACAAACCATGGTTAAAAGGAAAATTCTAATTGAAATAATAAACTTTGGGGCGCCTGGGTGGCTCAGTCGTTAAACGTCTGCCTTCGGCTCACGTCATGATCCCAGGGTCCTGGGATCGAGGCCCACATCGGGCTCTCTGCGCGGCAGGGAGCCTGCTTCTCCTGCTACCATTCCCTCTGCTTGTGTTCCCTCTCTCGCTGTGTTTCTCTCTATCAAATAAATAAAATCTTTAAAAAAAAAAAAGAAAATAATAAACTTTATTGAAAAAATCTTGTCTCTGAGTTTCATAGAAGTTACGGTAGAGGAGGAAGTGTTATAAACTACACAGTTCTTGTGGTTTAATTAAAAGAAACATACCTGCTTTTCAAAAGTTGAAAAATATCCTGACTCTGGAAACTATTAATGGAATATCATAGTTGTGAGAATATTGGTTATAAGCAGTGGTTTTCAAAATAATTAAGGAAGAGTTTCTAGATATTCTTGGGGGAATATGTAACCCAGTGGGGTTTGCTGAATTCATTCTAATATAATTTATAAAACACAGCAAACTAGACTGTGTTTTCATTTGCGGGTTCTCGAAGCTACAGAAACTCATTAACTCTCTTATTTCATCCCAAGATAATAATTTTAATCATAAAGTAATATAGTCCAGATGTGAAAAATTCAGTTGGTATGACTTTATACATGAGAACAGTTCAAATAAAAGAAATGTTTAGCTGATAATTTAGGCCAAGAGTGGTGACCTCTTGAATGAAGTTGCTCTGATTCTCCATCTTAGTTCTAAAGAATATCTGGCCATAATATTTCAGATTAAATAAGGATGATATCAGATGTTCTACTAGGAGCAATCAGCTAATAGGAACAGTTGAGAGTTATTCCTAAACCTGATAAGACATTCAACGACAAGGGCATGTTAGGAACCTGAGCTATCGACAGAGCTGAGTTGCTAACTTTAGGAGTAGTCAATTAAATCAAGAAGAGCCAAAATGAAAGGAACAGTGAAGACCTTAATGACTCACTGCCATAGAATATTCAAGAGGCTAAAACACAGAAACCACCTACTCATCCCATTCTATTTCCCCTCCATTGAATTCTGTTCTGGTCAACGGTTGGTGGATCTGCACAGACATGGGGGTCACTGCACTGTTCAGAAACCCTCAAACAAAAGGTCCAGCAGTTTTATGGACCTGGGAGCCAGGCAAAAGGAGAGGGGACAGGGCTGAGAGTAGAAAAATGGCAAGCAACTAAGTCAGAATGGGGAAAAGTATCTATGATTTTTCCCCTCTTCCCATGAAAAAGGGAGTCTCAGCAGAGACCCCTGAAGACGTATACCCAAAGCCTTGGATAAAGAGACTTGAGAATGGTGGCACCTGTGCTAAAAATACAAATACACATAGAAGGATGGTTGGCTAGGGGTCCCTGACTGCTGGACTGCAGCTAACTTCCCTCCAAGACCTAGTCTCATATGGGGAGGGCAGCTTTTCCCTGTGCAGCCTGCTAGGTAAAGCCTTTAAAATTGACTGTTGTTGGGCCTGAAAAAACACACATAGGTTTTTAATCAGAAGGTGGACTCTTTATAAAGAAGCTACTGTTCTTACTGAGGCTAAAGATTATATAGCCTGTTAATTTTAATTATTTATGTATATATTAAATAAGATGAGGTATTACAAGTTATTGTGCAATCCTAAAGGCGTTCATATAACCCTATTATGATTAATGCTATCATAATGGAACTATATGTATTTTACAGTATTTTATAATTACAAAGGGATCTACGTTTATTTGTTGCCTATTTTCCAGTTATATCAGCCCTTGTCCTGAAGAAGTCCTATTCCAGTTATTTGAAATACACACCCTATAAAGCTATAAACAAGTCTACCCTTTCTTGCAGCCACTTAGGGAAGAAATGTGTACAGTTCTGTCCCCATATTGATAACCAGCAGGATTCAGATATCTTTCATGTAGACTTAGAGTTCCTCCGTATGTGGAGTTGGCAACACTTTTTAAAATATCTGCAAGAGAAAAAGTAATCTCCTTTTGAGACAGCAGCAGTTTACAGATTTATCCTGGGCTGATCTAGGGTGTCATGTCCAATAGAAAGACCTGTCTGACATTTCTAGTCAGATCGCCTTAGCTCGAACTTCCCTCAGGCCTCCATAGTCCAGTCATCCAAAAGCACATACTTTGGGGCTAGACCCAGGGACAGGTTGTTGGAAATTCAACCAGTGCCTTTGGTGAAGAAAGTTCCTGAAAATGTTTATGAATCTAGACACTAATGTGAGGTTTACCAAACCAGAGAGGGGTAAAAATACCTGATAATCAGTTGAAGAGAAATTGACCTAAACTGAAAGACAAACATAGCTTGTGAAAGATGAAGAAATGAATCAGAAGCAGGGAGCTGAAAATCCATAAGGAAACAAGGTTGTGTTAAATTGGAGACTAGGACACAAAGTAGTAAAAAATAGGGATTTATTAATTAGGTAGCAAGAAATAGCCAAGGGCATGATCATCAAAAAAGACACTTCTCATATGAATCTTATGAAAAATCAATTCAGGTGTCTATGACTTTGTTTTATATTATATGTGCTGTTCAGATAACTCCAAATAGGTAGAATTTGAATAATCTTTATCTATGAGTCTGTTCTTCTCTGTTATCTGAATTTTACATATATGATTCTCAACCTTATCTAACTCCGTATGTACCCTATAAATGTTGATCAATACTAATCACAGAAGTGGATTGATAGTCCTGGCTAGTGAGTGGAAAAACTCCATGATGAGAACTCAGAACATTTAACCTATGCATTGCATCCTTGTGGCATAAAAATTCACACTATTTTCAAATGGAGGAAGCTCATAGTAAAAGTTTAATATAAATAGACCTATAACAGTGAAAAACAAAGGACCCCAGTAGACACAGATATGGAATTATCCCTAAGAATACCTCCACAACTGATGAATTCCATATCTGATAGCTTTTGCTGTGTATTTTATAAAATTAAAAACTTATATGGGAACAAATTTCCATGAGAGTCAACAAATGCAAAACACAGAACATATATTGCCATAAGGATTAAATAATAGAAAAATGGAAATATACTGCCAGTTAAATGAGATTTAAAAGTTTGAGGACCATAAAAAGGAAAAGAAACTTAATGGCAAGATCCAATCATTATTGAACAGAATACCTAGATTATAAATAAAATCCAACAGGAATTCTAGAGATAAAAATATGGTTTTTGAAATTAAAAAAAAGAACATTAGAAGAGTTTAACATTTGACTGAAAACAGTGTATGGAATAATTGATTTAGAAGATGGATCTATGGAAATATAGATTAAAGAGATAAAGACAGAGGAAATATGAATTAGAAGGTAAAAAAAGGGAATAAAGCAATTACTCCAAAAATATTTCTAGTAGGTGTTCAAGAAGAGAATAGAACAAATGACAGTGAGAAAATATTTAAAGACAGTACGGAATGATTTTTTTAACTTAAAGAAATGAATAAGATTTCAGATTTGGGGGGGGGGGAATGTTCCAAAAAAGATAAATAAAAGGAAAGTCATGTGTTGACATCTCATAGTAAAATCGCATAATGTCAATAATAGTGAGAAAATGGGTCACCTGGGTGGCTCAGTTGGTTAAAGCATCTGCCTTCAGCTCAGGTCATGATCCCAGGGTTTTGGGATGGAGCCCCACATCAGTTTTCCTGTTCAGTGGAGAACCTGCATCTCTCTCTCTCTGACTCCTCCTGTTGTGCTTTCTCTAACTCTGTCTGTGTCAAATAAATAAATATTTTTTTTAAGTAATGAGAAAACATTAGAAGCTTCTAGAGAGAAAATAGATTACCTACACAAGGTTAACAAAGAAGCATCTATTTTTTATTAGTAAACAAAAAAATCCTTGAATATATTATGAATAATACCCTAAAAGTACTGAATTAAATAATTTTCAACTGTCAAATGTATAAGAAAAACTCATTCAAGATCAAATATGAGGGATACCTGGGTGGCTCAGTGGGTTAAGCGTTTGCCTTCAGCTCAGGTCATGAACCCGTGGTCCTGGGATCAAGTCCCACATTGGGCTCCTTGCTCAATGGGGAGCCTGCTTCTCCCTCTGCTTGCCACTCCCCCTGCTTGTGCTCTCTCTCTCTGACAAATAAATAAAATCTTAAAAGAATATGAAATAGAAATTTTCCTGAGATGACAAAAACATATATTTTATATATTATACTGCATGTTGAAATAAGCAGCAAGTAATTGAACCTACACATTCAAAAGTGGGGAAAAAAAAGAGAATAAGTGAAAGAATTTTTTGAAAACTTGATAGTTGGTAAACCTAAATAAGTATCAATTATAAAGTTTAAAGAATTTGCCAAGCAAATTCTTTATAAGCAAAACTACTTATAAGCATGTAAGCTGGTACTGATACTTTGGAGAACAACTGGAAATAGTAAAATTAAAGATTTACATACCTTTCAAACATGCGATGACATTTCTTGGTCAGTCTAGATGTTGAACACATATGTGACTAACAAACTGTTATATTTTTCAGACAAAAGGAAATGACTTAGCTAAAGAAACTTCAGAGAAATATTTAGGTAAACAGTACTTAGTAATGAGTTCTTATTTTTTGAGGCAGGACTCAAGATCATTTTCTTGTTTTTCATTTACCAGTGAAAATAAAGCTCGACATAATTTGGTATGCATAGAGTAGGCACCTATTGTATGGCAATATTAATGATCAAAATTTGAAAATCTTTAAGATTTCAGGGGAGGATTTAGTAATTTTTCTTAGAGTTTGCCTACTTCCTGTTATCCCAAGAATCCACTAAAAAATGTTTTTGTAATACCTATTACAAAACCTATTACAGGGATGCCTGGGTGGCTCAGTGGGTTAAAGCCTCTGCTTTTGGCTCAGGTAATGATCTCAGGGTCCTGGGATGGAGTCCCACATCAGGCTCTCTGCTCAGCAGGGAGCCTGCCTCTCCCTCTCTCTCTGCCTGCCTCTCTGCCTACTTAGGAGGGAGGCAGATAGAGATAGATAGATAGAGAGAGATAGATAGATCTCTCTCTCTATCTCTGTCAAATAAATAAATAAAATCTTTAAAACAAAAACAAAACAAAGGGCGCCTGGGTGGCTCAGTCGTTAAGCGTCTGCCTTCAGCTCAGGTCATGATCCCAGAGTCTTGGGATTGAGCACCGCATCGGGCTCTCTGCTCGGCAGGGAGCCTGCTTCTCCCACTACCATTCCCTCTGCTTGTGTTCCCTCTCTTGCTGTGTTTCTCTCTGTCAAATAAATAAAATCTTTAAAAAAACAAAACAAAACAAAACAAAAAAACCTATTACAAAACAATACCTTTTACAGAATCTAATAACTTTAGATATTTCTAAATCTTTTCAGACCATGTGAGAGATATACCCATCTATTAGATGGTAATTGGTTCTCTAAATAAAGGATTTTTTTTTTCCTTGCAGAATTTTATTCTGTCTTTGGGGTTTTATACCCTATTGGAACTAATGTGTCAAGAGATACATGGAATCTTCTTGAGAACTAACTAAAAGTAGTGAATATAATAGCAAATTATCTATGTACTGGATGAGGGCTGAACATCCTAGAAAATTTAAATTCTTTAAGTCAATATTAACACTGAGAAAGTAAGATTTTATGAAGTCTTGGGGCATATAATTAAAGTATATTGTTGAGCTCTCCAACTAAAAGCAAAGAGATACTTCTAAAGAAGGCAAATCATAGGTCTACATAAATTTAGATCCTTTTGCAATGAAAATATTTCATTTGGCCAAATGCAGCAAATATTATGATCAAAATGAGTGTGTGTGTGTATAATTATACATATATGCATAAAATTAATACCACATACATAATATACATATATTATGTATATTTTGTATATATTACATAAATGTATATATGTTATTTGTGACGTATATGTATACACATTATTTATATAATGAAATAGAGAGAGGAGAGAAGTTCTGTGAGAGAGGCCAGGGAATGGTCCTTGAATTGGTTTGTCCCCAGAGTTATATGAGGAAGGACAGACACAGAGAGAACAATAGGCATCTATCTTAGATATCTTTAATAGATGAATCAAGATACTATCATAGCCTTGGATATGACACTGGGCCACTTATAAACCATTTGGATTAAACATGGCTAAAACCCAGCAATGTCCACAATAGCCAAACTATGGAAAGACCCTAGATGCCCATCAACAGATGAATGGATAAAGAAGATGTGGTATATATATACAATGGAATACTATGCAGCCATCAAGAGAAACGAAATCTGGCCATTTGCAACGACATGGATGGAACTGGAGGGTATTATGCTAAGCGAAATAAGTCAGTCAGAGAAAGACAA
>CM053604.1:129970911-129989952 GCA_028646535.1 Procyon lotor | reverse complement strand
AAAAAAAAAAAATGTGTTCCATAAAACCTATGAGCAAAAAAGAAATGCTCCCTTGTTGTATTCTCTCCCTCACACATGTCTAAAGTACAAGTGCTCTGAGGGTGGGAGATGTGTGATGTTTTGAGTCTGTGTGCGTGTATGTGCGTGTATGAGTGAGAGGGAGAGATGTTGAAAACTAGCTTTAATTACATAAGCTTAAGTCATTGATTCTGCTTTTCTTCAAAAATTTTTATGACAGATATGACAATTCTTATTTTAAAAATAATAAAACAACCTCAGGTGGGTTTGGGCTGCCCAAAGGCTAGTCCCTGTTTTTAATTAAGAAGGAATTTCAGTTCCCAATACTCATACCCGGATTCATGCAGAAGTTTCATGCAAAGATATTTTATTGAGCACTACAAGTGGGAGATACACTTCATAGTTTAGCTTCATTCTTTCATTCAAGCAAATTTCACATCGTTTAAGTCAATAGATTCAAAATTACTTTTAATTGGCTAGTTTGAAAATATTTGACAATTCAGACTAAATATGAGGCTTTGTAAAATTGGTCCAAGTCTAGATCACTTTGAAAAATTGCTTCCATTAAAAAAAGAAGAAATAAAGTAGGGGATTTGTCTTTCTTTCTTTATATTTACATGTAAGTCATTTATTGGCTCTGTGCTTCTGTTCAATTTTTTTTTTTTAACTACCCTGGCCATTAGTCTCTTCATATATGCAAAAAAAAAATACTGTCTGGCCTTCTCAGTGATCTCTTCCAACTCCACAAGTTCATAATTCAACATTTGTTTTCCTTCTGTGACCTTGAAAATGGTTTAATAATCAGAAAATTATTCAAATGTTTTTATATCAAAATGTTATGTGTCCAGCATCAGAATCAGATTCTGTAGTAATGTGTCTATTTAAATATTGAAAAGATTAATTTAATTTATTTTATTTCTTAATTTGAGAATGATACATTATGATCATATGAAATAACTGAATATAATTATATATGGTCTTTATAGATAGATGGTACAAGGCAAATTATTATAAAATAATTAAGGCTATTTTCATAGTAGTTTTAGGCATTTTATTTCCATTCAAAATATTTACTAAAAATCTGAACTATGCAAAGAAATAGAGTCAAACTACAGTTTTTAGTAAGTGAAACAACAAAGACCCCAAAGTAATCAAATGTAAATAATCAGTTCTCGAAAAATGGAGTCTGCTTTCTTCCAGCTCTTCCCATTAGCCATGGAATTGTCTTTATTTCTTTCTAAGATTGGCTAACTCCCACTTTATTTTAATGGACATGGGATTTTATTGTGGGTGTGTGTTAGCAGGAGTCTTCATTTGATCTCTTTAGATCTCTCAATCACAGAGAGCTTGCAGCCAGAGGCTAAGAAGCCAAGATAATTGAACTGGGAGGTAATAATTCATATATGTAATTATTGTAGGTTATTTTTTATTATTGATATAGATCATGAAAAATTACCTCTTATATCACCCTAAGGGATCTTTGATTGCATTTATATTTTCTTCTTTATAACTTTGTAAAAGGAAGATTCTGACTCTGGGGAAAGAAATAGAAGTTGTATTTTTCAATTCTATTTTGAAATCATATATACACTTTACACTCTAAATATATCTAGGGAAAATTTTATCTATATTTTGATCATATACTCTTGTGCAATTAAATTTATAGACAACGTTGTCTATAAATTTATTGAAATTAAATTTAATCTCACGAAGGTGTACATGGTTGAAATATAGCAATAGTTTCTGTCTCCCCTGAGTTGACAGAGAACGTGCCTGGAAGTCCCTCTGCAGGGGTAGGCCTGGACCATACCTTAACTTATATTCAGAGAAGAAGTCAGAGGAATCCAATTTAGTGGACCTAAAGGGAAAAGACTTACAGAATACAAGCAGTAAGTATGATGGCTGTGTTGGTAAGTGATCTGCAGAATTTAAAAAAAAAAAAAAAGCAAAAACTAAAAGCAACTATAGGCAAATAGATGAAGGATAGGTAGGAAAGCTCAAAGGATTATAGATATTTGAACTTTTTCTCTGATTTCGCCCCCACTTGGATGAGAATCTACTTCCCCTTTGAACTGCTTATAATTTTGTGCCATTGCAAGAGCAAAGTGGCAGGTGCAAGTTATGAAAGAATCTGGTCTTTGAAATCACTTTGCCATAGAATAGGAAACCCAATGATTGTGCAGCAGCTTGGATTGTTTTTCTTTAGGCTACCAAATAGTAAGCCAGCTGCATTCTGTACAGAGTGGTGATTGCTGAAAGCCTTGGCAACTGGGAAAAAGCCAACTTGCAGTGATGTGGGGGTGTTGCCATAAGTATGTGAGTTGCTGCAGAGGCCTGATAAAGATGATTACATATTTTGCAATATTATGTTGATGAAACGGGTTCTGAAAGCATTTGAAAATATCTGCGTTAGCAGCACAAACCATACTGAAGCCTCCCAAATGAACTGAATTATGATTGGTTGATAAAGTTATGACTTTTCCCATTCAGTTCTCTTTACATCCGATGTAAAATAAAGCTTAACTGTATACTATCCATTACTGTGAATTATATAGACCCACAGGAAAATGCAAACGTCTGAATAACGTTATCACACTCAATACTTTGGGTGTTATGTATTATTATATTATTCCCTTTTCCATCATTCAGTTGGTTTGTATTTCATATTATTGTAGTTCATTAGTCAAATGCTTTTCTTAATTTTCCTTTTTTTTTTTTTTTTGGTCAACTGCCTCAGTCAAATTTGGTGTTCAACTGTACAATTAACTTAGATTGATTTTCCACATTTTAAATTTTCTGATATCTTTATTCCAATTATCTTGTGCTTTTATACTTAATTTCTAAGTTGTCTACAATTTTTTGTAATAAGAAAACTTTAGAAATTATTTTTGTTTACTAAATTGATTATGTGAATAATAAATAAATTATTTATAATAATAAATAAAATTATTTATTAAATAAATATAATAAATAATAAATTAGAAGAAAAACATAGGTGGAAAGAAGAAAATAATTAAATATTGTTTACCAAAAACTAGCTTGATGTGTTCCAGGTATTAAAGAAGGGCATTCATCGGGCTCTCTGCTCTGCAGGGAGCCTGATTCCTTCCCCCTCTCTCTCTGCCTGCCTCTCTGCCTACTTGTGATCTCTCTCTGTCAAATAAATAAATAAAATCTTAAAAAAAAAATAAAGAAGGGCATATAATAAATTTGTTACTATTTATTACAAAGAGAGTGTTACTTTGATTCCTTGCTGCTGTCACACTGGATCTAGATCATAGAGGCCCTTGTAGGCTGTGGCGATTTGAATTTTATTTTTTTAGTTTACTGCGTAGGTCCTGGAAAATTTTAACGTGTGGGCTTTAAAGGGAGAAAGGCATTTGAAATACTTAACTTTTGGGCGGCGCCTGGGTGGCTCAGTCATTTAACCATTTGCCTTCAGCTCAGGTCATGATCCCAGAGTCCTGAGATTGAGTCCTGGAATCCAGTCACAAGTAGGCTTCCGGCTTAGCACAGAGTCTGCTTCTCCCTCTCCTTCTGCCCTTCCCTGTGCTCCTTCTCTCTCTCCTGCTCACTCACTCTCTCAAATAAATAAATAATATCTTAAAAAAAAGAAATACTTAACTTTTGTATTGATTGATAGAAAAATAAAATGTCAAAAAAGCATATATATCTGTAAAATGTATTTAAAATAAATTTATTTAAGATACATTTAAAATAATTAGTAATTATTATTAAAATAATAATTAATTTGGCAAATACCTGGATGATTATAGAATTCCAGAATTTCAACAGAATTGTTGGAAAATCAAAGCTGAAACCACTCAGGGAAGTGATGGATGATATCTCACAGCTAAGGGGGAAAAAGACTACAACTTAACCCAGTGCATCTTCATGTAACCTTGGCTATCATTGGGTATAATCACTATAATCACAATCCCAGGATTAAATCCACTCTTTGTAGAATATAATTGTTTAGATGTGAAATTGTCATAAGTGTATGCAAATGTTGAACTGTCTGCTCTCTTTAACAGGCTCAAGAAAGACATACTATACCTTTTGGGCAAATTTGAAAATTTCAATAAGCATATACCTTCATAGGATCCATTTCCATTCCTTTACAGTTAGATTGTATTCTCCTAATGCAAATCAACCACCCCATTCTCACCACACATAAATTTTCTGCCATTTTTTTTTTTAAACTATTTTCCAGACTCAATTTTTTAAAGCCACTTTGCTTTCATTCTGATTACTCAGAAAAATTGCTTTTCTTTATTGTGATACACTGGCCTTTTCTATTGGGTTTTCTGAAAATGTCCATATTAGATATTTTTTATTACTTATTATTATCACAACATTTTTTCATTACTTTTACCTTCTACCCAAATAATAAATTCAGAGAGTAGTGTGGTAGTGCTCTTGTGTGCATTGAGGGCATTTAGCACAAATTTCTGAACTCACAGTCTCAATGAGCCTCTCCCAGTTTGGTAGATCACAATAAGAATAATCTCAGGAGGGGCGCCTGGGTGGCTCAGTCATTAAGCGTCTGCCTTCGGCCCAGGTCAGATCCCAGGGACCTGGGATCGAGCCCCGCATCGGGCTCTCTGCTCTGCAGGAAGCCTGCTTCTCCCGCTACCATTCCCTTTGCTTGTGTTCCCTCTCTCGCTGTGTTTCTCTCTGTCAAATAAATAAAATCTTAAAAAAAAAAAAAAGAATAATCTCAGGAAATTCATTACATTTCTTCATCCCTGAACATTTCTATTCTTAAAGTTACTTACCCTTTCCATGCTACATGTTGCAGGAAAAGGAGCCATGAACAAGGTCAAGTTTACCTTCAGGCTATGTTCCGCCGAATAAATTTATAAAATTAATACTCTGGGGAACAGATGAATGGTATCCCTTAAGGCCCCCGGAAATGTAATATACTGTTAAGTTGATCTTGAAGATAATATTAGGAACCCTATCAGTTTACAAAAATCTTGTTTACATAACAACTGTTTATATAGGATTGACCCTATGTCAGTCACTTTCCTATTTTATAAATATCAACTCATTTAATCCATACCTATTTTATAAATATCAACTCATTTAATACCATACCTAACCCTATAATATAGAGTTCACTTTTTTCCATTTGATAATAAGAATACTGAATCTAATAAAGGTTAAATGATTTTCTTAAAGTTACAGCTAGTAAGTGACAAGCATAGGACTCAAACACAAGAAAGCTGCTTCCAGAATTTGTGCTGTCACCTGCTGGGCTAGTCTCAACAACTCTTTAATGCTGTTTTAAGAGCCTACCCTCAAACTTTACCTTCATTCAGTAGACTGAATATTTAATGTGTAACAGCAAGAAATTAGATCAAGAGGTTAGAATCTGAACTGACAGAAAATTTATTTAGCAAGAGATGGGGGTAAAAATGTGGTTTATTTGTTTTCTGTCAAGGATCAGTGACCCTCAGTATTAGAAGAAAAGAACTAATAGTGAAAAGTAATTTATAAATATTCTGTGTCTTTGTACCAACGTATAAAAGAGATCTACTTGCCTCCTTTTAAAATTAAGAAAGGATAAAGGTGCAGCAACTGCCTCTGGCTTCTCTATCAATTCTGTACCATTCATTATACAACTATTCATAACCTTAATTTGATTAATCTTTGCCCCTTATGTAAATTAAGTTAGCTTTAGGGAACAACAAAAAAATTATCTTAGAGAGTGTTACTTTGATTCCTTGCTGCTGAGACAAGATATGGGTAGAAATACCAGAGAGAACAGAAGAGCCTTTCCAATGTGTCTGGGTGGCAAGTGCTTAAGTGTCAGCCAAAGCACACGCTCTGGTTCTCAGATTTTTCCATCAGTTGGAAGCAAGCACTATATTAGTTAATGGGAAACAGAAATAAATTATACACAACCTGTTTCTTTCAAGTATCTCTCAAACTGGTAAGAAAAGCAGACAAAATATAAAAATAGCATTTATAAGTACCTTGTGGTATACATTCTGTGTGCTTAATTCATCACTTATCAGATGGTATTAGTACAAATTCAATGAAAAGTTTACCTTGATTCATACTTTTTTTAAATAAAGTTGATACTTTTAAGCATCAAATGTATAATTAATTTAAAGCCAAGTAAATATGGTAGAATACTTACTAAATTAAATAAATATAATAATCTTAACACTAGTATTTTAAGCGTGTTGACAATTTTAAAGATTTCTTAACTAAATAAAACTGTCTTCCAGTATAAAAAGACAACATTAGGGGATGGCAGAATCGAAGTCTCAGAGTTAATCAGAAGTCCATTGATTTTGGAGGAAAAAAAGAAGAATAAAAACGATGAATAAGTGAAGCCAAATGAAACCAAAACCTATAAATTAAGACTTTAAGACAGGAAGTTCATAGCAAGGAAGAAGTATCTTGCTACCTAACATGTCAGTCTGATAGCTGAGAATAAATCATGACTGAGAGTACTAACAACATGAATACACACATGCACACAAACACAAATATACACATACCTGATACAAGGACAGGATAAACATAACACATCTGCTAGAAATGAAACATCATCACCTTTCTTACAGAAGCCATATAAATGGAAACAAAAACATTATTTTATGATTTCTAGTGATATCCATCCTAGATTTATTTCTCAGTAAAAAAGTATAATGAAAGATATTTTTCTATAGTCGTTAGTAAATCATTGTGTTTGTTGTTTTACTGTTTATATGCTAAGTTGTAAAAAAGAATATTATAATGAGAAATATTCCCTTTAAGTCTCTCTTGCATTGTTGGTGGGAAAGTGAATTGGTGCAGTCTCTGTGGAAAACACTATGAAGGCACCTCAAAATTTAAAAATAGAAATAACCATATGATCTAGTAATTCCACTACTGGGTATTTACCCAAAGAAAAGAAAACACTAATCCAAAAAGATATTTACACCCCTGTATTTATCAATACCAATAGCCAAAATATGGGAGAAAATATGGGAGAAACATCAATAGATGGACACTTAAGTTTCTCCCAAATTTTGGCTTTTGGTATTGATAAATACAGGGGTGTAAATCAGCATACACACACATATGCGCGCGCACACAACACACACACATGTATACTACATATGTTTATGTCTGTATGTGTATGACTCAGTCATAAATGTGGCTCAGCCATAAAAAATAATATCTTGCCATTTTTGATAACATGGATGGACCTGGAAGATATTATGCTAACTGAAATAAGTCAGTCAGGGAAATACAAATACCCTGTGATTTCACTTATATGTAGAATCTAAAAAACAAAGCAAACACCGAAAACAAATTCATAAATACAGAACACAAAGTGGTGATTGCCAAAGGAGAGGGGGGTGGGGAGAATAGGTGAAATAGGTGAAGGGGATTAAAAGATACAAACTTTCAGTTATAAAATAAAGAAGTCATAGGTATAAAAAGCACATAGGAAATGTAGTTGATAATATCGTCATACGGTGACAGAGAGTAAATACACTTACCGAGGTGAGCACTATGTCACGTATGAAACTGTGCAATGACTATGTTGTACACATGAAACCAATATAACATTTATTTTTTTTTTAATTTTAAAAGATTTTATTTGGGGGACAGCACGAGAAGCAGACTCCCTGCTGAGCAGGGAGCCCAACATGGGACACGATCCCAGGACCCCAGGATCAGGACTTGAGCGGAAGGCAGAGGCTTAATGTACTGAGCCACCCAGGTGCTCCCCATATAACATTTTATGACAACTATACCTCAATAATAATTTTTTTAATTAAAGGATAAACGAGGGGAAAATATTCCATTTATGTGCCTTTTCTAATAACATGATTATTTTAATTGAACACACAGATGCAAAATACAAAATCTCAAATGATGAAGAACTTATGCTTGTGACAGCACTGAATGCACTTCATGCTGTATAAATGTGAATTTCTGCGCAGTACTTAAACATTCAAACTTTCTCATCTTGCGAGGGTCTACAAGCATGTCATAGCATATGACGAAGGATTTAATAAACATAAAAGTCACCACTTCCTCCACCATATTGCACTTGATTGCAATCAGCATGTTACAACTACAGTCTAATTATAAAACGTCAAATGTTTCATCCGCTTTTTTAGCATAGCTCTGTGCCGCATCTGTGGTCACTGGCCCATTGAACATAAATTTTAATTCCTTTTATGTTCAATTTGAATCTGAATTACGCAGTTGATGCTAAACTATACCAGAATTAAAACTCCCTTGAAGATAACTTGTCTGGTGAACTATTTTCAGGGACATGATTTCCCAAACATCTCTTGCATCACTCATGCAAATGAGCAATATTTTTGAGAAACTTGTTCTGCTTGCATTTCTAGAATTTCAATTCTGAGGTATTAAGGAACACAACAGAGGAGGTAACCATGAATTCATATTCTTCACTATTCTTGATAATAATTATTTGACTGGATAAGAAATGGGATATCTAATAAATGTGTTTATTAATATAAAAGTCGAATATTATGGAAAGCTTTATTTTCCTTACATTGTTCTACTCTTCTAGCTTGTCAGAGACCGCTATTTTCAGAATTAGATGTTTATACATCCAGTCCAGATATTTAAATATTTGATACATAAATATATACCATCGATTTAGTCAGTACTTATTGGCTATTTACTCTATGTTGGGTACTGGTGAGGAAATAAAACCAAGTCTCTCTGTTCAGGATGCTTTCATTGCGTCCCCGATATCTACTTAAATAGTTGGTGAGTGACTGTTAATATTTCCTTGGCATATTTCTTTTTCTTTTCTTTCAATTTTCCTGGGTAATTTTAAATTAAGTATATGTCTTGAAAACCCTGTATAGATTTTGTGTTTATCTAAATAATCTATTTCTATATCTCCTTCGCCTATTTTTGGCTGCTCCCCCAACCCTTCCCTGTCTCTGGGATAAAAATATCAGCTCCCTGTGATGTACATCGTGAAACTAATGGGATATTGTATGTTAATTATACTTCAATAAAAAAAGAAAACTGTTAGTCTACTGCCTTTAAAATGGACTTCTAGTTTTTAAGTGCTTTTATGTTAAAATATTTGGACTTTAAAATGATATTTTAAGCTCTTTATTTAATTTCTTTGTCTTTTGACTTATCTTCATTAGTTTCGTTATTTGACTTTACCCTATTCTTTTCCTTTTCTTCATCTGCGCGTGCTGTAGGTGTTTCCTTTTTGCCTTTTTGCACTATCTAAATGTTAAAGACAAACGTCCTATTTCTATTATGGTAATGATTACTATTATATTTTTACAATGTATACCTAAAAATGTCTAAAATAATCAATATTTTTACCTGCCTCCACACAATGTAAGACCTTGGACATTTTGACTATTGCTGTTACTGATTGACCTCCCTCATGAGAATCTGGTTTACTATTTTAATTCCTTTTATTTGGCTCATCATGAGTCATCTTACTTTTACAGTCAATACTTATCTAGAATTAACAACATATTTTCCTCATAGTTTATTTCCTCAATTTGTATATTAATTTTATTATCTTATATTCCACCAAAGTTGCTCTTGAGTATTCCATATGCCTAAATATGGGATTTATACCTATAGAAGTTTATACTTCACTCTTTCTAGAGGACCTGTGAATTTATCTGTTATGAATACTTGTTTCATTAATTAATTTTGTCAGGTACCCTGTTTTATGGCAATAAAGCAGCTCTGGCTGCTTTGTACCGTTTTTTTTTTTTTCTCTAGCACGTGACTGTAGGATGATTACACTTTCTCTTATGACTTCAAGGGAGCACAAAGAAAACAAGCCAGTAGATGAAGGGCTCTCCCAAATATCAGGAGCTCCCCTTCTCCCACAGTTATTTGGAGTATCTTGTTATTGTTGTGGTTGTTTAATATTATTTGCATGTAAGAATTCTAAAGTTTGTTGCAAAAAGTTTTCTGTCAATTCAAAATTGAATGTAAATAGAAATAAAATAATTAAATAATGCATCTGGTTTTAGTTGCCCTTATAGTGGAATTCTATAAAATTTGCATACTGATAATTTGATAATTTACTAAAACTGAATTCAAGTTAGCCTCTACCACTATGTAAATCTGAAAACTTGGTGGAGTTACTGAGTATTTCTGAGCAGCAGTATCTTTGTCCATAAAATTAAAGAGTCTCTACTAGGTCATCTCTATTTTAATCTGCAAGCTTCAAAATCCTAGGAAATTAAAGTTATATCTGAACAGCTGGGAAAGAAATGGAAATACTTTCCTTAATCTGATGTATTTACATAGCAAAATCATGTCCTAGAATTTCACATGGAAGGAGCTGAAGGTCATCTTGTTTGAGCCTCTCCATTGGTGGATGACTGTAGGGAAGTTCTGTGAGGTTAGATGATCTCTTCAGATAGCTTCTGTGAAAAAGTCAGGACTGGAATTTTATCTTTCCTAAATCTTAATATACTAGTCTTTCTTTGGTACTGTTGTTTTCCGTCTTCGACAATCCTTAAGTTGTTTTTTTATTTTTATTTTTTTTAAAGATTTTATTTATTTATTTGACACACAGAGAGAGGTTGCAAGTAGGCAGAGGCAGGCGGGGGGTGGGGGAAAGCAGGCTTCCTGCTGAGCAGAGAGCCAGATGCGAGGCTCAATCCCAGGACCCTGAGATCATGATCTGAGCCGAAGCAGAGGCTTAACCCACTGAGCACTCAGGTGCCCCCTTAAGTTTTTTTTTAAATAATATATACTTATAGTTACCTGTTGGGAAGATTATCTACAGTGAAGTTCCCATTCAGTGTGAGAACTGAGTATGTAATTTCCAATCTGTGTTAAATGGAACTCTAACATTCTAGGAGTCATTTCTTTAGTAGATTTAACTCTTATGGAAATATTTATTTTTTATGTATGTGATGTGTTTCTGAATCTGGCTTCTCTGTCTTCTGATATTATCTCCACTATTCCTTAAAAAGCTACATTTTTTTTTTACCAGTATCTATCTCAAATCACAAAGTTAAGAGCATTTATTATTACTGTTTTTTTGCTAAAACAGTTTATATCTTAGATCCTAATAATGAACAATATTTCAGGGATTAACTGCTGGCAAGTTGCAGGCTCTTAGTAAATATTTGTTAAATAGAAAATACAAACTATATATTAAGATAATTGGGGATTAACCAAGTTGTATAAATGAAAAGAGAACTGTATTTTTAATTGATGACTACATATTAGCGACAATGCATTCCCCACAAAAATGATTTCTATTTTTGCTTCTAGGGTGTTTTCATACATTTAAATATAGCAAAATTAAGCATGTATTTTTAGACTATGGGAATTATTTAAATGAACCATCAAAAAGATTACAGATAATGACTATTTTGATATCCTTAATAAAGGACATGTACTTTTAAGTTGTCACTTGGTTCACAGAAAATAATTTCATGATAGCTCCATTTTGATCTTTATCTTAATATTTACTGCTTTTCTCAATTTTATTAAAATATTAGCCCACTCTTCTAAGTCTAACACTTAACCACAATCATATTTTTTTTTTTTGCATTTTTTTATTTTGCTTTGGCTGTCTAGCCGTAATCATTTTTACAACAAAATGCCTGCAAAGAGGAACAACACTGAACACTCAATTGTACAGAATTTTTAGGATTCTCAACATCTTTCAAGGTATAGAATAACTGTCAATGTACTAGATAAATGATTTTGGGTGGTGGTGGAATTTGTTCAAGAGAATTTGTCAATTTATTTATTTATGAGCTCGTCCCTGATGGATGTGGCTGTGCATAATTTCTGAGAGCATGCTGAAGTACATGCTGTGTTTTGCCTTTTTCAGAAAGCCAGTTAGCCCTGCGAGGAATCTATATTTTCATCCTTCTCTGAGAGGTGCTGATTCCGTCACTCAGTGCCTTTACGCATAAACATTTTGTGGTTCCTAAAAATACGCACTATGCAAACTTTCAGCAATAATTTATGAAGAAAAGAAACATTTCCAGCTTGTTTGAAAATAGAACAGACAGTAAAAAAAACAAGTGCCTGTAGACAAAGCACATAAGGACTGTACAGGATAGATTTCTAAGAAACAATACTGATCCCTTGGGCGATACCAGAGCTGCTTTTGCAGAGCGGCCAGAAAATAACCATGAAAACAATCCCAAATATCTGAATCAGCAGCAGTTTTACTCTATGCTCCTACAACTTAACAAAGAGACTTTTAATAGCACTGTGAATCTACTCCAAGATCAACTTCTCCATCTACTGGCTAAAGGTCAAATTTTGATTCTTATTAGTTACAAAAATCATGAATTTATTTGTGTGTGTTCATGTGAATATGTTTTCCATGATGAACACCTTATTAACTAAAGACATAATTTGCTTTTTTAAAGATTTATTTATTTATTTGAGAGAGACAGAGAGAAAAGGAGGGAGTATGTGAGTGGGAGGAGGGACAGAGGAAGAGAATCTCAAGCTGAGTCCCCACTGAGACTCCTACCACCCATGACATATGACCTGAGCGGAAACCAAGAGTTGGACACTTAATGGACTTAACCACCCAGGCACCCCTATAGCTTTCTCTCTTGAAATTACAATACCGTATGATTCAAAGAATCACAAAGTACATTTTGGAAACAATATTATTACCTTAAAGAATAAATCAAGCTGATGATTTGATTTGTTTTGGAAAGTTACTAATTTTATTATATTGTGATTAAATAATTTAATCTCTTTCTTCTCAAACATCAACTATTTGAACTGGCTGTTGAGGAATTTCTTGGTATACTGGCATGTAGAAAGTTCATCTCTACTTGCTCAGTTTTATAGGCACTTGTAATATCACACTTTAGAGACTCATTATGGGTTTTTTGCTTCATCTGTTTTCAAACAGCAGTCAGATTGACAGATGATCTTACTCAGAGAATCTTAAATTTCAACTTGGAAATCAGACTAAGAAATTAATAGAAACCAAAAACTTATTGCTAACCACAAATTAGCAACTTCAGTTTAGTAGTAAAACATGTTTGGCAATCTGAAAATGGTGTTAAATGAATGAGAGCATATGGCAAATGTTCCTCACAGTGAACTCTTGGTTCCTAAGAATTTTACAAGACTTATTACTTAGTCTGTCAACTACTTACATGTTTTTTTACAAATTTTCTATACATGTTATATCTCACCTGTCTTAAACAATATATCCTTGTCCTTCTCACTAATTCTAAGTATCTGTAACTATAATCGCTTCTCGGCCTTTTGGCTAAGATCAAGTGAAACTATAGATTGTCATCATTTGGATGCCTTAACTGCCAACACAAAGGAGTCTCACATTTCACAGATCCATTCTCTCATAGAAATAAGACCATGCTGAGTACTCTGGCTTCTCTGACTCTTCTATCCTATCAAATGCTTTTCTGACTGGTTTTAAGTTCTTTTTATAATTTCTCATAACCACTTCATAATAACTATCTAGGAGGACAGGTTACACACCCCTTGCTAGAAGCTTTTAGAACAGACTTTTTCTGTGTGTGTTTGTGTGTGTGTGTGTGTGTGTGTGTGTGTGTGTGTAGTTTTTTGTTTGTTTATGTGACCGTAATGTGATTGAACTTTCTGTGGTTCAGAATATTCCAGCCGTGATGGGTAGGATCTATCTTATCTCTTTCTGGAGTTCCTTCCTCTTCTCTGGTTTCATGGAACTCCTTCGGAGGCATGTCACTGCACTCACAAACCATCCCAGTGTGTCTTTCTCACACCTTCTCTTTGCACCGTCATTACACATCGCCAGGCTTCTGGGTTGTATCATTTAAAAACTGCCATTGCCAAGCCCAATTTTCATTGAAATCACCCAGGGATGCTTTATACCACCACTTCTGATCCCCTTCCCCTTTCTGTAGGTGTTTCAGTCTAAGATTTCAGCTCTTCCTCTTGACTCTGCTCATAGAATCACCTCTGCATCAATGCACAGGATGCTGATTGCTACAGCTTGCCAGGAAACACTTTGCTCCTCCAAGGACTCATTGCTCACTTCCATGAATCTGAAAGAATATAGAGGTCCCTACTGTACCCACAGATCATTAGATGTCACATCACTGAGATTTAAAACATATATGAGTCATTCTTTCAACATATCTATGGTACAATTGTGGTTGGGGTCGGGCAAAATGAGTAATTGTCATATACTATACACAGAACTATTCCTTGCATAAGGCTCTCAGCTCCTGGTCCTATGATTAGATTATCACCCAGATTCTTTTTTTCCCTGGGGAATTTTCACACAGGAATCCTGTAGACCTCACTCCCATACCCTCGTAAGACCTACCACTAATACAAGCCTACTAGACATGTCTTCATATATGCAAATCCTAGCTAGTCAGTATTCTTGGATGCTCCTTTTAGGGTTTTTCCTCAGTTCTTATTTAAATCAGTGGATGCTGATCTTGAAGAGAAGGGGTGCCAAACTACATACGTGATGTCTGCTACAAACATAATTATTTTTGTAAAACCATCATTGTGGTGTGCACGTGTAGTGCGCATGACGTTCTTTAAGCGATGGGTTCTTTAAACAGTGATGAGTAAACAGGAGATTGCCTTAGAGAGTTTATCGCCATGGTGTGAAAGGGTTTTCACACGAATTCCAATTAGCACTGTGGGAAGATGTCAGTTCAATAAAAAAGAGGGTAGGAGAGGAGATACTTTAGGTTTGGGGCAGGAGAAGAGAAGACCTCTTTGAGAAAGTGTTTTTTGAGCCAAGTCCCCTTGAGTCAGTGATGAATGAAGCAAACCTATTTCAAGTAAGGGAAATAATATGTGGATATCTGTGAATGTAATAAAACCTTTGCATCAGTCAAAAATTTACATAAGAGATAAGTGAGTAAAGCAAAATGGGTGAAAGGGCACAGGGAAACATTATGAGATTGGTCCATGAGCACTAGAGATTAAGAATGTCAGTGAAAATATACAACATAACAAAAAGATATATCATAATTGAAGAAAATAGAACACAATTCTTTTATGTAAGAATTATTTTATTAAGACTTTATATTTCTAAAGCAGTTTTAGGTTCATAACAAAATCGAAAGGAAGGTGCACACATTTCCCATATACCCCCTGCCTTGGCTCATGCAATACCCTCCTTCCCATTATCATCATCCTCCACCAAAGCAGTACCTTTGTTACAAAACATGAACTTACATTGACACATCATAATCACCCAAAGTTCATAGTTTATAGTTTTCTCTGGGAGTTGTATATTGTGCGGGTTTTGGCAAATATATTATGACATATAGCCATCATTATAGTTATCATACAGAGTATTTTCACTGCCCAGAAAGTCCTCTGTGCTCTGCCTCTTTATTCCTCCCTGCTCCCTTAACCCCAGCAACCAGTGATCTTTTTACTATCTCCATGGTTTCGCTTTTTTGAGAATGCCATATAGTTGGAAGCATACAGCATGTAGCCTTTTCAGAATGGCTTCTTTCACTTAGTAATATGCATTTGAGGTTCCTCCATGTTTTTTCATGGCTTGGGAACTCATTTCTTTTTAGCCCTGAATAATATTCCATTGTCTGGATGTACCATAGTTTATCCATTTACCTACTAGAGGACACTGTGGTTGCTTCCAAGTTTTGTCAATTATGAATAATTGACATAATTCAATTATGAATAATGCTGCTATAAATACCATAGGGATGCTTTTGTGTGGACATAAGTTTTCAACTACTTTGTATAAATAACTAAGGGGTGTGATTGTTAGATCTTATGGTAAGAGTATTTTAATCCCACCAGCAACATATGAGAGTTTTTGTTTTTCCATATCCTCACCAGCATTTGGTGTTGTCAGTGTTCTCGATTTTGGCCATTCTAATAAGTGTGTTATGGTATCTAATTTTTGTTTTAATTTTCATTTTCCTGGCACAATGACATTATGATAAAGAGAATCTTTTTTTTTTTTTTTAAGATTTTATTTATTTATTTGACAGAGAGGAGAGAGATCACAAGTAGGCAGAGAGGCAGGCAGAGAGAGAGGGGGAAACAGGTCTCTGCTGAGCAGAGAGTCTGATGCAGGGCTCGATCCCAGGTCCCTGAGATTATGACCTGAGCCGAAGGCAGAGGCTTAACCACTGAGCCACCCAGGAGAATCTTTTCATGTGTTTATTTAGCATCTATATATCTTCTTTGTGAGGTGCCTGTTAAGGTCTTTGGCTCATATTTTAATCAGGTTCTTTGTTTTCTTGTTGTTGAGTTTTAACAGTCCTTTGTCAAATATCTCTTTTGCAATTACTTTCTCCAAGTTTGTGGCTTGTCTTTTCATTCTCTTGACATTGTTTTTCTCAGAGAAAGTTTTTTATTTTAATACAGTCAAGCTTATAAATCATTTCTTTTAAGGATTGTGCAGTTATTGTTATATCTAAAAAGTCATTGCCTTAATAAGATCATCTAGGTTTTCACCTCTGTTGTCTTCTGGGAGTTTTATAGTTCTGCATGTTATTTTTTGGTCTATGATCCATTTCGAGTTAGTTTTTGTGAAGTGTGTAGGGTTTACTACTACTTCTCCTCCTCTTCCTCCTCCTCCTCCTCCTCTTCATCCTCCCCGTCGTTGCCCTCCTCCTCCTCGCCTCCTCCTCCTCTCCTCCTCCTCCTTCTTCTTCTTTTTGTATGTGGATATCCAGTTGCTCCAGTACCAATTTGAAAAGACTATCTTTATTACATTGCTTTTATTCCTTTGTCAAAAATCAAAGGGACACCTGTGGCTCAGTCAACTGAGCATCCAACTCTTGATTTCAGCTCAGGTTATGATCTCAGGGTCATGAGATCGAGTGCTCATCAGGGGAGTCTGCTTAAGATTCTTCTCCCTCCCTCCACCTGGCTTGCTCATGCACATGCACATTGCGCAAGTGTGCATACATGCTCTCAAATAACTAAATAAATCTTTTAAAAAATCAGTTGATTATATTTATGTAGATCTATTTCTGGGCTCTCTATTCTGTTTCGTTGATCTATTAGTCTGTTCCTTCACCAATACCACACTGTCTTTTTTACAGAGGGACGGAAAGAGAGAGAAAGAGAGAGAGAGGAGGGGCAGAGGGAGAGGGAGAGAAGGAATCTTAAGCAGGCTCCATCCCCAGCGTAGAGCCCAATCTGGGGCTCAGTCTCACAACCCTGAGATTATGACCTGAGCTGAAATCAAGAGTAGGATGCTTAATTGAATGAGCCACCCAGGCCCCTCTGGGTACCACAGACAGTACCACACTGTCTTGATTACTATAGCTTCATAGTAAGTCTTAAAGTTGGGTAGTATCAGCCCTTCAACTATGTTCTTCTGCTTTAATTTTGAATTGGTTATTCTGAGTCTTCTGCCTTGTTAGTTGAGTATTTTTAAATAATTTATTGGAGTCAATAAAAATAAATAATTTATTGGAGTCAAATGGAGAAACATGCTATACTATAACTAAGAAAAAATAGCTCAGAAAAGAATTTGCAGTTTTTTTTATATATTTAAACTGTATTATAAAATGAATAAAGTTCTGATTCCACATTTGTATTTAGTTATTCTAAATCTACTACTATTACTGGTTAATTGGACCCATTGAGCTTTTTATACTACCAAAGAACACATTACTTGTTATTACAGATAGGTATCTCAAATGAGCATGAATTCTTGGTGATTATGATAGGCAAGATTTTAGACTCTTGTTAGCATTCTGAATAAAAATGATGTGCATGAAAACAAAATAATGTAAAATTTTAAGTTGGAAGTAATGGATGCCTAAGAGAAATAAAGATATCAATCACGAAAGAAAGACTGTAAATAGTTAATATTGGTTTTATAAAGCTCAAACTAAAACTAAAACCATGATATTATTTTTTTAAGTTTTAAAAAGATAATCTTTGGGGTACCTGTATGGCTCTGTTGGTTAAGTGTCTGACTCTTTCTTTCAGCTCAGGTCATGATCTTGGTGTTGCGGGCCTGAGCCCCACATCAGGCTGCACACTCAGCGTGGGGTCTGCTTAAAATTCTCTCCCTCGGGGTGCCTGGGTGGCTCAGTCGTTAAGTGTCTGCCTTCGGCCCAGGTCAGATCCCAGGGGCCTGGGATCAAGCCCCGCATCGGGCTCTATGCTCTGCAGGAGGCCTGCTTCTCCCGCTACCATTCCCTCTGCTTGTGTTCCCTCTCTTGCTGTGTTTCTCTCTGTCAAATAAATAAAAAAATCTTTAAAAAAAAAAAAAAGATTCTCTCCCTCTACCTCCACCTCTGCTTCTTTCCCTACTCACACTCTCTCTCTAAAATAAATAATATTTGGGAAATATAATAAAAAAGAAAAAGTTCTCCATGCTTTCTGGATAAGAGGAAGTCTCATATCCTGATGAACTGTTATTTTTTAAACTATTTTTAGAGAGCAGACAGCAGGTTTACAATTCATGTCATGAGCCATAAAAATATTTTTCTAAGAATCTATCCAAGATAAAATATACGTGCATAGATTTATACATGAAGACTTTCATTAGTGTGGGTCCTTTAGGATTAGTTATCAACATCATGGAGAATGTTTCAGGAGTTTGTAAACAGTTTCAGAAGAAAGGAAACGTGAAGCAGATCAAGATTTAAAGCACAGACCGAGATTTAAAGCAATTAAAGAGCCTTTGCAAGAGTATTATGAAAAATTCAGGAATGTGGCTCGTGTTTCTAGGGCAGTGTTTTCAAACTTTAAAGTCCCCATAAACACCTTGAGATCTTGTTAAAAGCAAATTGTGATTCAATAGGTCTAAGAAGGACCTGAGATTCTGTGTTTCTAACAAGGTCCCAGGTGGTGCTGAGGCTGTGTACTCACTGCATTTAGTAGCAAGGTCTAGAGAACATGTATGTGAGAGGAGATGACTGTGAGGCTACCTTTTATGCTTACCAGACTCTTTTATTTTTAAATAAAATACAATTATTCGGCTCTTATATTTTATTTAAAAATAAAATATAACTTATTTTTAAATAAAATATAAGAATATAAGATTAAATAAAATATAAGAATATAATTAATATG
>CM053604.1:129951078-129970411 GCA_028646535.1 Procyon lotor | reverse complement strand
AAGAATATAATTAATATGTAATTTTTGGGCAGAGAATATGAGTTAAATTTTCATACTTAGTGTTAAAATAATACAATCACTGACATATAGTTCATATACTCCTACTGAACTTATTCTTATATGAACTCAGTACTGAGCTTTTTCCAAGTGTTTTCTTCAGTGATTTCATAACAGTTGTGCCTACATAAGATACACCCATGAAGACATCTGCATTTATAAATGAGATGACATTGGCATAGTTGTGTTAAGTATTTTGAGTTCACTTTCATTTACACAGGAATTAGTAACTAGGGAAAAATGGCACAGAAAAGAAGGCACAAAAAGTGCAACTCTTTAATATAGTAAAATGGAGAAGCAGTCATACAAGGATTACTGGAGACTGGGGATTCAAGAACTGAGATATTATATTGACTGGAATGTTTTAAAACAAGATCATCTTTTCTGATGAAATAGATTGCAAAGAAATAGATTGTAAAAGTTATATAGGAAAATTAATGTCTTCAGTGTATAGTGGTAGTTCATGTCCTTCGAATCAACCACAACTCTCACTGTGCTGAGTTTCCATCATTGTATGGAAGCATCATTTTAAAATTTAAAGAGTATAAAACTTAGACGTTTGCAGAGATTGTGCAAAGAAGAAGGGAAACCAAAAGCAAAAGTCTTGACTAATTTACTTTATCACTTTTTAAAAAAGATTTTATTTATTTATTTGATAGAGAGAGAGAGATCACAAGCAGGTAGAGGAGAAGGAGAAGTAGGCTCCCTGCTGAGCAGAGAGCCCGATGCGGAGCTCGATCCCAGGACCCTGAGATCATGACCTGAGCAGAAGGCAGAGGCTTTAACCCACTGAGCCACCCAGGCGCCTCCTACTTTATCACTTTTAAGAAGATTCTATCATGAGAGTTTAAATTAACTATAATATTATAATATAACTATAATATTACATCCCTATGCTCAAAGAAAATCATATGATGAATCAAAACTGTATTTACAAGTGAATAATTAGAGTCAATTATATTACTAAACCAGTGGCTCAAGTATTAACAATTTTAATTTGAATTAACATTGCAGATATCTTTTTTATTTTTTAAATTTTTTTAAAGATTTTTATTTATGTGACAGAGAGAAACACAGCGAGACAGGGAACACAAGCAGAGGGAATGGTAGCGGGAGAAGCAGGCTTCCTGCTGAGCAAGGAGCCCGATGCGGGGCTCGATCCCAGGCCCCTGGGATCTGACCTGAGCCGAAGGCAGAAGGCAGACGCTTAACGACTGAGCCACCCAGGTGTCCGCAGATATCTTTTTTTAAAAAATGTTTTTAAGATATCCTTTGGTCATTATTTATAACTTCTTGATTTTTTTTAATTTAGTTACCAAAAGAGAATGAAGTTAGTGTTCTTTCACTGAAAAACATTCATTACTAAAATGCTCATTTTAATACAGTTTTGCATAAAAACTATTACTTAATTCACAGTGAAACATTTACTCTTAATTTCACATAAATCACTATACTGGTTCATCCTGGTGCTATAGATTGTCTATTAAATACTGTTCACTTAAAAGTAGAGGTTGATATATTTGTTAATTTACTATTCTTGAAGAATATAAAGCATGTGGTCCCACATTCACAGTAACTGAATTCAGATGTACCAAATGCTGAGAAAAAAGCTCCTGAGAATACTACATGAGCTAGGAATTAAACATAATCATCAAACAATGCCTGCAGACTCATCAAAACAGAATACTCTACCCCCAGGCCTCTTGACCCTTCAAGGAGGCATTGCCAAAAGGAGGCTGAGGCTGCCAACTAACATTTAAATGGATATTCTGAAGAAGATTTAACCTACTGCTATGAAATTATTTCCTGATTATCTGGCAGTAAGGAATTGAAAACACTAAAGAAGTGTTCTTTTTTTTTTTCATTTTCAGAATACTTTATTACCATTAAGAAATTACTGTTCCCTGGGTTGCCTGGGTGGCTCAGTGGGTTAAGCCTCTGCCTTTGGCTCGGGTCATGACCTCAGGGTCCTGGGATGGAGCCCCCACATCGGGCTCTCTGCTCAGCAGGGAACCTACTTCCCCCTCTCTCTCTGCCTGCCTCTCTGCCTACTTGTGATCTCTCTGTCAAATAAATAAATAAAATCTTAAAAAAAAAAAGAAATTACTGTTCCCTGTTTCTTTCTGTGTTAAATAAAAATCATACTCATTTTACATGAAAAATCACTGAGATTAAGAGATTTACTCATTTACCACAGCTAAAATGAAATCCTATAAAGGGAGTTAACCTGGCTACATTTTAATACTGTCTCTCTAATGATAAGTTGCTTGTTTATGAGGTGTTTTGTTATTTTAAAGGAAACTCTTTTTTTCATTGTCCTAAAGCATTGGTACATAAAATGAGTATGTTTACTCTTACATGTATTATGCTCTGACAGTTGACAAGCATGCTTCTACTTATAAAATATACTAAGAGGACAGGGCTTTGCAGGTACCACTCAACACGTGCATATAAAATGAAGTGTTGTATATCCTGAACCATCTAGTCCAAAGCTGGAACATTTTGAGGAAGGAATTTTTAAAAATTATTTCTATCTGTAGTCCATAAATATTTGTTATAATTCTGCATACAGAATTATCTATACCTATAATATATGACCTATCATAGTTTAATGACAATTGCTTAAAGATGCAAACTGTTTGCATTAAAATGAAATGTTGGCCAATATTAACACTATTTATGGAATAGATTTTCAAAATACATTTTTTTTCTTTTTGAAGAGTATTCAATAATTAGCTTTATTTGTTGTTATGGAATTATGCCATATCAGAATATCAATGTAGCCTGTTAAATTAGAATTGAGATTATTGAGATATTTTATTATTTGCTTATTTTTGTTGAATTTTCCATGATAAAATGTAAGTAGAATCCTGACCATACCTCTCAAATTTTCATCTTTTATTTCAAGTATGCCTTTTTTCTTATAAGCTTTCAAAATGAAATAACAAGCCTGAATAAACAAGTGAGCATATATTTTTAGAAAGTTAATATTTAGAGATTTCCAAAGATTGTTTACCTTTGAAATATCTGGAAAAAGTTATTTTACATTTTTGTGTATTTAAACATTTTCTGTTTGATTTTGATTTGATTTTCCACTGAGTCTCCTCTAGAAAACCAGAACTGTAAATCAAATGCCATGTCTTCCTACACATAGAGACATTTAAGTTAATTTTAAATATATATACATATATACGTGTGTATGTATGTATATATGAGATAACAATTAAACTTTTCTCTATCTTTATATAACCCTGAGTTATTAACTGTAAAAGCATGTGGAAATGAGATGTATGTAATTGTTTGCATCGTTTAGGAAAATACAATCAATTTGGGAGTCATGACCTTTGATGTCGTAATTCAAACAAAATACAAAAGAGAAGAGACTTTTGGGAGAGAGAGATAGTGCAGGGAGAGGAGGAAGGAGGAAGTGGAGGAGAAGGAGAGGCAAGAGGAGGAGGGGACAGGACAGGGAAGAGAAGAGAAATATTACGTCTGCCTCAGTTAGCCATTGAAATATTTATGAAGGAAGCATCATTTGATCTGATTTAGGAAGGACCACACCTTAGGAAAGAAAACATGGAAACTCTTCCAAGTGGCATAAAAATCACGACAATGATCTGGGACTCAACGAGCTCTGAAGTGCCCCATAATACTGAGTCCCAGACTGTGTGTCCTCTATGTCTTCACAAATTTGCACACCCGATGAAGAGGAACAGCAGAGTCCTTTTTATCAATGAGTCAACAAACCTTTCTTGAAATATCATTTTGTATATAAAAATATGCCAGTCACTCTAAAAAAGACAAACACTAAACATTGTTCTTTCCTTTAAGGAGTTAAGAGTTTAGTTGACAGCTAAAGTGCCAACATACTAAAGCAGTTGGAAGCCAAATTTCAATGCAAATGGTTTCATAGATTCTGATTCCAGAAGCCCTAGGGTCTAAACCAGTAGTATCTTTTCAACATTATTACAGCTAAATCTCAATTTGGAAGTGTGGGAAGATAATAAAGAGTGTTAATCTCACTGCTTGTCTATAGGTAATGTACTAAACTGAGTCTCAGAAAAAGATGCAATATATTGCATTGTCCACCTAGGATTCAGTAGTAACTAGAAATTTAAAAGTTTCTATAAGTGACATTATAGAATAGATGCATTTGGAGCTATGATCCCTACTTCTTTTTTTATTCTTTTATTCTTCTTATTCTTTTATTTTTTTTATTCTTTTATTCTTTTTATTCTTAAGTCTTATAAAACCCCTTTAGAGTGGTGTATTAGTTTGCTTGGGCTGTCACAACAACGTGTCATAAACTGGGTGGCTTGAAAAAGAGAAATGTATTGTGTCATGGTTCTTGGAGGCCAGATGTCCAAGATCAAGGTGTCAACAGGGCCACTCCCTCCGAAGGCACTAGAGAAGGGTGTGGTCTGGGCCCCTCTCCCAGCTTCTGGTAGCTCCTGGGCTCATGGCAGCAAAACACAAATCTTCATATGACATTCTTTCTATGAATTACTATGTTCAAATTTCCCCTTTTATAAGGACACTGGTCGTATTGGATTAGAGATCCATCCTAATGACCTTCTCTTGATTGCATCTGTAAAGACTTCAGTTCTAAATGTGGCCATATTCAGAGTACCAGGGACTAGGACTTCGACATCTTTCTTGAGCACCTCCATGCAACCATAGCAGGTGGGCTTTCTCCTTTGTTAACAATGAGGAAGGGAAGACTGAGAAGTGAAATGACCGGGTCCGGGCAGCAGAGCTGGTCTGGGGAGATGCCTCCCAAGGCTTCGCATGGGAGTCACCTGGGGAGTTTCCAAAAGCCCTGCTCCCTGCTCCACTTGAAGAGATTTATTGGTCCCCAGGTGAATCTATGTGTGGCCAAGGTTGAGGTCATTGGAGTTCAAGCCTGGGCAGCCCGCCCCACTGGTGTTGCCTGTGTCCTGGGTTGGAGGGTGTCAGAGCTCCCCAGATGGCCGCCTGCTGGCTCCATCATGATCCCTACTTCTTTTCAATTTTTCTATAGATATATTTTTCTGTACCTGTTCTTTTCCTTATGATTTACTGAATCTAATTCTTCAACTGGGGAAGCAGTCCACATCAATGGTTAATCATTTGTTAGTAAATGTCACCATACGCACCATTACTAAGATTAGCATCTTACAGTGACAATGATCTGTCTATACAAGATCTATACAAGATTAAAGAAGTCAATATACCTCATAATACTTGTTTAACTGTAATCAGTTGGAGGTAGTATGTTCATTCCCATAGTTTGTAAGTGCCATTATCATAAAAAATGCTTTGTTTTCTTGGGGCGCCTGGGTGGCTCAGTCGTTAAGCGTCTGCCAGGTCATGATCCCCGAGTCCTGGGATCGAGCCCCGCATCGGGCTCCTTGCTCAGCAGGAAGCCTGCTTCTCCCGCTACCATTCCCTCTGCTTGTGTTCCCTCTCTCGCTGTGTTTCTCTCTGTCAAATAAATAAAATTAAAAAAAAAGAAAAGCTTTGTTTTCAAAATACTTCTGTTACCATGAACAATATTTATAAAATAGGATAGATTTATTTTTGGTTATGAGCCTACATTTCATTATTTTAGGAAATTGACCTCGTTTTCTAAATCAAGTTCATCATTGTAACTTTCTCAGTCTCTGCAAAAGGCATTTCCTTTGATTTTAAACATTTCATATGATTAGATGGTTACATCAACATGGTACCAGATAGAAAGCTATGTTTGCTAGCACTTCTCCTCAGGTACATTAAATTAATTGAGCATATTGTGGCCTTTGCAGCGTGATCTTTTGCTTGTAAATGATTCATGTTGCGTCCCAACCACAGTGAACAGCAAACTTTCACCAGAAACAGATGGAGGAATGATCTTGGCCGTTTGTGGCAACCTCAGGTTCATCCAGAAAAAACTGAAGTTTGTTGAAAATTGACCTCAATATGCTGTTGGCCAGATTTGATTCACCTCAGGTGTGTGGTTTTACTGAGAAAGTAATCAGCACCAGCAGATGGACCTCTCTGGGTTCACTTTCCTAGGCAATTAAAAATCTGTTGCTAAGATATAGAACTATCAAATATTTTGATATCTCTATGTGGCAGCTCTTCCGATCGATTAATGACCCTAAAAATAAAGATCTGCTCCCTTTATTCCTTCACCCCAGATTACCTTATTAGGCATACTTTTCTATTATTAGGAGGCAAAAAACAGTTCTTTTCTTTTAGGTAAATTCAAACAAAATAAAAATCATCTTTCTAAAGTAAACGTTAAGGTAATCAAACATCTTTCACTGTGTTCCCCACTGCTTTCCTGTAATATGCCTTTTTCCCTACATACTCAGACATTATTCACATTTTTAAAAAAGAGCAAACAACTTTTCCATGTCTTTTCCATATAGTGCAATAGTTTTGTACTATGTTAAGTGATGATGTATTACTGTCTGCTTACTTAACTATAGTAGTGCTTCCAATCTGGTGGTAAGAGATTTGTTATCAGTTGTATTTGTAATTTACAGTCATTGACCCACTCATGCTTTTTTGTCATACTTTCTTATTCTCATGACCATGAACAGAATTTTATGAGACAGATACCCAGACCAAGTGGCAAAGTTAAGAAAGGTCCATTTATAGAATAGAATTTATGAAGTCCAATTTGTGCCAAGTAGATAACTTGATTGGATGGCATATGTCAAATGGGCAATTAATTACTTTATGAACATTTTCCCTCCATGGGAATTCTTTCTCTGCAACAGCTATGAAACACAGAATTGTATCTAAGTCAAAGGATTTAGCTTTGTATATTGTTAATAGTCCTACAACTAAGAAGAAAAAGTTTAAGGCATATAAATTATTTCATGTGAATGCAGTGAATGCAAAGTAAAATTATTTGCTCATGCTCAGCCAATAATTAGAACAATTGTTAAAAAAATTTAAAATAAGAAGGAGTTCTCCTAATCTGATCTATGTTATAAAAACAGTTATTTCTAAGGTTGCCGTAAAATCATGAACACTACCTCAAAAACTAATGAGGTTTTTGGTGGTGACTAACATAACATAATAAAAAAAAATAAAGTTTCCATAAAAAGTTAATTCTTTATTTCAGCCAGGGTTTATTGAGTACTTATAAGGCCTAGCATTAGTCTATATGGTACTTTTGGGCGAATTAGTCTATATGGTACTTTTGGGTGAAAAAATACCCCTCCAGGAGGTCATAGTCCTACACTAGGAGGCAGTGCTAGCAACAGCGCAGAGGCTGGAATTAAACCACCCTTCTTCTCAGACTGCTACTCTTGTGTACTGAGCAACCTGCTAGAGTGATATAAGATGGTCCTGGAACCTAAATATCTAGGAATGGGGAAATCAATGATGAACAAAACAGGGGTTGTCTAAGCCCTGAGAAGAAGTACAAATGTGTAAAAAGGCAGACACAAGAGAATTAATTACACAAATGTTATTATAAAGGGGTGCTAAATGCCTTGAAAGAAAATATAAATGGAGAATATTACTGGAGAAACTTGATTTATACTGAGAGATCTAGATAGTCTTCTATGAGGAAGTGATGTTTAAACTGAGTTTTGAAGCATGAGTAGTAATTAAGCAACAGAGCATGGGGAGGAGGATGTATTAGGGAGAAGGAACAGCCTGCTATGACATGTGGAAAAGGAACTTTCCCATACTTCGAAAGTGAAAAGGGAGCCTCTGTTCCTGGAGCTTAATGAACAAGCCTGGAGTTTTGTTAAGTAAGATCCAGGTTGTACAGAATCTTTGAGTTGTACGTTCAGAATTTTAACCTTTTTTATCCTAAATGTAATGGCCAAACCCTGAAGAATGTTAAGGGAAGAAGTAATGTGAGCATACATGTGTTGAAATAAAATCACTCCGGCTTTTATGGTGAAAACAGCTTGGAGAAGGGAAAAATACATAAAGGGAGGGAGTAAAGGGATTTTGCAATAGTCTAGGTGGGAGATGATGATGCTTGGTGTAAGAGTTGCCATGGGTGATGAGTGAATTTTAGAAATGCTTCATTGACCTTTGTGATGAACTGAAGATACCAAGGTTGATGCCCTGGTGTGAGTTATTAGCAAATGGATGACTCAAGTTACCACTTAGGAGAAGGGGATTGCTGGAAGAGGAACAAATTTGGTTATCAGATGTTCTTTCCAGAGAGGTGTTTGAGATTTGCTCAAAAATACATCAACGAGGTATGAGTCAACTGACCTTTAGAAAGACTGTAAAGTGGAAGTTAGAGCTTGCCAAATAGTAATCCAAGAGGAATGAAAAAAAATCACCAGGACAAAGAGATACCACAAAGACCGTGAGCACACATGAGCTTCATCTCAACTGTATTGAATGAAGCTGAGGTGTCACATAAATTAAATGCCCATTGGATTTAATAAATTTATGTCACTGATGACCTTAGCAAGGAAAGTTGTATTAAATTGTATTAAAAAATGAAAAGAGAATGGGATTTGTAAGCAACTTCTGCTATGAGAAGTGCGGCTGTAGAGAGATTACTAAAACTAATATAAAGAGGATGACACATCTATATCTATATAGAATAGGTGAGATATATGTATGTGTGTGTATATAATGCATATATGTGTATAATATATATGTATATATATTTAAAAGCATATATGTCTAATGTATATCCAAATATTGACAGGAAGATAAAGTATAAAGAGATAGGCTTAAATGCAGGGAAATGTTTGAATAATCCATAGGGAGACATCCCTGAATCTCTGATAAAGGAAGATCCAGAAACTATATGGAAAGCCCAGTTTTTATCATAAAGAGGTGTGCATCTTACATTCCCACAAAAGGAAGAAAGAAAGAGAGGATGATTATAAGCAGTTATTGGTGGTCAAGATTCATGAGAGGGACACTGAGAGATGCCTTTGCTGTTGGAATGAAGCAAATCCATTCGGTGAGAATAAGGGCCAGACGATTAGGTCAGAAATTTTAGAAGACTGAAAAAAGGTATGTAATGGGTGTTGAAGGGAAGATGTAGGTAACACTGACAGGCTATGTCGGCTCTGTAGGCCCACAGAAGTTAGTGATTTTTCATCTAAAGAACAGATGAGTGTGATCACTTAAGTGATCTGGAAGGCGATCAGATTATAATCGAAGTCTTGTTTGAAGTGGTATAGCTCTTGTGACAACACATCAGTGAATAAGCCAAGGAAAAGGAAATGTAATGTGAATGTCTGTGAATACAATAAACCTGTCACTCATTCAAGGAGTTAAAATCGTAAATAAGTGGTTAAAACAAAATGAGTGACAGGCACAGTGAAACATGAAGTTGGTACATGGGGACTAGACATAAAAATATTAGTGAAAGTGAACAACATAATAAGAAAATGTATCAGAATTGGAAATACAAACACATCTTTAACCCTGCTCACCTAGGAACTTTAAAATAATTTCTGTCGTCAAAAGATGTTGTATTATAATTAGAGAGCACTGCGACTGAGTCTGAGTAACTCATTGAGCGTGTCCCTCTGGGTATAGGAAGATCAGATGGGGTGAAAGAGATTATTTGAGATAAGAATATAACAAAACTGAGGGACCAAGGCGTTAGACTGATTGTGCTTAGAAACATCAATATTATTGATGGAATTAGCTGTAGTGGAGGTAGCAGCAGTTCCCAGTCTTCATGGGGTGCCAGTAACTTCTAGGATGTTAGGAAAAGGAAGCTGTTAGAGTAACATTTCTTCAGGATGTTTCTCAAAGAAACAGGTAAAAAGGACGAGGTTATATATTTATTTGTTTATTCACTCATTTATAAAATAAAGGGGTGTCAGTGGTCTTTGAGTGTCACTGAGAAACTTTTAAACATGGCCATTCCTGAGTGGGAGAGAAAAAGGAAAATTGCTGCAGAGGAAAAAAAAAATCGAGTTTCTAACAAGATCGGGAGACAGGGGATCAGTTTGAAAAGATCTTGTGGCTATATATACTTTCACAGATTACATTCCTCTTTTGAGGATATTTCTGGCTCTCTTCCTTTTCATTTAAGATATTAAAAGGCAGTGGCTAACAAGGAACCAAGTACATTGGCTTTTCACACTTCTAACATAATCCTTTAAAGATAACTAGTAAATATCTTGTCAAAAATAAGTTATTAGGCTATGCTGAATAATTAAGCATGACCACTTTTAATTCTCCTAGCCCTAGATAAAATTCTGTATCTGAGAACACATTAGAGATAATCAATGTTGAATACAATATTCTGTGCAATACTCTATTAGTAACCATGGAGAATAAAGTAGTTGAGTCATTGAGAAGACACGTGTGGCAATCAGCACAGAATCACAAAAGTCATTTCCTGTGGAACTGCTCTGATGAAAATTTTATGTCCATTTCAAGCCCTAACTCCAGTGAGCTGTCTGCACAAGGTCTGACTTTACTAACATTGTAGTTTTCATGTAGATTGCAGGATTAGTTAGATCTATGCCAGTGCACTTATAACATTATATAAATTTTGAGAAATGCTGTATACATTTTTTAAAGAAATTACTCTTTCCTCTCTAGGTTTAAATGCAGTAAGCTGATGAAGATTTACTAGATTTTTACATTCTGGATGCCTCATTTTAGAGATGCATAGCAACTGTGGTTTATTTATTTTATCTTGGGGTTCTTTTCATTACCCTCATGATATGCCATTTAAACATAGATAACTCGGTTAATCAAAGTTTACTTCATTTTACTGTGTATATACTACATAAATAAAAGTAATCTATATTACATTAGGTTCTAATAAAACAAGCCAAGCAAATGGTACTTAAGTTTAAATTGCAATTCTTATTCTTGGAAAAGGTTTTCTTCAAAGTAATCAAAAGTTATTTGTTTCACATCAAGTTTTTATTGTTTTACCTAACATATTAGTTGTTTGTAAATTTATGATAAATATAGACATTTATTATATGTACATTATAGAAAGGAAAGCTTTTTTTTTTTTACATTAAACTTTGTAAATCAATCAAGCAGAATCTTCCAGGTTAACAATCATCTGTAGAGAGCCATCTGTAGCTATAAATTCAGAAATGTAAGCCTCAGTGGAAGTTGTTCATTTTCAGAAATTCCCTAGATCTTTGATTAATGGCAAACAACACACACACACACAGACATGCACGCATGCACACACACGCATACACACACACTTTTTTACCCTCCCTCTCTCCCTCTGTTACACACACACACACACACACACACACACACACACACGCACACCTATACAAATATATGGGGGATCAACTAGAAAATAGAAGAGTGATTTTTTTCAGTTACTAAAACCACCTATGTATATTTGGCCTATTCATTCTAATTATTAGACAAATTTTCACTTGCTGAAATCACTTAGAGGATTTAACGTTACTCACTGCAGTGTAAGGAGCTTTAAGAAATGGAAATGTATGACAAAATCCAGAGATGATGAAAGATGAACAGGGAATTGTGGAGCATAAAACAAAATGATAAACATATGGCCAAGGAATAAGTATTCAAATGGGACTCTACTTTTAGAGGTAAAAAGATATTGTCACTCATGTTCATTGCTTTTGAATTTCTCTCAAACAAAAAGCAGGCTGCCCTGAGCTATGAGAAATAATGAATGCTAAAAGTGAAGTTAATTGGGTAATCGACCCATTTAGTTTTTCCCATTTCTAAGTTTACTTATACTTTTCCCATTTCTAAGTTTACATATAATTTAATCAAAATATTTATGAGACTAAATGTCACTTAAAATACTAAGTAAATAATACTTAAATAAATGAGTTCAAATTATCATCATTGTGATGTGTTTTATGGATTTTATAAAGTGTTAATAATCCAGACAATAATAACCTTTAAGACTTCTGAACTTGAAAACTATGGTTTTCAAATAAAATGTCTTTTTATATTTCATTAGTTACGTTTTTAAAAATACTATGCAAAGCTAGGACTCAATATAGATATGGAGCATTGCCTTACCATTATTACTGTAGTAATAATAATTCTTTCTTTCTTTGAGTCTCAGTAACCTGCAAAATAGATGAATTAAATATTTCTATTTTCAGTTACATGTCTCCAAAATTAAACCATGTTCAAGTACTTAGAGAAGTTGTGGAGAATATTGTAGACTTCCAAATGATTGAGTTTTCATTCTTCTTAAAATTACTATGTATGTGTTCTGTAAACTGCAAAGTATTATGCAAGTATTAGCTACTATTATTAGTTAGACTTTTCCAAAAGACATCTGCCAAGACAACATGAAAATATATATGTTCTAGTGCCGATCTCCAGTTCAGCAAAAAATGTGGTTTGTCAGAGGAAAATCTGGACTGTTTGTCAGAGTTTTTCAAAATATAGTTCCAAACATCATAATTTTTAAAGGCTCAATAGTTTATGTTCTAAATTTTCTCTTTCCCTCCCCCTATCTTTTTCTTCTTTTTTTTTTTTCTCTTTTTTTGCTTATCTCTTGACAGACTCTGTCATCTTCATACTATGCTTCATTAGTATTGGATTTTACTAGTCATGATGTATTTCATATACTTTTTCTCAATTAATCCCCCAGCAACCAATTAGGAAATGATGGACATGTGGCCAAGGGATGGCTCCTATAATTTATATAAGTGAAAATGAAGCTCAGTAGAGGTAGAAAGTTGTTTATTGCCATATAGTTCATAGGTAGTAGAATAGAAGCCAGAACAAAGTTTTGGGGTTTTTTTGTTGTCGTTTTTATTTTTTCATTCAAAGTCGTATTCCTTTCCCACTACATCACAGCTACTCTAAAAAGACTTCCTAATGTCTTTAAGGTCGGAAGACATTCACTTTGTAATTTAGAGAGTGAGAGAATGACCCACATGCCAAATTAAAAATGCAAATATATTTCCTTTACAAACATAACTTAAGCATTGCTGCTTTGTTTCACTATTTTATGATAAGTGTATTATGAATTGAACTTAGAATTCTCTTGTATGGGTATATGCCAAGGGTATAAATTTTGACATTCGTATCTAAAAGGAAAAATTTAAATATCTATGGAAATATCTTATATATAAGATATCTCATTCATATATATATCTTATATCTTATATGTCTTATTTATAAAAGAATATACAGAGACTGAAACATCATGCTTCTAACAAAACACAGTTTTCTGAATGCCTGCAGAATATACTCATTATGTTAAGAAAAATACTATCAATATAGATATTTTACACTGATTTTCTTATTGCTGGTGAACACATGCTGCTTCGTAAGAATGATCTATATGTTGGTTTATGAAAGAAGCTATCACATCTTCAAGTAGATCACTGGGATTCAAGTAAATGCAGATCTTCAGAAAAAGAGAAATCAAGAAAAATATGTAATAAAGCCCCACTTCATGAAAACAACACATTCCAATAAAAATTAATAAATCAAATGGGAATACAAAAAATTAAACAGTCTCATGTCATATTAGGAGAACAAAAATACGCTTTCTATGTACACACATATGTATGTCACTGGCTTAATCATGAGAGTAGTGGACTATGAAAAAAAAAAGAAAACTACTTAAGAACTATATATGACATTATTAAATAATATTATTCTGTCAAATAGTAATTGAAACCCAGTAACTAAATGCATGAAGATTATGAATAAAGAGGATAGGCCAAATAATTTGGCCTGAACCAAGGATGTACATCTATCTTGATGTAATCAGATTCTTCCTACTGTTTGTTTCTCCACTTTTCTACAAAGCAACAGTTGACCTTGATCTTCCATAATCTGTGAGATTTTACAAGCCAATTGTTTTTTATATCTTCTCTCCATCTCCTAGGTGCTGACTTACTTCAATCTCAATTGTATAATATCTGCATTAAATATTGTATTTTTATATTCTAATAGAAATAAGAACCACCTCATTTTCTGGTATTTATACTTGTAGTTTGGATTATTAGATGTATGACTGTATGATCTTGGTTTCCATGTTTATTTCATGAATATTTAAGGAAATGACACACCATTGTGCAAAGAGCATAGGAATCCGTACTCCTGGCTCTACCAATAGTTTGTGTCCCAAGGGAAGATATATCATCTTGTGGTGTTTCAGTTTTCTTGTCTCTGAAATTTGCTTTCAGAAGATCACACTCTTTCTTGGTCCTGGCCATATGTTTCCTGACTGTATATTATCTGAGAATTATTTTCCTTTTTTTTTTCTTGTTCTTTTTTTTATTACCTGAGAAATTTTTAAAACTCCCAGTGCCTGACACACTCAAGAGTGGCTTGAGTGTCCATAAGACTTCTGAGTGTCCAAAAGAGAAGCCACACTTTAGAAGATGGTATAACTTTTGATAAGAATATCGTGGGGGTGCCTGAGTGGCTCAGTGGATTGAAGCCTCTGCCTTCTGCTCAGGTAACGATCTCATGGTCCTGGGATCAAGCCCCGCATCGGTCTCTCTGCTCAGCGGGAGGCCTGCTTCTCCCTCTCCCTCTGCCTGCCTCTCTGCCTACTTGTAGTCTCTTTCTCTCTGTCAAATGAATAGATAAAATCTTAAAAAAAAAAAAAGAATATCGTGGCATGCATACCACAACCCAATTAAAAAAAAAAAAGTCTTGTTAAATTACAAATTCTTAAAGGCCAGTGCTTGCATAAGGCAAAGGAATAGTATAATTTTGATAAATCATTATAAAATATATGACAAACTATATGTAAAATATAAAGGATTTAATCTGGTCATAAAACTATTACCAAATATGAAAATACCAATCAGTTTATGAATATATGTGGCCTTTGAATGAAGAAAATATTACTTTGCTTTTTTTTAAGTGAGCTTTTCAAATTGCTGTCATGATATATTATGCAAAATAATCAAGAAACATTTCTGTGAGGCTAAATCTAATGATTCTGTGTTTCATTGGTTCTCTTCCAGTAAATATCTCATTTTGCTCTCTGAATAACACTTTTTTCACATTTGATGAGAATTCTATTAGCCTTTGTCTGGAAAATATCTACCAAATATACAAGCTAATCCTAATTAGTTTAAAGCCACTGTGCCTTATTTTTAATTTGGTGAGATCTATGAAAGTTTACAGATACCACGTAAGACCTACAAAAAGTGCAAAAGTTTCAAATACCAAGATAGTCTTGCTAAAATTTCTTTATATTATTTAGCTGCTCTGTATACATGTTGATTGACATAGAACCTTTGGGTCTGACTCCATATACAAGTGACGTTGATGATGGTGATGGTCATGATGATGATCAAGAAGATGAGGATTACCTTTCACAAGGACTGTGAAAACCCTGTCACTTACAGGGCAAAACATAAAAAGGATATCAGATATAACAATAAAAAATGTAATTAAGCTTTACAATTATTTCCTCTATTTAGTATAACTAAAAGTACGTAAAACTACATATTTGTATCTGAGAACCTCGTATCTGAGAACCTCGTTAATATATCATACTCTGAAACACTATGAAGTGAAACTTCTTTTGAAGTATTCTTTGAGGATAATGGTTTGGCATATGGAATTTCAGATATAAACTTTAGAGATTAATGATTTTTTTTTGTTGAAAGCCAGGAATTTTGCCAGTGTTTGCCTTGGTAGCTTTTTCCTAGCCAAAGCTTGAGCCTAAGGGCTTGGAAGGGCTACCAGTGAAAAGTAATTAACTCGTTCTGTAGAACCAAAGAAGTGAAAAATGAGGTTGGAGTCAAAGGATACATGTAACTGGGACTGATCATAAGAGAACATTCTCCTAGTCAGAAAGCCCCAACCTAAACTTAACTGGAGGTTATACAGAGTTCTTGGAGAAATTCAACTAGAAGCTTTACCCGTTAGGGTGTTTTAAAGAGATTCCTGTCGTAGCTGAAGAGTCATTTTAGACAACTCCTAAGGTCTCTTTCATTTCTGGAATTCCATGGTTAGTGATGGAAGCTAGAAGGTTTGGGTAAGATTCTTAACTACCTAACAATAGATACAGTGTTGCACTGTCTTTAATACATTGCAATAATTCTTACTTCTGGCTTTTAAATACTTGTCTTTGAAAAAGAAGAGTTTCAGGTTTCCCTTTTTTTTTAACCCTTGCTAAGATTTCAGTATAGACAGATTCTTAAGCAGAAATTAGTCAGATATTAGTTTTTGTTATTACATGTGCAACCTATATGAAAGTCACATCACCAAAATCTAGCTAGACTTATTTTTTGTGGTGTGGCTAAAAATTGGAGCTGGAGAGTGCAATTGATTTGTGAAGGAGAAATTTAGGAGATAAGCAAACAAACATAGATATGAAATTGTGATTTATAAGGTATATATACATACCTTATAATATGCATATATGTACGTAATATATATCTTATATATACATATACGTGTGTGTGTGTTTATAACATGTCATATACGTTAGATCTTCCTCCATGGTTCCTGGCTCACAGCTCCCTAGACTCTAGGAATTTCCTGAGATAAGAGCAATGGGAGCACCTTCTGTTACAATATTTAGTCTCTTGTCCTCAGTTCCTGAAGACACTTCAGAGCCATGAAGATGAAATGGGTGTCTTTGTTCACAACAAGTCCCTGTCTACAACAACTGGGTTTCTGTTAACAAGGTGATTTTTAGAAAGCACCTAATGATGAGGCTGGTTGCAGGGAACCAACAGTGATTTTAGTCTCATCCTCTGATTTCCAGGGAGGTGAGAGGGACTAGAGGTTGAATCAATCACCAATGGCCAATGATTTGATTGATCATGCCCTATATAACGAAGCCTCCATAAAATCCCAAAAGGGCAGGATTCTCAGAGCTTCTGGTTTGGTGAACACATGGAAGTTTGAGGAGACTGGTGTGCCTGGAAAGAGTGTGGAAGTTCTGAATTGTTTCCACGTATCTTGCCCTATGCGTCTCTTTCATCTGGCTCTTCCTGGGTTATATCCTTTTATCATAAACAAATCACCTAGTAAGTAAATTGTTTCTCTGAGTTCTGTGAGCCACCCTAGCAAATTTACTCAACCGAAGGAGGGGATCATGGGAAGCTCTAATTTATAGGTAACATCATGGACTTGCAGCTGGTGTACCAAGTCCAAGGAGGGGATCGTGGGAACCTCCACTCTAGCAGGTCAGTCAGAAGCAAGGGTAATTTGGACTTGTGATTGGTGTCTGAAGTGAGGAGAGAAGTCTCATAGGACCGAGTCCTTATGCTGCAGAATCTGATGCTCTCTCCAGGTGGATCGTACAAGAATTGAGTTGAATTGTAGGACATGCAGCTGGTGGGAATCCCCCACCAACACGCACACACACAGTGGAATTGGGTCCAAGGGGGGCTCCAAGGGTCCATTGCATACCCTTTTAATAGGGTATGCAGTTTGTTCTAGAACACTCTCTCTGATAACGATCACCACTCTCAGAAGTGTAATTTCAGAAGTAATGGTAGTCATAATAGCTATTATTGACCAAGTCTGAGGGAGTTATTTGCAGGTGATACATTATTATTTGCTTGTCACAATAGTTCTTTATAGCTATTGCCTCTGTTTGACAGAAAGGGAACCTGGGACTTAGATTTGGTAAGTATCTTAACTAAAGTTGCATTCATGTAAATGAGAAAGCAGGCAGTTGAACCCAGGCAGTTCTGCCCCCATCATCTGCAGCTCCCCCACCACTGTCCACTGACTAGCTTGCTCCACTTACCCCTGCACTCACACCTCCTGTGATTTAGCTTCTTGACATAACTGCCCTGAAAATGAGGCATCACTGGCTCTCAGTTACACTATATTTTAAATGTGTGCATGGTGATTATTAAATAGTTTCTCCATTCTCTTATTCTCTAGAGTTTTTACCTTTTTCTTATCACCAAATTATGATATAAAACCAACAACCATTAGTGCCCTCACACATTAGTACCAATACCAGCACATTAGATGATAAGTTTATCTCTGATGGTTTACCAAGATATAGAGCAGTTAATTTGGGGTTTATGTGGCAAAGATAAATTAATTAAATGAAACACCATAACAACAACAGAAATCCACAACCAAAACATGCTGTTGCAATAAGATTAAAATTAATCTCAGGACTTTGTTTTTTTAGAGGAAGAACAGATGAAGTGTAACCTTAAATTTCCAAAATGTAGTTTATAGCCGAATGTTCAAATTAATGTTTCTTTTTTCATTCTTCTTTAGATCCTATAGAAAGGATATTAGTTACATAAAAGTACATTTAGTTAATTGTAATCTTTTTTAGTGATTGTTGCAAGAATTATGTAGTATCAGGGTGCCTGGGTGGCTCAGTGGGTTAAAGCCTCTGCCTTTGGCTCAGGTCATGATCTCAGGGTCCTGGGATCGAGCCCCACATCGGGCTCTCTGCTCACCAGGGAGCCTGCTTCCCCTTCTCCCTCTGCCTGCCTCTCTGTCTACTTGTGCTCTCTCTCTCTCTGTCAAATAAATAAATAAAAATCTTAAAAAAATTATGTCATATCTTCATAAAAGAAAAATGTATTTCCATATGACATAAACTGGTAGAGAAAATATTTTCAGGAAAGCTGATGTATGAGTTTAGGTTACTTAATTTCTCTTAATAACTTAAAGAGTGTAATAGTCCCAGTAGAAAATATATCACAAATAACCCCTTCCAGGCACCAGACAACTCATGGAGGCCAAGAACTGAGGCTTCTGAGCAGAGGGGTGTTGGAAGTTCTTGCTCAGCAAAGGTCCTGGCAGTTATCTATGGAGCATGGCTTAAGGGCTAAGCCCATCCACATTGAATGGTCTTAGATAACTTGGTTCAGAAGTTGTTGTCTCAAATGAGTCAGTATCTCCATAGGCCTAGTGCAGTGGGCTGAGTTTCATGCCCTCAAAATTCCTATGCTGAAGTTCTACCCCCCAGGACCTCAGAATGTCACCATATTTGGAGACGGTGCCTTTAAAGAGGGAAGGTAAAATGGAGTCATAGGTATTAGCTGGAATCCTCATAAGAAGAAATTAGAACACAGGCAATGCACAAAGGGAAGACCATGTAAGGATAGAGTAGATAAGATGGCCATTTACAAGTCAGGGAGGTCTCAGAAAAGAAAACCCTGCTGACATCTTAAATTCAAATGTCCAGCCTCAACAACTGTGAGAAAAGGTATCACTGTCTAGGCCACCCAGTGTGGGGGGGCGTGGCAGTGATAACAAACAAATGTAACTAATATTCAGCATCCCAACAAAGGATGTGGTGAACTACCAGAGTCCTCACACTCAGGCAAACCTAACAATCTGACTGCTTATTTGTGGCTCTTCCTGAATTCAAATGCAATTTACTAACCTGGACCTTCTAAACATTTTTTTT
>CM053604.1:129904134-129950578 GCA_028646535.1 Procyon lotor | reverse complement strand
GGAAGGAGGTAGTAAAGAGAAAATTTAAATAAAGGCTGAAAGTCAAGCCACACACACAGGCTGAGAAATTAGCTTTTTTTTTTTTTAAAGATTTTATTTATTTATTTGACATAGAGAAGGAGAGAGATCACAAGTAGGCAGAGAGACAGGCAGAGAGAGAGGGGGAAGCAGGCTCCCTGCTGAGCAGAGGATCCCAGGATCCCAGGACCCTGGGATCATGGCCTGAGCCGAAGGCAGAGGCTTTAACCCACTGAGCCACCCAGGCACCCCGAGAAATTAGCTTTTGTCTAGCAGGAAATAACTTTATATTTCTCTGTCAGTTCCTAGGCAGGCATACTACTTTGGAACGCATATTTAATAAAAATTCAGCTGTTGAAGTGTCTAATAACATATGTCAAATTATTGAGTAATGCTGAATGAAGAAAATCGTATTGGAACATCGAAGTTTTTTCTTTGGCTAATATATAGGAACTACCTACAGACAGATGAAATAATGTAAATATTAAACCTGGCATTGACTTATTAGCTTGGTGGAACTTGGCTCTGAGCCTTGGTTTTCCTCATCTATGATGAGAAAAGCAGGACTTAACCTGCAAAATTGTTATTAGGATTAAAGATAATAGTTATATGAGTAGCGCCTGATGAATGCATTGTAGGCATTAAATAAATAACCCCTTTTGGAGGAGCATTATAAGAAATCTGTCTAGATATTTTACATAAATATTTTAGCTTCCCAAATGCACAGCTATTTCTGTGTCTCTACTTGTGCAAAGGCAGCACATTATTTTGAACAGGATGAGAATATTTACTGTCTTTCCTAGTTGAATGACACGTTTGATTACTGTTCACTTACTTTGCCTACCAGCTCCACAGAGTACAGAAAGAGTACAAATAGATATAATTTTATATTCTCAACTAGACGTAAATATTTTTATATTCACTTAATACTCAAACTGAGAATAAACACATATATGTATGTGTGTGTGTGCAGATACTACTAAGTAGGCTGCATACCAATCAGGAAGAAATGTTTCTATTCTGTCAGAACACTTTCACAATTCATTTGAGAGACCTTCAGAGTTGCCCTTTGGAATCACTGTGACTGTGTTGTTAAATGATATAAATTACTGCATTAGTACTAAAAGGAATTTAATGCTGATTTTTTTAAAAAATGATTTTTTTTGAAGTATCAGCCGGTATAATGCAAAGTGAATGGGCTTTGTTGCCAGAGGCTTAACTTGGCGTTGTGATTTATTGGCTTTCTGGCATTTGACTCTATGCCTTAGTTTCCTCATCTATAATGAGAAAAGCAGGATTTACACAACTGTTATAAGGATCAAAGATAATAGTTGTGGGAATAATGCCTGACAGATACATCACAGGCATTAAGTGAATGCTTGCTATTTGAATTCTGTTTTCTTGAAATGTATCCAGGAAACCACTGCATCACACAGACTCAGAAATCCTTGAGCTAGGAGAGCTTTACAGACCCTGTGTTATAAAGCGTCTGGTAAAGAGGGATGTGGGCTGCTTCACGCAACGCCACATGGGAACCATGTAACTTGATAAGGTTCAGACAGAGTGTAATCTTCCTCAGATACAGAAGTTCACAGGCTTGGTTTTAATCCATCCACAGAGGACCAATCAATATTAACAAAATATATCATTTAAATAGTTCCCAATGGCAAAATACCTGTGATGATGCACAGGGTTGTTTGCATAGACAGAATGCTCTCTCTCCTAAGAGAATATGTACTCAGTAGACTAGATCAACCAATTCCTCAGTGAGAAAATTGAGTCAGAGCAAGTTGCCCCAAAATATGCTATCTGTGGATCTATATAAATATGGTTTTGAAAAATGCTTTTATTTTAAATATCAAAAATGGTGTTGTGACAAAGTTTATATTTGTACATCATATTTTCACAAAAATATATTCATTATTAGTGTATAAAACTAATCATATTATCAGGCCTCTTCTGTGATTTCTATAAGTAGATTAAACAAACTGTATGTAATTCAAGGAAAATATTCTCAGGACCTTTGGGAAGTGGATATCTAGCTTCTTAAGTATTCACACTAAAAGACTGGTCCCTTTTGTTGATTCTCATTGATACAGATGGCAATCTAATTTGCCGCAAAGTCTAATCCTTTAAAATCTAATATGCATTTAGTACACATTTGTTTTGTTTTGCTTGGTGAAAACCAGAATATCAGTATTGGGATGTTCTAAATAGTCTTCCTTATTCAATCAATAAATATTTATCAGACAATACTGGGCTAGCTTTAGAAAGTCCCAAGCATGCATTTCTATTTTATCTACCTTCTCCCCATCCCCATCTTTAAAAGATAACAATAATGAGTAATAATATAGTCCCATCATATCTTTGTCTTTTTTCAGAACGACTCCTAAGGTATTATTCGTGAGTCTAGAGATAACCCTAGGGAAAGATGCTGACAGGAAATGGAGTAAATTTAGCTGTCAGAACCTATCGGTGACATGCTTTTTGACATAACCAACTCATACTAGTTAAATACTACGTAGTTTGTTATTCACAGAGCAGGAGTTCAGGTGGAAGGTGGGCTTCGGGATTGGTAGAGTCACTGGTTAAAGGACATAAGCAAGGACTCTGATCATTTCCATCTTGCTCTTCCGTGGTCAATGGCACTGACTTCACTGTTTCCTTCATTGCCACAAGTGACTCCCGGGAGCCTGAGGGCTGCTTGAGCTCTTGATTGAGTCCCATGGCAGTGTGAGACTGCCCATTCATCTCAATAGGGATGAGTAAATATCTACTGAAAGACAGTTCTTAGTGATTCTTACATGACACTCAGGAACTGTCACCTCTTAAGAGGCCCCCTGAAGGAGCCCATGCACCAAAGCCCGAACCCTGTAGCTAAAGGGTTGAAGGTCCTCTGCAAGGGAAGGGCCTGGCAATTGGTAGGATCCGTCACCCTGAAGGTCTTGGGACTGTGCTTAGTGCCTCTGGGTTGCGGAGCCTACTATCCTGGTACTCCAAGGGAACCCCTGCTCCTGGAGTCCGAGGCTGGTTTCTACCAGTACTGTGGCAGAGACAGGGATTTGGGATAGCAGGGAGGCAAAAAAGAGATCTGACTCTGTTAAAAAAAAAACTTTTTTGCATATTTTCCCAATAAAAGGAATAATAGTTATTTCGTTGCTGTTGATTATTTTTCCATGTTGTTTGTATATCCTTGGAGTGTAGAGACTATGTGTATCTCTCTCTGAGCAGAGGGGTGATTTGTCTTCTGACCAGGGTAACAAAGTTAGTATTTCCACCAGGGCAAAGGTGGTTCAGGATTACTGGTGGTTCCTTTAATAAGATTGGAGATTTCCTAAAGTCGGCATTTCTCAGCTGTGACACAGAGCCACTGTGTGTGCAGGATTCAGCAGAGCCCATCCCACATCTCCCCTGTGCGGTTGAGAGTGTAAGAGGAACGGACAGGAACATGAAGCTTATGCTGTCTGCTGTGTCATTTGTAATACACCCCTTTTTCTGAGCTAGCGGTCTCCATGCCTTCTGGGACCACCTCAAAATCTTGCGACAGGTAAACTTTTTATCTACTTTTTAAGTAGAATAAAAATTCAGATCTCTCAGTTCTTTTCAGTTTCTAAAAACATTTCTAGCATGCTTCTTCTACCACGAAATACGATAAATTTGGGTTGCATGTTGTTCCCAGACCAATTGCCAGCAATAAGAATGGACAACAATTAGAAGCAGCAGCCCCGTGCCTTGAGCTGAAGCCAATTCTCAGAGAATAGTTCCATTATTCAGTAAGCAGGAGAAGAATGGAATAGAATCTAGAGACTCAAGTATTAGGCAAGAGTCCCACCTAAATAATCATGGGATTTAGAAAGATTTTATATGAGAAAAACATGGGAGTGAAGGCTTTTTTACTGCAACAGTGATAAATGGCTGGTGGGACAAAACCCCTGAAGAATGCTCCGCTGTGTATTTTAAGCCAAAGATAGTGGCACCTCTTTTAAGGAAATATTCTGATTATTATTTTTTAAATTTTTTAAAGATTTTATTTATTTATTTGACAGAGAGAGAGACAGTGAGAGAGGGAACCACAAGCAAGGGAAGTGGGAGAGGGAGAAGTAGGCTTCCTGCTGAGCAGGGAGCCTGGTGTTGGGCTCGATCCCAAGACCCTGGGATCATGACCTGAGCTGAAGGCAGATGCTTCATGACTAAGCTACCCAGGCACCCTGAAATATGCTGATTATTATACCTTAACCCTCAGTAGTGTTATTTTATTTATTTTTTAAAATTTAAATTCAATTAATTAACATATATTATTGGTTTCTGAGGCAGAGGTAGTGATTTATCAGTCTTTATATTACCCAGTGCTCATTACCTCAGATGCCTTTCTTAATGTCCATCACCCAGTTACCCCATCCCTCCACCTCCGCCCCTCCAGAAACCCTCAGTTTGTTTCCTATGATTAAGAGTCTCTTATGGTTTGTCTCCCTCGCTGATTTCATCTTGCTTTATTTTAATATGTGCAACTCATATCACATATGTGTATCTCATTTTGTTCAGTTAATACCTTAAGATTCTTTTAAGATTTTCCCAGTTATAGAAGAAACAGCAAAACTCTTTAAATTCCGAGTTTGCAAGAGATAATATCTCCCCTTTTTGATAAAGCATTTTTATAACTGTATTTATAGTAATGCCTAAGTTCAAATTATTAGGTTTTGTGGAGGTTTTTAGTAAATCTTTCTTTGTTTTTTTTAAGATTTTATTTATTTGACAGAGAGAAACACAGCGAGAGAGGGAACACAAGCAGAGGGAATGGTAGCGGGAGAAGCAGACTTCCTGCCTAGCACGGAGTCTGATGCGGGGCTCGGTCCCAGGACCCTGGGATCATGACCTGAGCCGAAGGCAGACGCTTAACGACTGAGCCACCCTGGCACCCCGGTTTTTAGTAAATCTTAAAGATATCTACTTAATAAATGAATTTCATAATTTTAGCAAATTAGTTAAAAGGAATTAAAGTAACTGCTAAATCATATCCTTCATTATTTTTATTCACTACCAACAGACTTTAGATTAACCCCAGAGGATTTTCCTGAGAGTATTGAAAAATTGATATGGCACTTGATATACAATTTTACTACTTGAGTAAAATAATATAACATTGTAGGAACCTGTTAATGTGTTCACAATGGAGTTAAAGAAATATGTCAGCTGCACTAATGCTAAGGAGTGCATGACAAACATTAAAAATTTATGGAAAGAAAAAAGGATTCTGTACGAATCTTTGAGAAGATGAAATGAAGATGCCAAATTATCAATTTGTTTACCTTCTCTTCTTCTTTTGTGAATGGCATAAGATGCTGTAAGTGAAAGCCTATTAGGGAATTAAAAGTACTGAATGATATAAAGGCAAGAACAGACTATATTGAAAAATTGTAAATTGGCACACTTCTCTAAAAAAGATGGAAAGGTGCTCATTGTCATTAGTCACTTGGGGAAAGCAAATCAAAATCATATGAAGTACCACTTCACAACCACATGGGTGGATATAATTTTTTTAATGAAAAATAGCAATCGTTAGCAAGCATGTAGAGAAATGGAACTCTTGTACATTGTTGTTGAGAATGTAATATGTCTCAGTCACTGTAGAAAATAGTTCAGCTATTCCTCAAAAAGTTAAACTTAGAATTACCATATGGCCCAGCAATTCCACTCCTGGGTGTATATCCAAAATAATTGAAAATGAGCACTCAAACAAATACATATACACCCATGTTCATATCTGCACTAGTCGCAATAGCTGACAAATGGAGACAGTCCTATTGGCCATTATCAGATGAATGCATAAACAAATTGTGATGTATACATACAACGGAATATTATTCTTCATAAAAAGGAATGAGGGAGTGATACAAACTTTGATATGGATAAACCTCTAGGACATTATGTTACGAGAAGAAGCCAAATACAAAAGCTCGCATATTGTATGATACCATTTATATGAAATATTCAGTGTAGTTAAATCCACAGAAACAGAAGGCAGATTGGTGGTTGCCAGGGGTTGGTAGTAGTAGTAGGAATGGGGAGTACATTCTTAATGTGTACAGGTTTCCTTTGGGGTGATGAAAATGTTTTGAAACTAGGTAATGGTTGTTGTATAACACTACAAATGCACTAAATGCCATTGAATTGCTTACTTTAAAATGGTTAATTTTCTCATTTGCATTGACATGGATGGAACTAGAGGGGATTATGTTAAGTCAAGTAAGTCAAGGAGAGAAAGACAATTATCATAAGGTTTTACTCATATGTGGAACATAAGCAATAGCACAAAAGACGATAGGGGAAGGGAGAGAAATCCAAAGGGGGAGAAATCAGAGAGCAAGTTGAACTATGAGAGACTGTGGACCCCTGGAAACAATCTGGGGGTGTCAGAGGGGAGAAGGGTGGGGAGGTGGATCACAGGGTGATGGGTACTGAGGAGGGCACGTGCTGTGATGAGCACTGGGTGTTATACTTAGCTAACGAATCGTTAAACACTGCATCAAAGGCTAATTATGTACTATACACTGGCTACCTGAACATAATAAAAAAAATTATTTAAATGGTTAATTTTATGTTATATAAAATTCATCTCAAAAAATTAAAAAGTTTGACAGCTGTTTAAAAAAGTTGGTACATTACCAAGTAGAATATTCACGAATATGCATATATAATTTATAATTTCTTTTAATATGGAATATTTTTATGAATCAAATATAGCTGGATATTATGCCTTTTATCATGTAAAATGCTTAGGCACCAATTCCATAACTCTAATGTAGTTTTAATTTATAATCTTTTAACAAAACATAAAACTTTTATGACATTTATACATTCCTATGTTCATACCACACTACTAAAGGGAAAAAAAGCCAATGTGAAAGATTTCAGTATCTTTAAGGATAAATGTTAAATTGTTAAAAAGGGTGCTTTGGAGTGTCTATTTTTTAATCTGAATGATAGGATATATATTTCAAAATTACATCAAAACTTCATCCTCCAGACCCACTTAGATTTTTCCACTGAAGAATTATTGCTTAAAATGAGCTTTTTGCAAAAATTAAATATTTAATTATCCAACAGCTCTTTAAAGAAAAGTAATCAAAATGACTCAAATTCATTTGTATTGGTGACATATTTTTCAATACACAGCAATTATATTTGAAAAGATTTCCATTCCTGATTTAAGGCCATTCAGAGTAGTGTCTCATAAAAAATTCTGCTTCTTGACAAGTGAGTTGCTATCAAAACTTTGCAGTGTCTGTCCCCCTTAACCTTTACAGTGACAATTTCAAATGAAGAAAATAACCTTTATCTGTCTTGTTCAGGCACAGTTTAGGGGCCAAAAGTTCATTTTTGACATATTCACTAAGGATAATGGATATCACTGATGGCCTTTGATAATTGTGTGGCATTAATATAAATGATGAATTATTAAATACTTTCATGCTATTTATTTAACTTGGATGACAAATCTCATTTTTAAATTTTTTTTGGAGTGTAAAAGATTATGTTTGTCCTATTTTGCTTCCTTACATTTGTGGAATTTTTTCAATATGAAGCTCATATTTTTTATTATCACCAAGTTCAAGTACTTTTCCTTCACTGCTATTCTTTAGAACACATTATTTGATTCCATATTCTCTTCTTCATGCACAAAGTCATTATAGAGATGGGCTGATTGCTTTGGGCAGTTCACCCTTCAGAACATGAAGCTTCTAGTTTCTCTGAATGATGAGTGACCTAAGTTCTGGGTTCTGAGACTGAAGTCTTATTGTTACATCTTAAATCATTGAGCGTTCAATGGAGAAGTATGTGCATGTGCCTGCTATGTAAGCAATTGCAGATGTAGAGAAGTAAGGCAGAAAAAATTCAGAAAACAGTGCAACATGAAGCCTGTTATTAACATATTGTTTCATGATTCCCAAGAAGATAAAAATTTCCTAATACTTTTCAAAATAAAATAAAAAAAGGGAATTATTTGCAAATGGCAGGCTCATTATATTGATCCATCCTACACAAAAATTCCCACCATGAAAAGCATCTATTCTTGTGTTTGATTATTTGTTTGTTCGTTTGTTTATTTGTTTATTAAATTTTGGTGAATATATGTTGAGTAACTACCGGGTTCCAAGTACGGGCCTGAGCAATGGGAATAAGAGATGAAACCCTCTTGGATCTTAAGGAGAAGTGAGAGAGACATTCGACACTATTGGCCTTGAATAATGCTAATAAATATAAAAGAGGCTTAAAGTGATCTGTAGGTAGATTATAGGGTTGATAGGATAGTACCCTAGAAATTCTAATTTAGTTTATAAAATCTAGGAAATCCTGTCTGAGCACAAAATAGCTAAGCAAATGCCTGACAGATAAATAGGACTCGGGTGGAGAATGGTGTCCAAAATTCCTGGCTGATGGAGAGGTCTCCGTTGAGGGAATGCTTGCCACCTGGAGATCCTTTAGAGGAAATGATAGAGAGCAACATTGCTGGAGTGTAGTGAGCAACATAATATAGGGCATTTGGTGCACCAGAACTTATAGTTTGGAGCTTCCATGGTTTTGAAAAGCATATTTTATTCTTCATAGGTCTATCCTTAAATCCCAGCTAAAGTTTGACATAAATGTACAGATTTGAGTGGGCAATATTAGTAGCAAAGCCATACATCATATTTCTTCTTGTTAGCCATATTTTTGATAGCTGAGGGTCTACTTGCTTAGAAAATACTCTAGGAGCACCTGGATGGCTCAGTAGGTTAAGCGTCTACCTTCAGCTCAGGTTATGATCCCAGTGTCTTGGGATGACCCCCCGCATTGAGCTCCCTGCTCAGCAGGAATCTGCTTCTCCCTCTCTTTAATCCCTTCCTCCTTCTCGTGCTTTCTCACTTTCTCTATCAAATAAATAAATAAGATATATATTTTTTAATTTTATTTATTTGACAGAGAGAAACACAGCGAGAGAGGGAACACAAGCAGAGGGAACGGTAGCGGGAGAAGCAGGCTTCCTGCCCAGCAAGGAGCCCGATGTGGGGCCCGATCCCAGGACCCTGGGATCATGACCCGAGCCGAAGGCAGATGCCCAATGACTGAGCCACCCAGGCGCCCCAATAAATAAGATATTTTTAAAAATACTTTATAATTTTATTCATTTTGGAAGAAATCAGTCGTACACTCTACCCTGTGAAAGATCATGATATAATAAGATTTATTAAACTTTTATGTGTACTTTAGAGATACAGAAAGCAACATTGTACAGAGGAAACATTCCAAAACTAAATTTAAGTCATAGATCACCCAGCAATTCCTAAAATCTCTGTACAGTTTCTTTAAAATCTAATGAATAATAATCATTGAGTGTATCAAATAATAGATAATGAAAGAGTATACAGACTTCATGGAACTCAAGAAAGCAGAGTGAATCTAAGAGGCCAGTTGCTTCTATTATTAGTGTACTTAGGATCTCAGAAACCCCAGTTCCTTCTATCTTGGTTTCTAGCTCTGTAACAAGTGGGGGAGTTTCAGATCAGTGAAGTATTCCTATTCTTAGAAATAAATGGTGATTATAAGCAGGGACGGGTTACCTTCATTGTTCAAGGAGACTGAAATGTTAAAGTGTTAAGATGCAAAATGTTAAAAAGAATACAAGCTGAAAGCTTTGCAGACTAATTTATTATTTTTAAATGGTTTCATTAGTTACAGACATGAGCATATTATTAACACTTGAATAAACTTGCCCTTTTAAAATTGAGAGGGGAATTAAATTCAAAAGACTTTATTATATAAAACAAAAATTTTCGTTTAGCAAAGTTATTTTTATTCATCTAAAGATTATATGCCGTTTGTCTGTTTCCTAATTTGGAACTCAGATAATTCAATGATAATAATAATGATAATAATAATACCTCTTAACTTACTAAGTTGAAGCAGATGGAAATAGAAAACCCAAGCTGCTATTCAGCATATAATCACTATGCAAATATTCCAACAGCTTGCATGATTTTTCAAACTATTATCTCAAGATCAACAAACCATTATATTGAAAAGTTGAGAAAGACAGCACAGTAAAAAGATGTTATGCATATAGAGTTTGAGACCATTTGTACTCAATTCAACAATGATTAAAATAAATCCACTATTTTTAAAGGATACAAGTAAGAAAAGGGAGGCTTAGAGACTGTGTTTGGCAACATTTCTCAAACAAGAGTCTGTGTGTGTGTGTGTGTGTGCGCGTGGGCACATGTGTATGTGTGTTGCATACAGTGTACTTTGTGGCCTCCTTCTCATCATTTAAACATGGTGAGTCTCACCTATCTTAAAAAATCTCAAGCTTACATTTCTCCCTTCTGCCTCCCTTTCTCTGTCTTCCCTATTACAGCCACATTTCTTGGGAAAAGGTTAATGTGGCACCTTCAATTTCTCACCTATTTTAATCTTTAGTACCTATTACAATTCATCCGTTAATTCATTTAAGAAATAGTAATGAAGGCCACACCATTTGCTGTGTGCCCAAGATTCAGTGGTGAGTAAAGTCAAATATGGTGCCTGTCACCATGAAACTTCATCTGTGGAGATAGTGGATATCCAAATGTACATTATAAGGGAGAGAGTAAATGTTTTCAACTGTATTACTCGTAGTTGACCAATCAGGAATTTAAGAGATTGTATCAATGAGTTTTTCCTTATTATGCTTGATTTGGGATGTATTTCAGACCCCCAAGTTAACTAAACTTAAGCCTCAAAGGAGTTTTGGAATGACCACTCTCTGACTCATCCAACCACATCCCTGAAGTGAGATCATTGCACTGCTTCACACATTCTTTTTTTTTTCTTTTTTTAAGATTTTATTTATTTATTTGACACAGAAAGAGAGGAGATAGCAAGCACCAGCAGGGGGAGTGGCAGGCAGGGGAAAAGCAGGCTCCCCACTGAGGAGCCCGTTGTGGGTCTTGATCCCAGGACCCTGGGATCATGATCTAAACCTAAGGCAGCTGCTTAACGGACTGAGTCATCCAGGTGCCCCTGCTTCACACATTCTAAATCATGTCTTCTAATGGATCCAATACTACTTTTGGAGCCAGTGCTAAAAACTGTAACTTAATTGACCTCCAGGCAGTGGAGTAAAGTACCATTTATTATAATACAAAGTTACTTTTACCATTTACCTTACATTCAATTATTTAAAGATGACAGAGTTCCTGAGGACAGGTGGAGATTTAATAGTAAATGAAAAACTGTGTCTCATTTTTAAGTTGGAGAAAGGAGTAAACAGTGTGAACTGGAAGCATACAAAGTCTAACTTATTTTAATATAATTATGTCTTTGCGGCCTGAAATGTTCATTTAGTCAAAGTAATGCCAAAATATCAAATCAGAACATATAATATACTCTGTAGTTGAGTAGCTAAATCAAAAAGAAATAATATTAGCTAACATTCTGGGGGCTTATCACGAGCTAGATAGAGTTCTAAGAATATAAACAAAACTATAACATCAAAAATCCTGTTACATTAATAAGGAACATAAAAACAGTCTAGCACCTTGCCCATAGTTACACAGCTAATAAATAGCCAAACTGAGATTCAGGTCTGAACCACTCAACTACAAAAATCTTTTCTGAGATTCTAATTGCTAGACACTTTTACTTAGACTGTTGTACACATAGTACAATAAAAAAAAATAAATGGCTTATAAAATTATACTAAGTTGGCAAACCCACTTTAAAGGTCTGTTGTATCAGCATATTCTCCTTGTCTACCTACATGATGAATGAATTTCTATTAACTCAGGTTTTTATGTGGCCTAATCAACTTCACAATCTTGGAATAAGGTGAACCCACAAGAGCCTGTCATTAAAGCCATGTTTTTATTAAATGTACGTACAAGTAGTATTTGTAAGCATCTGGTAATGGATTTACACAAGGACGAGGAAAAAAATTTAGTGGGCCTGACAACATTTGCTTAAAAAACTGGGAGAGAAGAAAATGTAACTTTGGGCAATGTGTCAATGATAAAAATACAGATTGTATATATTTCAGTCATATAATTTGTGAAATACCATAGAAGCTATGGAGTAGAAAAGAGTTAGCGTTATCTACCAAAAACAAAATAGTATGAACCCAGGAGGGGAGGTTATCATAATTAAGTAGCCACATATTCCTTTGCTTGCAACTTTCTCAACGGTTGAGAAAGTTGGTACATATGCTGTATAAACTCTGTGGAAAGACCAAAGAAAAATTAAAATGTCAAAGGTCATCATGCTATGACAAATAGAAAGTAAGTAAAAAACTTTAAAAATTTAGTAATTTTTTAACTAAAATTTTTAACAAAATTTTAAATAAAAAAGACTAACAATGGCTTAATTAATTAAATCACACACACACATAACACTTTCAGAAAGGGTAGTAATTGAAATTCATGAATTGGTCGTAAATATATGGCACAGAAACATAACCAGATTTTTTTAGCAATTGATAATTCTGTAGTCAGTAATGGACTGAATTGAGTAAAAATCAGAATTTTTAAATACTAGCCATACATCATTGCTCAGAAATACAAAAGGACATATAATGAACAAAAATGGGTTTTGCTAGCCAAATCAGGCAGCTGAAAACACCCAAATGAATTGCAAAGGCAGCAGAGATGACCGTGAACTTCTGCTTTTGAGTGGACTTTTTAAACAATAGCCCTTGAGCCTGGACAGAGGGAAGGGACTTTCACATATGCAGGCAGTGGGTCACATTCCAGTGTTTGAAGACAATCCTGGGTACAAAAGAATATCCTTCTTGCAACCTTACAGCGTTTCCTGTTGATATTCACCATCTCCTACATCTCATCAGTGTGTTCTTTTTCTTCTGCTCCCACTGTCTTAGTTAAGTCCTTTATGGCTGAGCTCCTAAACTACTAGCTCCTTTCTGTCCATTTACTACATTGTTGCCAGATTGGTTATCCTAAAAATCCTTTAATGTTTTTACCTTGTCCTCAAATTCTAACTCCATAGATATGTTAATATTCTTAATTGAATATAAATACAGTTTCAAGAAACTAAATTTCTTCCTTGTCTTAGATCCACAAATAGCAAATTTCTCATGTGTTCATAAGATAGATTGGTCTCTATTTGCACATGAAAGAGAGAACAGGGGCACCTGGGTGACTCAGTGGGTTAAAGCCTCTGCTTTCCGCTCAGGTCATGATCTCAGGGTCCTGGGATCGAGCCCCACATCAGGCTCTCTGCTCAGTGGGGAGCCTGCTTCCTCCTCTCTCTCTCCCTGACTCTCTGCCTACTTGTGATCTCTCTCTCTCTCTCTCTGTCAATTCTAATCTTTATAAATAAAAAGAGAGAGAGAGAGAGCATATGTTGACATGTAGATAATTTGTTGACTTGAAATAAGAAAAAGAAAAGAAGTAATCAGTACACAAAATGCCTGAAATGGATGCCATATCTCTTTCTCTACTCCGTCTGCCTCTCATTCTGCTGAACATATTTTATAGAGGCTTCATAAACTTTTCATTTGGTGAGCCAATGAAACTCAAATTCATTTTAAACTGAACTCAGTATTTTCACTATTCTTAAACCCTTTTCTTCTAGATTCTGTAAATTAGTCGTTTTCATTGGAGTTTACTAAGGTTCTCAAACTAAAAAACTTTAGGGGCAAATTTGAGACCATTTTTCCTGGAACTCTTTACTTACTTCCTTTTCAATTATAACACCAACATTATCTCTTACTTGGATCATTACAATAGCCTTACCAGTGATCTATGTTTCAGGAGTTTTACTATGTTAGGGTCATACTACTTGCTCTTACATATAAACCCTGAAATCTCCCAGACTTAACAAAACAGGGGTTTGTTGTTTGATCATCAAAAGCCCAGTTTGTTTAGGCAAAGTCTAGTGAGAATGGCAGCGTCTGTGTCTTTGTTTCATGGATTCATTGCGTAACTGAGGATATGAAATGCATCATCAATCTCCTTGCCAGTTGTCCTGAACACTGACGTAATGCAAGCAGGTGGAGGAAGAAGGAATATGGCAGATGTGTAGGAAGTTTGGAAATGCAGTTCTTACCTGGGCAGCTACTTTTTAAAAACAAGACTCTACACTGTAGAGATGAGCTTAAAGTCTTGGAAACTAATCAGCTCTGCCATGTATGTTCTCTCCAAACTATTCTAATCGTCCACCCATGACTATTTTAACATATAAATCTCTGCCACTGCTCTGTTTAAAGATCTTGTATCACTCCCATTACTCTCCCAAAAAAGTAGAACCCTTATCTGACAGGAAAATTTTGAGAGTTGAAAGGATGCCTTTAAGTAATTGTTTTGGGGAAAAAGCTAATATTAACATTATGTAAGGATTGTTCTGGACAAATCAAGACAATATACAGTCATCCTTCTTACAAGATGCTTTAAAATCCACCACCTTCTTGCCTTTTTAAGCATCAAATCCAAACCATCCTGTACTAATTTAATATGTGTACTCGCCATATTGCACTCTTTTAATTCATAAAAAAGTGTTGTTCCCTTTCTTATTCTGGAGCTTTATAGTACTTCTGTTTCCTCTTCCTATAAGCAACTCATCATCTTCCAGGTCCTTAGGCATGACTTTCTATGGGAAATCTCCATTTTTTTCTACAGAAGGCACTCTACCTTTTCTTGATTCCGTGTAATACCAAATGAACTATGTTATAACCAGCAGTTTATTTGTATGCATACCCCCACATCGAACTTCATGAGAGCAGAATGATTGTCATCATTTTATCCTTGGTTCCTGGAAAAGGAATTAGCATAGAATAAACATTTGATAAGTATATGTTGAGTAAATGAACAAACTTAACTTATTTTTTTTTAAAGATTTTATTTATTTATTTGGCAGAGAAAGAGAGAGAATACAAGTAGGGAGAGAGGCAGGCAGAGAGAGAGAGGGGGAAGCAGGCTCCCTGCTGAGCAGAAAGCCTGATGCGGGGCTTGATCCCAGGACCCTGAGATCACGACCTGAGGTGAAGGCAGAGTACCCCCAAACTTAACTTTTCTTATCACGTTTATTTTCACAGCATCTTTTGTTTCTTCATTATCAGATGGGTAAAATAAGAACTGAATCTACATAATAGAATGTTTATAGAAATTAATGGATATATACAAATAAATATACAAAAAATGCTTAGTATATTAGTTGACACAAAGATGGTCTAAGTTTTAGCAATTATTATTCCCTAAGTTCAGATCAAATATATATCTTCTTGTGATTTTTTTCCTGATCACTTTCAGTCAAAAGTATTTTCTTTCACATTATTGTGCCCCTTTATTGTAATTATCTCATCATTTGACTTATACTGTAACTAATTGAGAAGAATTATATCTTCCTCAGTAAGTTATAGGCCCTTGATAAGAAGGTCAATATTATGCTTACTGTGGCTATCTAGTGATTGGTACAACATGGACACCACGTAAAACATCTACAGAATGTCTTATAGTTAAAAAAAATTAAAGACTGAAGAAACATAATTTTGAGGATTATCCATTATAAGAGATGATAGTGACTTAAAAAAACAACCAATTCTTGATAAATAGGTCATATTTACTTAGAAAGAAAGAGACTATATTTTGTTTGCTTGCTTGTTTAAAAGAGTCTTGTAGCATTCTAAAATAAAACAGTATTTTTAGACTGGGTTGACGTACTCTGGAGCAACTGTTCCTTCAATTTCTAATGCAACTAGCTATTTGCCTCCAAATGGTTTCCTCTTCTAATAATTCAGATGATGGTAGATTTTTTGGAATTTAAAAAGACTTTAAAAACCATCAATCCAACTCCTCTCATTTTATATGCAAGGAATCAAAAATCCAGAGAAGTTAAGCAACTTTGAAATTCTACCAGATAGTAAAGGATTTGAGGAAATATAATCACTAGTTATTTATCCAAATAGTTAATGTCTTCAGAAGTATCAGTAATTTAGATGAAACTGTCAATTCAATATATTCTGGATGCAGTAGAGGCTTAATTGAATGTCTGCTTGAATTACATTCAATTATATTGATGTGTTGCAATGAGCATAACAAAATCTCTCTCAAACTTGAACTTTTTTCGCATGTTGTTAAGACACCAGTTTAATTATCATTAATTTAAAGTTAGATTTTAGAACTACTGCTCATGACTGCACATTGATTTTACTCGTGTTTAGGAAATCCGATTACCTTGAATCACTTATATATATTTATAAATCATGAATGGTGCTTTTTTTTAAATGTTTGAGACTAAACATTTATGTGATTGTAAATGTCAACAATATGAAGAAAAAGTTGTAGAATGGAACAAACAAATGATACCAGAAAATGTTTTACAATTTCCTGTATAATCCATAGTGCCCTTCATAATCTAAAGCCATTTGAAATTGTGCACTGATGCAGATGGTAACATAGTGAGTTTTGGCATTAGTTACTAGAGAATATAATTTTATTTTGGTTCCTTTTATTGCAGAGCATTACATCTGAACAGACACAGAAATACAAAAGTATATGCATGATAACATCTAATTTATTTACCTTTTTGTTTTGCCAGTCTATCATAGTATTTCAAGTGATTGTTTTTAAATGTTTTCTTTTGGTAGAGGGAAATGTCACTAACAGTAATCATAATTGTTACTGAGAAGTATGCTTTATTATTTTTTATTATATTCAGTTAGCCACTGTATAGTACATAATTAGTCCTTGATGCAGTGTTCAACAAGTTGTTAGCTAAGTATAACACCCAGTACTCATCACAGCACATGCCCTCCTCAACACCCATCACCCTGTTACCCCTTCCCTGCACCCTCCTCCCCTCTGAAGCCCCCAGGTTGTTTCCCGGGGTCCATAGTCCCTCATAGTTCATCTCCCTCCTGATTTCTCCCCCTTTGGTTTTCCCTCCCTTCTTCTGTTGTCCTCTGTGCTATTGCTTATGTTCCACATATGAGTGAAACCATATGATAATTGTCTTTCTTTGCTTGACTTACTTCATTTAACATAATCCCCTCCACTTCCATCCATATGGATGCAAATGGTGGGTATTCATCATTTCTGATGACTAAATAATATTTCATTATGTATATGTACAAATGGCTAACAGACACATGAAAAAATGTTCAACATCATTAGCCATCAGGGAAATACAGGTCAAAACCACGTTGAGATACCACCTTACAACAGTTAGAATGGCAAAAATTAACAAAACAGGAAACAACAAATATTGGTGAGGTTGTGGAGAAAGGGGAACCCTTTTGCTCTGTTGGTGGGAATGCAAATTGGTGCAGCCGCTATGGAAAACAGTATGGAGGTTCCTCAAGATGTTAAGAATAGAGCTACCCTATGACCCAGCAATTGCACTACTGGGTATTTACCCCAAAGATACAGATGTAGTGAAAAGAAGGGCACACAAACCCCAATGTTCACAGCAGCAATGTCCACAATAGCCAAACTGTGGAAGGAGCTGAGATTCCTGTCAACAGGTGAATGTATGAAGATGAGAGGTACGTTTTAAAAATACATTCCTGAGATTCCTGGGTGGCTCAATTGGTTAAGTGGTTGACTCTTGGTTTTGGCTCAAGTCATGATCTCAGGGTCCTGGGATCAATTCCTGAGTAGGATTTTGTACTCAGCAGGGAGTCTGCTTGAGGATTCTCTCTCCCTCTCTGTTTGTCCCTCCCCCTGCTCTTGTGCACACAAGCGCACTTTCTCTCTCTCTCTCTCAAATAAAAAAATAAAATAAATCTGTAAAGAAAAGTATTCCGAATTGATAATCTGGTGATCATAATAGTGAATTCATGTGTCAAATTAAATAAGGTATTCCATATAAAATACTTAACAAAATGCTGGACATACAGTGTACATTCATGAAATGGTGATTACTTTTTTGTTTACCAAAGGAAAGTAGGCTTTGTTGATATTAGTCAATAACATACTTTATGAAAAAGAAATTGAAAAGTGCCTGTTTTCAGTTTTATAACATCATTTTCCCCCAAAGAAGATTCTATGTGTATATACTCTGTTAATTACTGAGAATAAGTGAAAGGAGAAATATTTTTTGAAATTAGAGCAACAAAATTATCTCCTAATGGTTTACTTTATTTAAAAAAAAAAAAACAACTTCGTGAGAGTATTGTAAAAGTCTCCACTGAGATCCTTGCTGTGAAATAAGCACAATATAAACTGTGTTTGTTGTATATTCAGCTAGTTTAAAATATTTTTGTAATGTTGCCCTAGTTGCTGCAGGAGTTAGAAAATAAAATATCTGTTGTGGAATTTGCAGACTAGCTGAAACAATAAAATAACACACATGAAATGGTATTTACTGTAAAAGACAATTATATTAATTGATCTAATTGAATTGTCAGTTACCAAAAGGCAATGGTGATAAGCCACTATCTCAGGCTGGGTTTTTGACTGTAGCCCCCACTCCACTTTCTTGCAAATGCAGAAGGTTGAAACCTATTCTCAGTTGGTACCAAATGAAGCTAGAGAAGAATAAAAAGACAGGACCAAGGTTCTTGCAGAAGTCATGAGACCAGATTTGCTCTTTCATGCCTTTCCACTCTCTAGAATTTAAAAAGCAGAGCGGTATCATGTGGGAGAATACCTTGATTTAGTTTGAGCCATGAAGTAAAGAGTGAGGCATTCATGAGAAAGAACATCTCTTATGGAATGGAAATAACTTGCTTACTTAAAGCTTTTATGGTTTTTATACTCAAAATTTCTCAAGGCATCATTGGCAACAAGAATGGTGGTTAAAAACCTGCCAAAGTCTTGTAATTTTATGGACATTGCTGAGTCTTCAGAGATGATGAGCAATTTAATTGAGATTGCATTCTGAGATTAAGACAAATAATTTCCAATAGAAAAAGCCAGAAATTAGCTAAGTGATCATTAAGTGTCTTGAATTATCTTTGTTATTGGGTAACCAAGTAAATAAATAAATAAGTAAAGGAATGGAAAGTGGGAATGTTTTAATATTTTAACCATCTCTTTATACTTTTGAAATTGCATAATAATCATATTAGTATTGAAATAATAATTTCATTTATTTTAATATCCAAATATAAATAGATGGATAGATACATAGAGATACTTAGATATAGGGATGATTACATAAAGGTGATAGATAAAGGGGCACCTGGGTGGCTCAGTGGTTTAAAGCCTCTGCCTTCAGCTCAGGTCATGATCCCAGGGTCCTGGGATTGAGCCCCACATCTGGCTCACTGCTCAGTAGGGAGCCTGCTTCCCCCTCTCTCTCTGCCTGCCTCTCTGCCTACTTGTAATCTCTCTTTCTCTGTCAAATAAACAAATGAAATCTTTAAAAAAAAGTGATAAATAAATACTATTTTGGGGAGAAAGATTTAAAAATAACTTCATGTGAGAGGTTATCCCTGAAATAGATTATCTGGATAATTTACTTAGAAATCAATATGGGCTATTATTACCATCTAGTGGCAATGTCTTTGAACTGCAAATTCTCCTTATCAATATAGAATCTAAGGGGACTTGGCCAATTCAACCCATTTTCTTGATGTATATGTCAGAAATATTAATTATTATATAACATCACCAACTGTACACACATTACCTTGTAAAATTTTTTTTTCTAAAATGAAACTGATTTGAATAAAGCCAATTACAAAAGACTTAAATTAGTTTTGATAGATAGCAAAATCGAAATTGGGCTGAGGGGAAAATAATATGTTTAAGTTGAATGAAATCACCAAGAATAGGGCATATGAATAGAAAAAAATTCTCTGCAGTTTGGCAATATGGTCTGCCAGTTTTAAATGTATAAGTTTGACTAGATGAGAAATATTTAAAAAAAAAGTCAATGTTGAGATTGAAGTTTAGAAGTTCAGATTAAATAGCATAAATTGGTGATAAAGAATAGGTAATACATTTAAAAATGATATAACAAAAATTTAAAAAGTGAATATGTAGTTAGGCATGTTGTTATGGGAGAAGATAAATCATTTGCAATGATTTATGAGGATATAAGCACTTGTATATGAGTGGTCACTGGAGAAATGCAAAGAAAGCAGGAATCTGTAAGATTTGTCAATAAAGGTACAGTACTTGATAAACTAGGTGAAGGAGATAAAGGAGATGAAAGTATCTCTAAGGTTTTGAATATGGAGAACTAAGGAATATTGGTCGTGTGTTAAATTAGGGAAATTAAGAATAATTATTATACATCCTTGTTATAGGATATAAATCTCATAAAAGCTGGACAGAATTCTAAGTAATTTTCCTACACTTGTCATTTAATCCTCCTAATCCCTGCCTGGGGTGGGGTGAGGGAATGTGAAGGAATCGGAGCCAACTGTATTACGTCATTTTCCCAAGATCTTACAGCTTAATATGTGACATCACTAGCATTTGCTTCCCAAACCCCCATGGGATTCCAAGAGTTGATGCTTTTTCTCTTCTCTGTGAAGATTCTACAATATAACTAACCCTCTATTAAAAATTATACAACCTTACATAACTAAAGTTTAGAAATTTTGAGGTTTACTAGGTTATTTTCTATAAAGTAGGGGATGTTTGTCCTGAAATATAAACCTAAGAAGAAAACAGTAGAGGAGTATAGGAAATGCATGTTTATGTACCATAATTTTTTTTAATTACACCATTGTAATAACTGAAAGATGGTTTGCTAAAGTGTGCAGTGCATGGTAAAGATGTGATTCTCTGGTCTACAATTAAACAGTCAGAATTACCACAGAAATCCAACCCATCTGATACTCAATGAAGGGACAGACAGAAAGCTACAGGCAGAGATTATCTAGCATCTCTCTAAGTCGACATGTATGCCTGGTTTCTGGTTGTTCATGCTTATTGGTTGGTAACAATGTGTTTATTATTGGTAGTAGTATAATAATAATAATTATTATTATTTATTTTGGAGCTAAGATAGGTAAATTCCAAAAATATTTTAATAGTCTCAGCTAACCTATAATTACTGTTACATTAATTAATAATTATTGATGATATTATTATTATTATTCTTTCATTTTTAAAAGTATCCTGGCTGGAATGATGAGTTATGTTGTTACCCCAGACAAGGGGTACTTAAACAAAGACATAGTGGCCTAATAAAACTTATAGACGCTTTGTAGAATGCTGTTTTAAAATGCATAAAATAGGGGTGCCTGGGTGGCTCAGTCAGTTAAGTGTCTGGCTTTGGCTCTGGTCATGATCCCACGGTGCTGGGATGGAGCCCCACTTTGGGTTCTCTGCTCAGTGGGAAATCTGCTTCTCCTTCTCACCTTGCCCCTCTTCCCTGTTCCTTCTCTCTCTTGCTCTCTCTCATATAAATAAATAAAATCTTTAAAAGAGAAAAATAAAAATAACATATATAAAATTATAAAGGGAAGCAAACATATTAAAATAGAATTAGCAAGATATTTTAAAAATCAGATTTATGTTGTAATGATCATTGTGCTCCTTTACTAACTCATTAGTTACTGAGATCTAGTGATGCATTTAACAACTACTATAATTTAAAGAAGGGATAATCAGGCAGTATTTCAGCACAGCTGTAAGGTGAGAAATATATTTGTAATTTCTGTTGATGAAGAAGCCGGAAGTCCTAATTCTATAGCTTATGGCCTATATTCATTCTTGAAAGAAATACTAATTTTCAGTTTCTTAAAAAATAAGATATATTATTCCTAACCCCAAAATCAAATAGTTAAGAACCTCTAGACATTCTACATTGCTGTTTTTTTTTTTTTTTTTACATTGCTGGTTTATATATGCCTTCTCCAACACTAGAGTTGACCCCTTAAGCTCACAAATTATATTCACTTTTGCATCTTTAGTAACAAATACAAAGCATAACATATTACACACATTCAATAAATAAATGAATGCATAAACAATAAAGTCAGTGAAAAAAATTGAGGCTGTGCAAAATTCAACAGGAAAAATTACATGATAAGACACAGTAGAGAAGAGTTTCCAGACAAAGACTTTAGCTAGTGGTGGGAGATATGATATGGAAATGAAGATGAATTGTACAGAAACCGAGGCTTGTGCTCCCACCCACGTTTCAGCATGGTCATGACCTGTTTGGGCAATGGAAAAGTAGGCACGGCCCGACCTTGCTCCCGACTGACATCTCGCTAATCCTCATATTGTGAGATTGGGGATATTGAAGTTAGGTCAGGGGACGGTTGTGACAAAGGGAAGATGCTCATCTTTGGTTTCTTACCTCTCCCTACTTCCAGTCCCACTCACAAATTCAAAAGTACACCCTGGGAGGTCTAGGTAGTGTTGTCAGAGGATTTACACTATCTCTGTGATGTTTGTCCTTTACGTGGAAGTCTGTTCCAGAGATCTCCTCACATCTTTCCTTCGGAGCTCTCAGCAGCTCTTTGTCTTGCTGCTTTTGCTTCTCCACCAGTTCAATGGATTGGAGTTGTCTGATAGAGGAAACATTCGTTTTTCCTTTCCTGTTTACGCATATGAGGGTATAGCTGGTGTTTCTGTGGGGGGAGGGGGAAGCATCTGGAGGTTTATTGTATAAAGAGAAAAAATTGAACTGGATGTCTAATGAAAGAACATTGAAGCTTTCTTTACTGTTCCCACTGGGTCTCAGCAGAAGTACATTCTAATTCTGCCTGGACAAGCCCCTTTAAATACTCTCGCCTCCCACAAGGACAGTTGTATCTCCCCAGCTTGTCAGCAGGGATGATCTGAACAAACAAAAACAAAAACAAAAAGCAAAACAAACCCAAAACCCGTCCAAATCATGTGAGTGCAGGGGTGGAGCAGGAGGCCACAGAACTTAATAAAAGGAGGGCACAGTGAGGAAAAGACAGTTAACAGATGTTCAACGTGTTTAATGATAAAACATATTCCCTTATAATGAATGTTCAAAGCGGTCCTAGATGAGTAGACATAGATTTACATATATATAATGAAATATCTTAATATATGTTAATTATTAAATATTACCTAATAATTAATATTATAATTTGTACTGACATTGTCAATAGGAGTAAGATTAGCTATTTCCAAGATGGTAGGTGATAGATGTGATATGATAGACTGTGACAGAGGGGACTACTTTAGATAAGGTTGGGGGTAGGTAAGAATTTTTTAGTAAATGACATTTAAAGTGAGACCTGAGTGATAAGAAAAGAGACAGTCGTATGAATACTTGGGAAGGGAGTATTCCCTTCCCAAGAGAGGGAAGAGCTCAGAATCTTGTAGGGTCAGTAGGATCTAATTCTAGCTTCTCACTAACTTGGTTCTCACTCTCTTTTAGTCACTTAAACAGTACTTGCCCCCTTTAAGAATTGGAGAAAACTCTAAACAAGCATAGGGTTCAGGAAAACCTCTATAAATAATACAGAATGAATATATATTCTAAATGGCAGTGGATTTTAATGGGAAAAATTCTAGTTTAGGACTAGTTCTAAGAGACTTACTGTGTATCATGTGCTTACTATCAGCTAGGGTCTCCAAAATTTTGGTAAGTACTTTGGATTTCAATCTAAGTGTAACGAATTAATTCACTAAATGGCTATAAGAGAAAAGTACAGGATCTGAGTTATGTTTTGAAAAGCCTACTTTGGGTCTTTGTGGAGAATGGATTATAGAAGAACAGAGAACCGTGGGGGACAAAGTAAGAATGGAAGCCTCCAGAATTCTGTTTGGAAATGTTAATTTTTAATCACAATTTGGGCAATCTTTTCTGACGAGGGTAATCATTTGCTTCCCTTTCCTAAATAAACCTTTGGTAGAGCCAAGATAACACCTCTTTCCAAAAAAGCTGATGGTGTCATTGTTAAAACCAGGTCTGGAGCCAGACTGAGAATATATAAGCTCAGGCTCTGCCTGTTACTAGTTGTGTGACCTTGAACTTATTGACTTATTGGATTTTCTGTGCTTCAGTTTCCTCAGACAAAAGGAGGATAGTAATTGTGTCCTATCTAATGGAGTTTTTAGAGATTAAATGAATTAATTAATGTAAGCCCTTAAAATAGGGCTAGGCACATTTTAGTGTGATACACAACTAAGTTTCTTAGGACTATTCCTAAACCACAGTACTTTTTATTAACATCCGTTCTTTAGAATATGTATTCATTCTGTATTATTTATAGAGGTTTTCCTGAACCCTATGTTTAGATTTTCCCCAATTCTTAACAGATACAATCATCATTTAAGCAAATAAAAGACAGAGTGAGAAACTAAGTATTAATGGGGGGCTATAATTAGTTTAATTATAATATTTTAGTTCTTTGTGCAATTCCTGTTGATAATCATTTGGATGTCATGCAGGAGCTAAAGAGCACTACAGAATAGGACCCCTGACCTATACATGTTGCACATTGGACTATCATTGGAGACTGACCTTAAATGATACTGTCTTGTTTCCCCAGTAAATTTAAGATTATGAAAAGTATCCTTTTGTACTTTTTTCTACTTTCTTTCCATTTTTAATTAATTTATTAAATCAATCATTGCCCTAAATATAAAATCATAGAATCATATAGCAGAACTGGAATTTCTGGAGTACAAAAAAATTGATTTATAACCAGTGTATTACTAAAAATACCAAGTTCCCAGGGAACCTGGGTGGTTCAGTTGGTTAAGCATCTGCCCTTTGGCTCAGGTCATGATCCCAGGGTACTGGAATAGAGCCCCAGGTTAAGCTCCCTGCTCAGTGGGGAGTCTGCTTCTTCCTCTCCCTTTGACAACCCCCTCCCCAACTTGTGCTCTCTTTCTCTTGCTCACTCTTTCTCTTGCTCAGTTTCTCTCTCTCAAATAAATGAAGTCTTTTAATAAAAATAAATAAATAAATAAAATAAAAATACTGAATTCCTAAAGCAGAACTAAATGAAAATCATTTCATTATGAACCTGGAAACATTACAAAAATATGACTAAACTTCAAGAAATGTCTGAATTTCATCTTCCTCATTTGGTCAGACTCTATCTGGACATTGCAGATGAGAATGGTTGTTAATAAATGCAGAGTGACAAGGATGTGAAGTCTTTGGTAATCATGTCTGTGTGAAAAACTGAAGAACCATTAACTTCCAGTAATTAGATGGCTTTTATGTAGACGAAAGGATTTATTCTTTTTAGCTTTGTGAGAAAATTACAGGAAGACACACAAAAAAAGTTCTTCTTCAAGTGTAAATAATTGCTCAAAATACATGAGAAACATTAGACAACAGAAATTCTCGAGGTTCCTCCCTCCCCTTGGTTCTACTGTCTGTTCTAGAAAAATAGCTGTTACAAGGATGTCTAGTTGCCAAGGAGAAAATTTGGTCAAGTTGTTAATAAAGTAACTTCATTTTTTGATATGATTACATGTCTCAAAATTCACAAATAATCTCATAATCTTACATGTTGCAAAATTGCAAAGATAAATTTTGATCCAAGCAGTCTCTCACGATGAGATGTTTTAGCATTCTAAAAATTACCTATTGCAAGCTCAGAATATATAGGCGGTACCTAAGTCCATTGGGAGATAGATCTTAATGTTAGTCCCTCGAAAAGCATCAATGTGATATAATTTAAGAGATCCCAGTTGAAAAATTATGCATTCTGACTATCTTTCTAAAGAGAGAGAACCCAAAGTCATTGGTCAAAGAAAAAAAAAAAGAAGTAGTAGTTCTGGAAAACCAGACATTTAAAAAATAGTAACAGTCTTTACTTATTTTGAAATGCTACATTTATTGAGTCATTGCAACTATATGCACACAAGGAGAAACAAAGACAAACTGACATCAGCCTCCTGTGTTTTAATAGATGACCATAAGTGTAACTTAATGAAATAAACATACTTTTCTCTCTCTCTTTTTAATGTGGGCATAACATAGGACCAAAATAAGAAATTCTATTAGTAATACTGTTTCATTTACTTATTCACAGGTTTAATAAATAGGGGCTAGAACTTGCTGGTTTAATTTTCATTTTATTCAAATTTATATTTGCCCTTCCACAAATTCATTTTGCTGAATGGATTTCTATTTCCCGGTCAAGCTGGCAAAAAGGTTCATTGGTACATTAGAATGTTAAATGATACCAAGACAAGTAAGTAAATAAAAATAATTAAAATGAATAGTTTATCATCTTCTAAATGCAAACTAGTACAACGCAGAGAAAGCCAATGCCATCTTTTCCCATTATTCACTTCACAGTTATTAATTATGCCAATATACATCACAGTAAAGAATGAGAAATTTTGACAACAGTGCCATGAATTGAAAAGACAAGTATGCACTTCAGTGTATGGATAGATTTAATAATATAAAGAGTATAAATATTGTTAAAATTCCAAAATTAATGCTAAAAAGACTTATGGTCATTTTAAAAACAAACTATATGTTCATAACTTTTTAGATTTGCAGAAATACTACAAAGAGAGTACACAGAGGTCTCATAACCCTGGAACAGTATCTCCTATTACTAACATCTTGCGTTAGCCGGATTCATTTATTCCGATTAGTGAAAAAATATCAATATATTCTTAGTAACTTAAGTCCATACTGTATTAATGTTTAATTTTTTACCTAATGGCTTTGTGTGTGTGTGTGTGTGTGTGTGTGCGTGTGTGTGTGTGTGTGCCAGAATGCACTCTAGAGAACCACATTACATTTAGTCAATGCGTCTCTGTAGGCTTCTCTTGGCTGTGACAATTTCTCATACTTTCCTTGTTGTTATTGATGACCCTTAAGAATTTTGAGAAGTACTGGCTAGGTATTTTATAAAATGGGTTGGGGCGCCTGGATGGCTAAGTGAGTTAAGCCTTTGCCTTGGCTCATGTCATGATCTCAGGGTCCTGGGATCGAGCCCCGCATCGGGCTCTCTGCTCAGCAGGAAGCCTGCTTCCCCCCTTCTCTGCCTGCCTCTCTGCCTACTTGTGATCTCTCTCTCTCTCTGTCAAATAAATAAGTAAAAATCTTAAAAAAAAATAAAAAATAATAAAATAAAATAAAATGGCCCTCTATTGGGAACTGTCTGCTGTTTATCTCATAATTAGGCTGGGGTTGTGGATTTTAGGTAGGAGGATCATTGAGGTAAAGTGCCATGTTCATGACATCATATCTAAGGGTACAGAATACCACTGTTTTTTAATACAGCATTTGATATGACCGCATATCAATACCACAATTGATATGACTCGTCGGTATCAGTGTTTGGTGACCTAGATCATCTGGCTAAAAGCATGTTTGTTAGGTTTCTACCATTGTAAATTCTTACCTCAAACCCTAACCGCTTCATACTGTACTCCTTGGAACAAAGTCACTACACCAAGGAGTGGAGAGTTATGTTCCACCTACTTGAGGGTGGGAAATCTATATAAATAATTTGGAATTCTTTGACACAGAATATTTGTCTCTTTCCACTTTATGTGCTTATTCAGTAATTTATTTATATCAGTATGGTTTCATGGACATTTAATGAATACATTGTGTCATAAATCTGATATTTTCTTCTTTGTGTTCACATTGTTTTAGCTCTGACTGTTTGGGAAGAGTTGCAGTTGGTTCTTGTATCCCTTTGAATTATCTCCATTGTGTGGGTATTTGTTGTTAATTTTTAACTCTTTGTTTAGCCGGTTGACTGGTTTGCCTATTAATTAATTAATTAATTATTTTTTATTCACTCATTAATTCACTTATTTATTTATATGCATTATCTTTTAGCATAGTTTTAGATTTGCAGCAAAATTGAAAGGAAGGTACAGAGATTTCCCACTCATGGTCTGTCATTTAATTGGTATATTCAGATTATTCATAAAGTGATTATTGATTTATTTACAATGTTTGTTTTTTGTCTGTTGTAGTAATTTTTCATTCCCTTTCTATCTTCTCTAGTTTTGATTATTTAATATAATTTCCATTTATTTCCTGTCTTATATATTAGGTCTACTTCTTTTAAAATTTTATTATTTATCCTAGAGTTTACATTATTAATTTTTTAAGTAATCTTTGTCCACCTTTAAATAACGGTATACGGCTTTGTATGTATTTCAGGATTCTCATAATGGTCAATTCTTCCCTCCTTTCCCTTATATACGGCTATTATTCACATCCATATGTTAAATTTACCCAATACATTACTATTAATATTTTAAACAAACCATTATTTCTTAGAGCAATTAAAAATAAGAACAAATTTACCTTAATTTATTCCTGCTCTGATGTTCTTCCTTCCTTTATGCAAATTTGAGTTTCTTAACTATATCATTTTCCATCTGTCTGAAGAACTTGTAACATTTGTTGCTGGGCAGATCTATTGGCAATGAATTTCCTCAGTTTTTGTTTGTCTGAAAAAGTCATTATTTCTTCTTCATCTCTGGTAAATAAATTCATTGGATATCGAATTTTATGTTGGTATTTCTTTTCGTTTTTCTTTTTCTTTTCATACTTTTAGTATTTTACTCCCTTTCCTTCTTGCTTTCATGGCTTCTGACCAAAAAACAAGAACAACAAAAAAAACCAACTTCTTAGAGAAAGGTCTTACCCCTGTTCCTCTGTAGGTAAGATGTTGCCAAACTCCCTTGTCTTATTGTGATTTATAAGAAATACATATGTTTGGTCATTCAGATAGGATATATTTCTTATGTATATTGCGTCTTTCCCATGGTTCTTGGCTCACAGCTCCTAATACTTTGGGAATTTCCTGAGTGGTAAGAACAATGGGAACATCTTTTATTGTAGTATTTTGTCCTCTGTTCCTGAAGACACTTCAAAGCCATAAAGCTAAAATGGGAGTCATGTTATTCATAGCAAGCCCTGCTACACTACAACCACGTTTATGTTAATGAGGGGACTTTTGGAAAGGATCAATGAGGGATGTGTGGGTGGCTCAGTTGGTTAAGCATTTGCCTTTAGCTCTGGTCATGATTGGTCATGATTCCAGGGTCCCGGGATTGAATCCCACATTGGGCTACCTGCTGAGCAGGGAGTCTGCTTCTCCCTGTCCCTCTGCCCTTCCGCCTCCTTGTGCTCATTTTCTCTCTCTCTCTCTCAATCTCTCTTTCTCAAATAAATTAAGTATTTTTTAAAAAAATTAAAAAAAAAAGCACCAAAGTATGGGGGCTGGTTGCCCAGGGAACCAGTAATAGTAGAGAGTTGCAACTTTCAGTCCCTCTCCCTAATTTCCAGGAAGAGGAAAGGGGCTGGAAGATGAATAAATCGCCAAGGGCCAGTGATTTAATTTATCATGCTGATGTGATGAAGTCCCATAAAAACTCAAAAAGAGGGAGTTTGAAGAGCTTCATTCAGGTTAATGAACCAGAATGCTTGTACATGCCGCTATGCTAGGCTCCATGGGGACAGAAACTTTTTGTTTGAGACTTGCCCTGTGTGTCTCTTCATCTGGCTGTTGATTTGTATCCTTTAATAACCTTTGAAATAAGTCCAAATCTAGTGAGTAAATGGGTTTCCTGAGTTCTGTGAGGTATTCTAGCAAATTAATCAACCCAAGGAGGAGGTGTAGGAACCTCTGATATCTAGCCAGTGGATCAGAAGCACTTGGGCTTGTAATTGACATCTGAAGTGAGAGGAAAAAGCCACATCCATTGGAATTGGACACAGAATTTTTACCCTCACTCCTGGTCCAGCTTTTTGAGAGTTTCTCTTTATCTTCAATTTTCCGAAGTTTAAATATGATATGAATGGGTACAGATTTTGGGGTATTTGTCCTGCTTGTTACTTTCTTCTGCTTCTTGGATCTTTCATTTGGTATCTGTCATTAATTTTGGAAAATTCTCAGTGATTATTAATTCAATTTTTTTCTCCCATAGTTCAGTTGTTATTTCTCTTTCTTTTTTCTCGTTATTTTTTTTTCTCTTTGAATGCCAGTGGTGGAAGTCTCCATATAGCTTTATGCTCACTGATTCTTTTCTTGACCATGTCAGTTTTATTAATGAGGTTCAAAGATATTCTTCATTTCTCTTAATGTTTTGATTTACAGCATTTCCCTTTGATTCTTTCCCAGAGTTTCCACCCTTATTTACATTTCCTATGTATTCTGGCATATTGTCTGCTTTTTCTGTTAGAACTCTTAAGATGTTAGCTACTTTAAATTCACGTTCTGATAATTGAAAATCTGTGTTTTATCTGGATCTGGTTTTAGTGCTTGCTTCGTCTCTTCAGACTGCTGCTGCTGCTGCTGCTTCTGCTACTTTAGCCTTTTGGCATACTTTTAATTTTTTTTTTTTTTTTTTTTTGTCAAAAGCCAGACCCAATATATAAGATAATAGGAAGTGAGATAAATAGGTCTCTACTACCCAGTTTTGTGTTTATGTGGCTAGGAATCGGGTTGTATTTAATGTTTACTACAGCTGCACAGTAAAGTTCCTCAAGTTCCTCTAGTGCCCCTGTTCCCTGCTTTGGTCTCTCCTCTATCTTTGGGCTTCTCTGAGAAAATTGCTCTTTAGGTAGAACCGTGTCTTTCACCTATAATCCAGTTATTGCACTTGAGCCCTGTTGGTATGGTGGTAAGGATGGGAGAAAACAAGGGTCCTATAAACCTTATAATTAAATCCCAGTCCTACAGTGGACCTTTCCTGGAATGTGACGTTCACAAGGCTTTCTTAGCTTCTTCTCACATGATACAAGAAAGTTAGAGTAGACTGGAATCCTCAGGGAAATGCCCTTTCCCCAAGTTGGATTAAGTCTGTGGTAGTCAGTCTCTCTTTTCCCCTGGAGCGTAGGTATTTGTTATGGAGAACACTCTAGGCATATTTTACAAATGTTTCTTTTCTTCTCTTCCAACAGAGCCATGAGGGGATCTTTATGGCTTTTCAATAAAATGACATGATATCTTCTTTCCTGGAAATAAAATCTGGGAAAGGATGGGGACTCCTAAATCCAGGGACTCGAAATCCAAGTGTTTCTGAATCTCATGATAGTCCATATTTAGTTTCCATTGATTCACCAGAATTATCATTTAATTAATATTTGTTTATGGCTCCTGCATCTTCTTTTCCAAGTGTAGAGATCTTGGCTGTGGCTTCTTCAATTTGCCTCTCTGTAGATTTCTGGGTGATGGTTTCCCTTGAAGCCTCAATTCTCTGATGGATCCAAGAGAAGTTTGCTCAGCTTCATTCCTGTAATAAGGACAAGGGTGACAACTTTCAAACTCTTTATAGGCTGAAGTTGAAACTGGAAATCCCTTATGGTCATTTTTTACAATGTATTTTTAGAGTAGCTATATTAGAGAAAATTTAAAGGTCTAAATGTTCATGGCAGTTGGGAAGACCAGAATATTCAAGACATTGAATGGAAATGATCTATTTTCCTAGATACACAAGGTTATTAAATTTTTACATTATGTTATTCTGTAATAGCTTTATTGTATTTGACAAAATATTAACTTAAAAATCTATGATTTTTATATTAAAATTGAAAATACAATTAAATTTTCTGTCAGTTGAATATGTGTGTATATTGATGTACATTTACTGTGTGCTAAGTATTATGATGGCTGTTTTATGAGAAAATCTTATCGTTATCTCACAAGTAAGTGTGATAGGTTGTATTATTCCCATTTCATAGAGTAACAAAGTGAGACACTGAAATTTGTGTTCTTAATCACTAATTACTTTATTTCTCTAAAGAATCAGGAATTAATCTATTTCAGATATTTGGGATGGTAGAAAGATGTATGCTAAAGAATTTAGCCAAAGTCACATTTATAGATTAGATCATGTTACAATCAGAATGTATCTCAGATTTTAGAAGTATGTGTTGGCCATCTATTCTTAAAGCATATAGATAAAGGAGTAATCTTAATTATAAAAGTAAAATATTTTATTGTATTCTTACTTCTAGATATCTATACTTACTATTAATATGAAATACTTCCTTCATTAATACTTTTCAAGTTACCAAAAGCAGTAAAGTAGAATAAATTGCATTGTTGTGCACTTGACACCCCTAACATAGAAATGATAAATACTATGCAGATCTTTGTTTTGTTTCATGACCAAATGCAGGTAAATCTTTTTTTTTTCACATTTAATAATAAGCTATTCAGTCTCATATCTATGCCTCATAAAGTAGTGTTTTAAATTTAGTTCTAATTTTAAAAACTTTGACTATAAGCTATAATTATAACAATCAAAGTTGTTTCCCGTAAGCAAATTATTTTCAGAGTACAGAATAGATACCAGGAAAACACAATGATCTATTGTCTTTCATGTATACAATTTGTTGAATAAGTACTCTAAATTAAGAGCTTGGAAAACATCTTTGCTGGCATTGGAAATAATTAGGTGTGAAAGTCATGATCCAAGACCCTTTTAAGATTTAGATTTTAAGTGCTTTCTTTCTCTTCTCCTTGTCATGTCCTGACATTTTATCATTTGGTATTTAAAGAAGTAGAAATTCCCTCTTTTCCCCCAACACTGTAGACAAATTATATTTATGCGAGATAATCAATACTATTCCAAGCAACCTGGCTTGGATATTCAAAAGCATTGGCAGTTCTGTCTGAAAAGATGTCTGCCCACCCACATAAGAATAGGTCTCTATATTCAAATGAAATACTTTACATAAATAATGTTTAGAGTGAAATTTTCCAGTGGGAAAAGTATCATTGCTCATTTGAGCAGTAAATCCAATTATCTACCCGACATCCCTTTTTCTAGGTCTTAGGCACCATAAATTCAGTGTGTCCCAAACTCAACTCATCTCTGCCCCCTACACTCCCCCCAAACTTTAAAGCTTTAAAGTAACTTCAAAGCTACTTAAAGTTACTTGAAGTATACTTCTATAAGTATGTAAGTATATATTATATAAGTATAAAGTTACTTAAAGTATACTTCTATACTTTAAAGTATACTTCTATACTTTAAGTATAGAAGTATAAAGTATAGAAGACCTCACTGAAGGCAATCTTTAAAAGTTCACTTGTTTATTATGTATTTTTAAAATATCACCTTTCTAGAATGTAAAGTCCTCAAGGACATGAATCTTTCTTTGCCTTAGTTTCTGATAAATCTCACATACTTAGGATGATGCCAATCACATAGCAGATGCCCACTTAATATTGACTCAATGGATGCCTCCTCCTGCCAGAATATAAGATCCCTGAAGGCTACAATTTTGTCTGGCTGACAATTTTATTTCTCGTGTCACAGCAGACATTCAATAAATACCTGTTGACTCACCAACTTAATGGTAGATTCAATAAAATCAAAGCAGCATTAAAATACTGATAGTGGAAGTGGAACATGGAAAAATAACCCTCTGCTCTCTATCTCTCCGCAATAAATTTGATTTAACAATGATCCATTATCTATAAATTTGTTTGTTAGGCTGTGATACAACTGAAAATAATTATTCATTATATTTTTGATGTTTCACAATGATTGTGTTACCTTTATTAAATTTTCCTGAAGATTGAACTAACTTGAAGCACCAACTCAGCTGTTAAGACAGGCTCAAAAACAGTTTTGAGCCTTTCAAGTATGAAGGTTGCATATTACAATGATCTTCACCATTTGGGACAATTTTCTTCAGATAAAAATTCAAAATTATCACTGTCAAGGTCATTTAAAATTGCAACAATACTAGAGGTAGAAAAGACCTCACTGAAGGTAATGTTGAGGTCTTATCTACATTTGCATGCATATGGTTGATACATTGATGATTTTAGTTATTATGAAAATGATAGCAATGCCTGAATTCAGCATATGTTTATACAGTGATATTTTAGGAGTTTGAAATAGATGAGTAAGCCATGCTATTGTCTAATCATTTCTTAATAATGAACTAATTCTGTATCCTCAATTGTCATTCTGGGTTTAGTGCTATTCTGATGTTTATTTTGTTAGTAGTTGCATAGAAGCACCTGGGTGACAACCAGTTGTCAATTGACAACTGACAACTGGGCGACAATTAATTTAACTTGGATAAAGAATGGACACTCTCTTTTGGTTTCCTTGTCACTAGCACACTTGCCATGACCAAAGATCTTCACTTTTTCTCTCTAATCCTCATTTCATCTTTCTGTGTGACGTGTTTCCGTTTAGCCATAGTGCAGTGAGCTCAGATTAATAAGAAAAAAAGAGTCACATTTTAAGATAATATTGATTCTGGAGAACAACCGAGGATGCTATGTTTTTTCCTTGAAGCACTGAGAGGGTGGAATTCTAGAGGCACCATATGATGTCCTTCTGAAGAAAAGTTCAGGGGATCATGAAACCCAGGCTTTATACCCCCAGAAAACTGCAAGTGTATGGATTCTCCTTCACCAGGGTCCAGGTGATTCTTGAAGGTTAATATAATACGTTTTTTTGACACGATCTTTCTTTGCTTTTAAATTTTCACAGAAATGCCGTCCACTTCTATACTAAGTTTTCTTTATTGTTTTTGTTTTGTTTTTGTTTTGTTTTTTTAATCTTTTCTCTTAGGAATCACAAAGTGAATACTTTGAGATGGGAAAAAAAAACTCAGGAAATTTGTCATTTTTGTAAGATGCCGATCTCCCGAATATTTCTCCAAGGTATGCTTCTGCATAGCAATCGGGGATAAGGAGGGCTTCCCTGCTGAGTTAACATGTTTCTGTTGTGATGGAAAAAAAGTAAAAATTATAGCAGTTTTGAGGGTCACTAACACAACTATTCTACCTTATGTGCTAAAACAGAAATATAATATGTCAGCTGGATTATGGCTACTGCTGAGTTCTTACCTCTATTTAATACCAGGGCAGCTTTTATCAAACACTTACAGTTAATTTTCATTAACTAAAAAAAACCCAAACAACAACAAACAAACAAACAAACAAAAACCCAAAAAGAAACCAAACTACTCTTAACGGTGTTGTCCTCTATCCACAGGAGAATAGTTTGTTACTGACCCCTCTGGTTACTAACAGAAACTTCTGTTTACTGACAATTAGTTCAGGTTAGAAGGTTAATGAAATTTATGAAGTAACGATATGGGGAAAAAATTAAAACCCAATGTTTTTTTTTCTTTCTTTTTCAGCTACCTAGCATGTGTTCGATCTAAATAAAGAGGCTGCTTCAGAAATTCTTCACAAACACCCCAAGAAATCATAAAATGAGGGTCTGTGACCTTTGCCTTTGCAAACAAAATGTTTAAATCTTCCCACTGATCAAAGAATGAAAATCTTATTAAAATTGTTTCAGAGAGATTGGAACGGGAAGCAGAAGATGTTAGAACTCTCAAACTGTGTGTTCCTTGTATTACATGAAAATAGTTATTTAAAATAAAATGTTGATATCACTATCACCTAAGTATGATAGTATCCTTTTATTTCTTTGCAAATAAATTCCATACAGGAATATGCATAATAAAAGTAACCATTACTATATGATACAATTTCATTCTGCAAGTTGTGTGATTGATGTTAACTTTATCATCAGGAAGAAATGATCTTATCTGGGATGCTGAGCATCAAGCCACACAATTGTTTTGTCTTTTTCATGCTCAAAATAAAACCCAGAGCTCTATTTAGTTACCATTTACCAGAACTTACTCTTTCTCTGACTTTTTAACTTTTGCAGATCTCCTCACCAGTCTTGCCGCAGTGTTTGTCTTTAGCTATAATGATCTACACAGCCACCTGGTAGAGAAACTATATGAGTTTTATTAAAATGATACATGAAAAATCATTCTGTGCTCCCAGGAGTTGCGATACCAATACAAATACAGAAGATAGGTTTATATGTTCAAGGTCTTGGTAATCTCAGCCAATTTCACAGCAGATAAAAGACAATGCCATCAATTTCTAAGGCAACTGAGTGAGGTCAAGGTTAAGATTGTGGCAAAGCCTGGCCTGGATTTGGGAATGGTAACTGTAGCCTGGATATTTGATGACATAATCTTACACAATGTATTTTGTAAATATTTGAAATTGTTTAACATTTTAAAATTAAGGTATTGGGCACCTGGGTGGCTCAGATGGTTAAGTGTCTGCCATCAGCTCCACTCTTGATCTCCAGGTCCCGGGAGGGCTTCTGGCTCCGGGGGGAGACTGCTTTTCCCTCTCCCTCTGCCCCTCCCCCTGCTCACACTCTCTCTCTGTATCTTTCTATCTCAAATGAATAAATAAAAATCTTTTAAAAAATAAAATAAATGAAATAAAATTAAGATATTTTGTAGAGCAACTCAGATTTCCAGCTTATATGGAAAAATTTTAAAATCTAAAAATACGAGCTGAACTCCTTAGTACAGACTCCATACTTCTTGATAGATTTGCGTTCTCAACTCCACCTCAGACACCATTTTAGAAAGTCAAGAGGGAGACTAGAGGTTTCAGTGATACCAGCTCAAGACTTATTTTATTTCACTTGATTAGTATTTTGGAATTATGTTAATAGCATCACATCTGAGAATTTACACAGAATGTAAAGAACAAGATTTCTGTCCAGTAAAAAAAAAATGATTTTATGTTCTGACACTAACTTATCAATATGTTTTGTGAATATGCAAAAATGCAAAACCTTTTCTATAGATTATTCTAGGCCCACTGCATGTTCTGTAGTTGGGTTCAAGATTGGGAAGAAAGAGGATGTTAGAACAACAACAAAACTAACATTTGCATAACATTCCATTGTATTTTCAGTTTGAGAGGCTTTAATAATTCCCTGTGACTTGGTGCATAAAGTCAGAAGTCCTGTGTATGATTTTTTTTTGGCTTCATCTTGTCTCTCTGGTTTTATTTTTTAATATACGTGAATGACTTTATAAAGTTCAAATCAATGAATGAGAGAATCCTAAAAATCTCCACACTTGTTTATTTTTAGTAACTCATAAGATTTAAGGGCAGACTTAGTTCATATTCTAATTTAGCCCTTATTAGACCCGTGATCTTGAAGACTTTTAATTATGTGACCTTAATACTTCTGAACTCCAGCTCATCATCTGGCTCATAAAAGGATAAAATTATATAAGAAGAAATGTTCTTCATCTTCTTTTCCCCATCCATACCATTCATTATATCGCTTTTTGGTGGTGGTCTATTAGCTTAGAATATCTTCCAGGTGGCTTAGAAACTTAATCACAGCCATTATAAGATTTCACACCCATCTCTATATGCTATTAACATCTACTGTCATAGAGTTTGGCTCACATAATTTAGTATTTGTTTAAAGGTATATAAATTTTACCTTGCAACTGTGTCCTGACATTTTATGCGCAATGGAAACAACTCAAATATCTATAAAAAATAGCCTAGATGGCAAAAACAAATGGCATTTCTATATCACTTTTTGATAAGTGGCTTTCTCATGCTTCATCTGATTTACTACTTTAAAAACCTTTTAGGGTGGGTAAGGTAGATATCATTTCTATTATCCTCATTTCATATATGAATTTCACATACTTCATAAGTGAGGGACCTGAAGGGAATGTAGATTTCCTACACATGGTTTCAAAATAATTTAATTTATGTCTTCTGGTCCTGGTTCCAGAGTACTTCCACTACATTGCATTGTCTTCTAAGGAGCAAGTATAGTGGTAGGTTTATGGTTGATGGTAAGAATAAAAGTCCATTGATTGTTGATTTATAAAACTTAGAGATAGGTTTTAAGATACAGACACTCTTTTCTTCATAGAGATTTACAAATGTGCTTTTTCAGTGTCATCACTATAGTTATAATAAATAAAACTGCTCTAATTTAGAGGCAAAGGGCAAGATATTATATTCATCTGGATTTTTCAGACAGCCCTTGAGATGTGTTTTAAGATTATTCAGGAGTTAAATATAGTAGTTAGATAACCCAAGAACTCATCCATTCCTAGAGTGGCACAACTGAATTTTTTTGCCCATTCATGCTACAGTTTTTACCCCAGAAAGTGATTCAGTTTGCTACCTCTGGTAAATGCAATGTCTACAAGTCATGTTTTACTCTTGGAAACTTTTTCTGATGACCCATTCTCAAGTATATTATCTTTCAGTAGGCTGCAGGATTCAGCTCTGTTGCATATGGTTTCTACTTAATGGAGTCTGTCTCTCCCATCCCTGGTAATTTTTTCAAGTTGATTATTTGTAGTGTAGTGACACTGCAATGAATAAAATGTCGGCAAGGTGAAAAACAAAAGTTGCTCACAAATAAATGGTCGACTGAATGATGGGTCTGAAATATACACCTCATGAAGGCACGATACTCATTATATTTATTTTACAAGGTCAGAGATAATGGATCTGTACTACTGTCATCATAGAGAGGACACATGATATAATCCCCAGAAGAGAAGCAAATGGATCTGGGTGCTGGAGATTGCTCATGTGGAAGGAAAGGTTAGGATACTGATGAGTCATTTCCTAAATGGCTAAGCTGTCAGAGCCAAGGCAGTTCTATGCAAATGTACTGGGACTGATTTAGATTTATTCACCTACCTTTCTGGCAGGTGAAAAGGATGCAAACACACTTAGTCTTTATATTGATCATCAGCCCTGAAAAAAAAAAGAAAGAAAGAAAGAATCTTCGGTAGATTGTGGCACATACTTTGTGAATAAGTCTGACATGTTTTCTTAATGTGATAATCGTATCACTTTCCTAGTCATGGATTAGTGGTTCTCAAACTTTAGTAAATCTTAGAATCACCTGGAGAACTTGTTAAAACCTAGATTTCTGTGTCTCTCTTCTCTCAGAGTTTCTGATTTAACAGGCATGAGTTGGGTCCAGGGAATTGTATTTCTAACAAGATCCCAGATGCTGCTGCTGCTGCTGGTCTGTGAGAAGCAGTGATACAGATAAGAAGAGGTATTAGTGTAGCAAATCCTCAGATAGCCTTTATTAAAGCACCGTTTCAGATGATCTGCTTTAACCTGATTCTTCTACCATCATAAAATATTCTCATGATGCTTACACACCTTGCTGGAGTACTGGTAACTGCCAAGAATGTGTAAGAAACTTAATTTGAGATTTATTTTTTATATGAAGTAATATTTGCAAATAATATAAATTTAATCATAATAGAAAGCCTATAATGGTAACCAGGGACTCCCAGCCCATTTCTCCCTACTTGTACTTTCTGATACCCAAGGGCAACAACATCAATATTTTATCTTTACTGTTATATGTAAGCATCTATATTTGTAGATAGCATGTGTGTATTACTGTTACTTGATTTTTTCACTTTGTTTTTTATCTATTGTTTTCCTATTATATAAAATACATATTTAATTATCTTTTCCACCCTTTCCCTCAACCTTTGGTAGTTACAACACCAATTTTAGTTAAACTAGTGTTTAGGCAAGAGTATTCATACCTGAATCAAATAGTGTGCTATAATTATACTTTATTTCTTCTACATTGTTTTTTCATCCCCTCTTGCCTTATTAATTGCCACAGTTTTCATTTGCTTATATTTTTATGCATGCATCATTAATTCACCCCAATCTCTTCAGAAGAACTGTAACTCTCCTTTCAATACCTTATTAAAAAATAAGCAAAGGGCAAGTTTGTCTATTTGTTTTTTAGTTTCTTTGTGTTTTTGCAGAGCCATTCAGGACTGGAGAATCTCTAGACTTGCTGCCATTTTGCTCACTTCCTTCAATGTTATAACTTTGGTATTGGCTCTCTTGTTTTTTCTTCTGTTTTGTTTTGTTTTTTGTTTATTTTTTATCTTAGTAGGGTTCCTTTGCCCTTAATTTTCCAAACTATTTCTTAATTATTCTATGCTTGCTTAACCCATTTTCACTTTCCAAGAGCTCTTTTTTTAAATTCTCTACATGCTTCTTCTTCTTTTGTTCTTTTTTTTTTTTTTTTTAAACTTCTGTTTCTATGGAGAAACTTTTTCTTAAAGCTCTTTGAGGGAATTGAATTTTGATTTTGGGGACAGGGAAGAATTTTTCTGAGCCTTACATTGTCTCTGTCTCCTTCAAATTTATTGTATCTTTTATTTATTTTGGCTTCTGAATTTTATATTAAAACTTCTCCCAAATATTTGGTAATCCTTGGCTACCTGTTCATACTCTTAGTGAAGTAGTGAAAATACTACTACAAAGTTTTATGGGTTAAAGAAGACTTCCCCATGTAATGCCTGGGTATATACCTAGAAAAAGTACCCCTCTCTCTTTCAACTCAATTCTCCAGATAGAACTCATCTCTCTTTTATTTAAGGGGTGTAAGGGGATGGCAGCTTTCTGGGAGCCAAGTAGGGGCAGATAGATTTGGTTAACAATGCTTGGTTTAGAGACTTACACGGAACCTTGATTTTCACTACAGTGTGGTGCCCTTGTTGTCAGTGGTTTCTAATAGCCTGGAAACATTCTTCTTGCCTTCAAAATCCACTACTCTGTGGGTAGGGCGTGCAGTGAATGGGTCTCAGAAGTCACTTTGATTTTGGAATTGATAAGAGAACTGAGGAGAGTCTAATTGCCCTGCATAAAAATGCCAGTCATTTTGTTTTGGCCTTTAACTTCACCCTCAGAAATACCTGATGCCTCTAATTTGAAATATTTTCAAAATTCAGTGGCATTAAGTGTTTCCCTCTCAGTAATCTCAGCCATTTAAAAAACTTTATGTCAATTTAACTATCTGCTTTCTTGATTCATCTGATGCTTTACTGTCATTTTCATAAAGTGTCTAGAGAAAGCAAAGATTAACTCTTTTGTTCAATCTGCTTTTGTATTGCCAGTTGCTAAGGATTTTCTACATCAAATGAATCAAAATAAGGGAAACGGAATGTGCCTGGTAATGTTGGAGGAGGTTGTATAGAGGACATGACCGCTGGTTGACCCCCAGGCTGGATCTTTGCAATTAGAGGATCCTCACCCCTCCCTTATCCTTCTGCCACCATTCCCACACTGTTTAAAGGGCATAGCCTTAAGAGAGTAAGGTGTTGTTTAGACCGTTTGGACTGAATATATCCTGATCTGAATCTAGTTAATATATCCATAAAAACTTAAAATTTGGTGGCTGAGCAGAGAGATGTATTTGTCTTGTGGAGCCCAAGATGAGCATCGTATGTAAGTTCCTTGCTTATTAAGTGCACTGCTACCCATCTGGAATGGCCTGTCTCTTTGTTCGGTCTCTTCCTGCCCTCTGTGTATGTGGCAAAAATTGGCAAGCCAGCTGGGAGACAGAAAAAATAGTCTTTGGGAAGGATGCATCCGTGGGGAAAATTACGAGTTGGCTATCCACCAGGAGGGGTGGCCTGTGTATTGGATGCTGTGGACCACCATGTGAGCATGGGGACACCTGAAAATGCTGGGTGGTCTGATGCGATTGTATGAGAAAGTCCACAGTAGAGCACCATGACAGAAAAAGAAGAGTCGCTGCTGCAATGGACTCGCTGCTGCCGTGGGCAGTTCGGTGACCATTGATGCCCAACTGTTTCAGGATTACTTTTCCTTTAGTGTCCACGGATCTTGGTCATGCACTTTGAACAATGATGAGGTGGACCAGAGGAAGAGTGGTAGGCAGGAAAGCAAAGTTTATTGAGCAATAATACAAAGCTCCCAAAAGGGAGGGGACCTGAGATGGGTGCTGTTGGATTTTCTAAGTTTAGGGGGTGTTATGAGTTTTTGCAGAACTATCTTAAGCAACGAGGGTGTGCTGAATCATGCCCATCAGGACTTTGATCATGCATCTGTCTACCTATTAATGTTTACGTCTGATGATCTTTTGGGGCTGACATCTGGGTATTTATATCTTAACTGCCCCAGGGCACAACAGTGATAAATGTTTTGTGATTGTTTCATTTTAGGACGTTTTGCAGAAGTCTGAAAAGGCTGCAAAACAGAATGCTAGTGTGCTCCTATCTAAGCTGCAAAACAGGATGTTAGTGCTGTTTTGTCATGGCTGTCCCAACTCCGTATTTTCTTGTTGGGGACCCTGGTCCTGTCTATCTAACTGTCCAACCAAATCCTAACACAGCTAGAGTTAGAGAGTTGGAAGAAGATCTGAGGTTGGAAAAGTTCTTGCGGTGTCCACTACTCTCCTAGCTTTGGGACTGGCAGGCAAGGTGGGATAGCAGGATCAAAAGTTGGAGAACTTAGTGTGCCATTTTGCAGAGCTAGAGGGGTCTAATCTCCCAGGGATTAAAGTCCATGTGACTTTGTGACAAAGCCTGATTGAGACGCTAAGAGGTAGAATCTCTTGGAAAGGGAGGGGGCAAAGAGGAGGATGTTGTGGTGATTGACAATAAAACAGACAAAATTCCCATGTGTCTGACCCCTCAGCTGGAGGAAAGCAAAGGCACAGCAGTAGCACCCCCAGCCAGTGGGGCCACCCCCAAATCAGGAAATGTTCATGATGAGAGTGTATACTCCCACGGAGCTTACTGAGACAGTTGCCAAGTTCCAGAAAAAGACCAGGGAAAGCATCCACACATGGTTAGTGTGGTTTTGGGAGGCCATGGCATTTCTCTAACAGAGCAGGAGGCAGAGAAAATGAGCAACATCACTGCACCCTGAACTCTAGCAGTATCTTCATGGTGCTCTCAGGGGAGCTCTCACTCCTTTATAGGTTGGATTTTCTAGACTTCAAGGAGGCTTTATCCAATGGGAGGATCTCTATGGGCAAGTGAGATCCTGGAATGGGAATCACTCTATAGAGGACGTACAGAATACTTAGGGAGTTGGAAATGAGATAGGCCATCAATGCCCCCTTCTTAAAGGCCCTGGTCAGGCAATCACACAGTTACCATAGGAATGAAAGCTAAGATTCTCCAGTCCACTACTAGCACTTTGTATGGGACACTGATATCCATGCTGAACTGAGCCCTGGGACAAGACATTTATAATATTGTGTAATCCATTGTTGATGAAGTGCGGGGGGGGACTGACAAATCCCAGGAATGGGTGCTTAATGTTTGAAAGACCCAAGACAGAGAGGGAGCTTGAAAACCTGAAAGACTATTCCAATAGGCTTTATAGGTAATTATAAAAGGTTTATGAAAATAACCTAGAAACAAATGTGGTTTGACCTCATTGCTGTTGGAACCTCTACCTGAAAATACAGAACAGTGACCCAGCATTGTTGGCCAGCCTGTGGAAAGCTTTCAAAGATGAACAACAGTTCAGATTGGTTCCCCTTGCCCTGCCACCCCTGATGTCCCACCAGCTCCAGCAGAGGCCTCAGGGATACAGTCCTATTTGGAGTGGTGGCTCCCTTGCCCCAAGTATAAGATGCAGGCCAAGATTGCCTCCAGGTAAGGACTGTTGGAGGCCATCAAAAGCCTCATGTTGAGTTCACTATTCCTCCAGTGCCGAGGGGTAATACCACCTGGGAACCAGTAAGTCCACCACTCCCTCTGAAAACTGGTAACTCTCAGACAATATAAATTACCTAGGGGCATAAGTAAATAGAAGAAATTACCCAAGAACTGTAACAAGTGGGTGTTATATGTTCTTCCCATAGTTCATTCAGTGGCCTAATATGGCTAGTAAATAAGCCAAATGGCTCATGGCTGATGACCATGGACTACTGAGAATTGAATAATGTAGTGCTCTCAACGCATGTGGCTTTACCCAACATTGCCACCGTCTTAGGCACCTTGGCCCCATTCCTAAAAGCATATCATGTACTATTGGACTTAGCAAGGGTTGTTTTTTGTTGTTTTTTCCTCAGCATATTCCTGGTTGCTAAGTCACAAGATCAATTTGCCTCATGTGGGAGGGGCAACAATGGACTTTTTTTTTTTTTAACAATGGACTTTTCAAGTGCTTCCTCAAGGCTACCTGCACAGCCCTGCAATATATCATGGGATGGCAGCCCAAGATCTGCTCCTGGTCTTCTTTCCCACATCATTGAAATGGGCTCATCACGTCGATGATATAATGTTAACAAGTAAAGATTTACTTCTGCAGCAGGATACTCTGCAGATTTTGCTGGAACACCTGCAAGGGAGAAAATAGGCAGTGAACCCACAGAAAGTTCATATGGTTGGATAAGATGTGGGTTGTCCCGGAAGCTGTGATTGAAAACCTACACAATACTTAAAGACTTGAAAGAGGTGCAAGACTTTGTAAGGATTTGAGGGGTTTGAAGGGCATTTATTCCCCATCTGGCAGAGTCTCCATCACTTCTATTGCCTGGTAAATGAAGGACATGTGTAGGACTGGGGATCAGAGCAGCAAGCCTCTTTTGAGAAGCAAAACTAATGGGGAAGCTAGTTAAAGCTCTGAGCATCTTCCAAGCAGAGCTACCATTTGAGTTAGATGCATCTGGGACTCTACTAGGTAAGACTTGGGCCCCATGGCCTAGAAAACAGAAGAGAATACCCTAGGATTTTGGACCCTGGAAGGGAGCAGAAACCTGATACACCCCCACAGATCAATAGTTCCTAGCAGCATTCCTCCAGATAGAGCCTTTTGCAAAGGAATAACACACTGTATTAAGAACTTTCCTTCCTATCAAGGGATGAGTTGAGAATATGTTTCATTGACCCACTTCTGCCATGGCTCAAACTCCCACTTGGACTAAGCAGCGTGCCCATTTACAGCAGAGGAGCATCAAGGCCACCAGCCCACTGTCTCTAGGAATGCAGGTTCTACTAGGCACTGTGGAGGATGTAGCTCTTCCAAATGCCCCTGCCCCTACTCCTGTGTTGGCTAGGATGCCCTGTAGAGAAGGAACAGGGAAATTCCTAGTATTGATCTAGTCAGGACTAGCTGTCCAGAGACTGCTTTTGCTGTTCAGCCCAACACTGACACCATCTGGATGGAAACGGAAACTAACCACAGCAGCCAGTAGACTAAACTAACAGTTTGGCTGGTGATCACTTGGCCTTTAAGTCTTTGCACTGACAGTTGGGTTATTCTAAAGGGATTAACTCTTTAGCTTGGAAAGTGAGAACCTGAGGGGTGAGTGTTCATGAATAAGCCCTTGTGGGGTCAGGATATGGGGAAACATATTTGGGTTTACCTGCAATAGCCTGAGGCAAACCTCACTGTCTTCCAAGTCTAGAATCCTAAAGGTGCAGACACCCCCTGGCAATCAGGAAGCTGATGCTCAGGCTTAGGTATAAACCATAAACTGCCCCTTTAGTAGATACAGCAAATTGGTTTCATAGAAAGAACAACCACTGTAGTGCCTAGGTAGGATGGTATATTGTCAAAGATGAAACATTGCCCTTGAAATACAGTGACTTGTTTAAGGCAGTAATAGCATGTTCTGTGTTCTAAACAATGCTTAAGGCAATAGCCAAAGGAGTCTGGGGCAGACTTCCCAAACAACAGCATTCCCAAACAGTGACATATTAGCAAATTTTGGCACCCTCCTGCCTAGGGGACTTCTAAATTTGCTCCAATATACCTTCTGCCCCCCTCTCTCTCTTCTTCTTCTGGGATCCCAATTATTCTAATAGCGTTTTGTTTTTTGGTATCACTTATGTCTCAAATTCTCCTCTCATGGTCCAATAGTTGTTTGTCTCTCTTTTTCTCAGCCTCTTTATTCTCCATCATTTGGTCTTCTATAATCACTAATTCTCTCTACTACCTTATTTATCCTTATTATTAGCAGTAAAAGCCTCCATTTTTTATTGCACCTCATTAATAGCTTTTATTTCAACTTGGTTAGATTTTAGTTCTTTTAGTTCTTTTATTTCTCCAGAAAGGGATTCTGTAGTATATTCCATGCTTTTATGGAGCCCAGCTAGCACCTTGATAATTGTCATTCTGAACTCTAGTTCTGACATATTACTAATGTCCGTATTGATTAGGTCCCTAGCCATCGGTACTGCCTCTTGTTCTTTTTTTTTTTTTTTATAAAAGATTTTATTTATTTATTTGTCAGAGAGAGAGCGAGAGAGAGAGCACAAGCAGGCAGAGTGATAGGCAGAGGCAGAGGGAGAAGCAGGCTCCCCGCTGAGCAAGAAGCCCGATGTGAGACTGGATCCCAGGACCCTGGGATCATGACCTGAGCCGAAGGCAATCGCTTAATCAACTGAGCCACCCAGGCACCCCCTCTTGTTTTTTTCTTTTTTTTTTTTTTTGAGGTGAGTTTTCCACCTTTTCATTTTATCCAGGTAAGAATAGATGAATGAGAGTACAAAATACTAAAAGGGTAGCAACGACTCCAGAAAAATATACACTAACCAAATCAAAAGAGACTCGAAACTGGGAGGAGAATAAAGGGAGAAAAAAAGGAAAAGGAAAAATATATATATATATAAAACTTGATTTTGCATGTATTTTGGTCTGTTAGAAGAAACTACCTCCCAAAATTTTAAAGAAAGAAAAACTTATATATATACAGAAATAAGGGTAAACACGATGAAAGGATAGAATATGACTGTAAAGATGAAAACTAAAAAAGACTAAAAAAGAAATTGATAAGAAATTGGTTGAAAAAGAAAAATAAAGGAAATAATGATATGATCAGACTGGAGACCAGAACAAAGCCATGTGCTAGATTTAGGGTCTGTTTTGATCTGTTAGAAAAAACTGTATCTCAAAATTTTAAAGAAAGAAAAACATACATGTATACAAAAAATAAGGTTAAATACAATGAAG
>CM053604.1:129822435-129903634 GCA_028646535.1 Procyon lotor | reverse complement strand
TTTGGGTTTTCCATATAACGTATCATATCGTCTGCAAAGAGAGAGAGTTTGACTTCCTCATTGCCAATTTGGATACCTTTTATTTCTTTTTGTTGTCTGATTGCTGTTGCTAGGACTTCTAGCACTATGTTGAGCAAGAGTGGAAAGAGTGGGCATCCTTGTTGTGTTCCTGATCTCAAAGGGAAGACTGTCAGCTTTTCCTCATTGAGCATGATATTTGCTGTGGGCTTTTCATAGATAGATTTTATGAAGTTGAGGAATGTAGTCTTTTGTAGTTTTTAATTGAGTATTTTACAGGATTCTATTTTTCTCTCTTATCATATCAGTTCATGTGATATATACATACATATATATATATATGTATATATATATGGAGAGAGAGAGAGAGGGAGTAATCCATTGTTGGTACTCTATTTTGAACAAACTGCCATGTTTTATCAATTAAGATTAAGAAAAGTAAAAAATTTTTATTTTCTATCTTCCCTTATTCCTCCATGATGTTTTTACTTTCTTTATGTAGATCTAAATTTCTCATCTATACATTTTCCTTCTCTCTGAAGAACTTTTTAAAAACACATCTTACAATATAAATCTGCCAGTGGCAACAAATTCTTCAATTTTTGTTTGAGAAAGTCTTTATTTCTCCTTTACTTTTGAAGGACAATCTCACAGCGTTTAGGATTCTAGGATGATTTTTTTTTCTTTCAATTCTAAATATTTCATTTCACTCTCTTCTTACTTGCACAGTTTCAGAAGTGAAGTTAGATGCAATTTTTATTTTTGTTCCTATGTATATAGGGTGTTTTTATCTACTGACTTCTTTCAAGATTTTGTCTTTAGCTTTGATTATCTATAATTTGAAAATGATGTGCCTAGGTGTAGATTGTACATTTGTTTTGTTTTGTTTTGTTTTGGCATTTGTCCTGTCCTGGTGTTCTCTAAACTTCTTGGATCTGTGGGTTTGCTCTCTGACATTAATTTGGTGAAATTCTCAGTCATTGTTGTTTCAAATATTTCTTCTATTCCTTTCTCTTTTTCTTCCCCTTCTGTTATTTCCATTATGTATCTGTTATACCTCTTAAAGTTGTTCTACAATCCTTGGATATTCTGTTTGGCTTTTTTCAGTCTTTCTTCTGTTTGCCTTTTTGTTTTGAAGGCTGATATTAATATATCCTCAAGCTCAGAGATTCTTTTCTCAGGTGTGCCTGGTCTACTAATAAGCCCATCAAAAGCGTTTGTCATTTCTGTTATGTTTTTTATCACTAGCGTTTCTTTTTTATTCTTTCATAGAATTTCCATCTCTCTGTTTACATTGTCCTTCTGTTGTTGCACACTATTTACTTCAACCATTAGAGTCCTTAGCATATGAATCATATTTGCTTTAAATTCCCTGTCTGATAACTCTAACATCTCTGCCATGGCTGGTTCTGACGTTCGTTCTCTCTTCAAATTGTGTTTTTGCCTTTTGCTATGCCTTGTAATCTTTTTTCCTGATAGATGGATATACTATACTGGGTAAAGGAATTATTGTAAATAGACCATTTAAAATGTGATGATGAGATATGGTGGGAGAGGAAGTGTTCAATAGTCTTATGATTAGGTCTCAGTCTTTTAGTGAGCTTCTGCCTCTGGACTGTGACTCCTCTTTGGTAGGACAGGATGGTTGGAGTAGGCTGGAGTTGAGTATTTCCTTTCCCCCAGGTTGGTTAGGCTCTGATAATACCCCAGCCCTGGAGTTTTTAACTATCAGACTTCACTAAGCCTCCAGCAATTTGTCAATTACTTTTAAGTTAGGGGAACCCTCTTATACTGTTGGAGGGGAACCCTCTTAAGTTTTCCTATCCAGGCACTGGCTTCTAAGAGGTTTACACTTCTGAGTCCCTGCCCTGGCAAGCTTCAACTCCCTATATTCACCTGTTTGTCTCTCTTTTGGGGACACCAGTTTGCTCTATGTCCTTTCTTTCTATGGGACAAGAAGAGTTGATATTTTTAGTTTGTTCGGCTAGATATTTGTTGTTAGGATGGAGTGGTAACTTCCAAACTCCTTGCATGCAGAACTGTAAACCAGAAGTCTTAAATTAGATTTAAATAAAGTAAACTTAGAAAGTATTTAGAATATACATAATTAACAAAGCTTTAATAAACACAATATAAAAATTGTTTTACAGTTGGTTAAGCACCTGCCTTGGGTTCAGGTCATGATCCCAGGATGCTGGGATTGAGCCCCAGGCCAGGCTCCCTGCTTAGCAGGGAGTCTGCTTCTCCCTCTCCTTCTGCCCCTACTCATGCTCTCCTCTTTCTCTCTCTCTCACTCACTCTTTCTCTCAAATAAATAAGTAAAATCTTTAAAAATAAACTCTATATATTGTCATTAATTTTCTAAGTAATCAAGAGAAAGTAAAGTATGAATAATATATATTTCACCAGTAAATGTCAAAATATTATCCAATGCTTCTGAAGATGTGTGAAAACTATCATAAGTTACTCTACAGATATTCAAGATTCTATTTGTAGGAATCCTTCTCCTTCCAAAGATACATAACTAGTAATATATAAACAAAGATGTTCACTTCAACATTGTTTTTAATAGGGAGACTTAGAAATAATGTGAAAGAATATCTTTAGTGTAATGATGTAAATTGGGATACAATGAAATAATATCAGCCATTGGAAGTAAATGAAAATATGGCTTTTTTATACAGTTAAGTTGGATAAAATAAAATTATAAGGCAATGTATTTATTACAAACTGCATACAATGTTACAATACATACACTTAAAATCTTCACAGTGGTTCTTTCTGGAAGATGATTATACTTCCTACCTTTAGTATTTGCTTTTTATCATGAGCATATCTCTTTTTCCTAAATAAAATAATATGGTTATGATAAAAGGACTTCCATGGAGCATAGTCAACAGGTGACTAAAGAAGTACACTGAACTCTTATTATCTGTTCTAGAAGATTAAATGTTTTTGTAGAGAGGTTAATCCCATTTTGTTTTCTCCTACTAGGGAAAGGTGAGCATGGGAAACCTTACCCCCTCACTGAAGAGGACCATGATGACTCCGCTTACAGGGAAAATGGTTTCAATATTTTTGTCAGCAACAATATTGCTCTGGAGCGGTCCCTGCCAGATATTCGCCACGCTAAGTGAGTATCAGCAAGCCCCATATGCAGTATGGTTTCCTTTGTTTTTTTTTTTTTGATTATGTTTAATGTGTATCACAGTGAGATAGATAACTATAAATTTTGCCATAATAATTTTTTAAAAATACATTTATATTTTATAATCTTAAATATTTAAATGTAAATTGAAATAATTTTTAAAGTTAGAAGAGAATAAGTACCAACTTTCTAAAACTTAATTCACATTTTCATTGAGTTGCCTGTATTATCTCCATTTAAAATAAAATGTTTTAAGATATTATCCATATTTTTACCTTTGATCATGGAGATGAAAAAGCAAACATTTTTTTCTGGTGATCAGCATTGTCAGAACTGTCCACATATATATCATTTCATTTTCACTCTAGCCATATTTAGGACCATTGGTGCTATATCTTGCATAAAGAATGCCTACAGTAAATGCATCTGTAATCCAAAGGTTATGTATGGTTGGTTGCTCAATTTCCTGGCACTTAATGAATTGTTTGTAGCTTATCAATTAACAATGAGTTCAGTTTTCACTAAACCATAGCCAAACATTATGGTGCAAAAGGAAGCAAGAATAATATCATATATAGTTTCCTGAAATCCCACCCCTATCTACTCTTAACATTGCTTACTGCTCTTTTTTTCTAATCTCTTACGATTTTCTTGTTAGCATATACAATGCCAAAAGCATGCCAATAACATACAATGTGATCAGAATTTGGAGTTTGTGAAATTGCCTTACATATTTGATAAAGCTATCCAACTATACTAATATGTTTACCCCTGCCTTCACCTCAGTCTCCCTTTGGAAGCACTGGTGTGAGAGAAAGAAAATCAGAGAAAATAAAACAAGGGCAGGTGGGTGCCTCAACTTGTTGAAGTTTCAACTCTAGATTTCAGTTCAGGTCATGATCTTGGGGTCCTGGGATTGAGCACTCATGTTGGACTCTGTACTCAGCAGAGAGTCTACTTGAAATTCTCTCTCCCTCTCCTCCTCCCCTTGTGCTCTCTCTCTCTAATAAATAAATAAATCTTTAAAAAAATAAGAGCAATAATGACAATAGAGATAGGAATCTAAATCAAATCAGTAATGTACAATAAAACTCTTAATTTTGTGCAAAGATAATTAACCCTTTCCAAAAAAAAATCAGTAAATTATGGCTTGGGGGATCATTTTTGAGTTGCCATATTATGTCTTTATAAATTTATTTTAATATATAAAAGAATTACTGATTTCCTTCTCGGGTTTTATGTGAATTTGCATTTCCCAATATAGTTAAGCAGAGGATTAATGTGAAGAACAAATCAATTTTTCCCTAAACTGAACGCTTTATATATTGGTCTAGGCCTTCTAGCTAGCCAAATTATTCCCAGGTTACCTGAAATTATCTACAGCAATTCCCACTGACCGGGAACATTTCTAGTTATGAGAAATTTTAATACCTAATTGCACACCATCAAAGATGCATTAAATTGCATTGTTGGCATAATAAATGTGCTCAGAGAATAATTTCCATCCACCTCCTCCCCCACCCCCACACTTCCAATCTTTTAATGTGTATTCAAGTGGAAAGAATTGCAGATGGAAACAGTGCAGAAAATCACTGAAGTCAAAAGAAGGCTGATATTCCCATTCTTCTCAGAGTGTATTTTTAGCATAACTACCACCTTTTAAGAAAAGATATTCTTGGGCAAAAATGGAAAAGAAAATGGAAAAATGAGAGAAAAATATTTTGAAATTTTTATTAGAGTTATTGAGTTTACAGTATCAGAGAGCATTATTCTAAATGTTAGGGGAGATAAATGTGGCTAAAATATGGTCACAGGCCATATTTTACTTATTTACTGCGGCTGGATTTCTAGAGGGACACTCACCTAGTAAAATGACACCAAAAGAGAAAAAAAAAATTTAAGATTTTATGTATTTATTTGAGAAAGAGTGAATGCTGGGGGAGGGGCAGAGGGAGAAGGAGAAGAAAACTCCCAGCTGAGCAGGGAGCCCAACACAGAATTCTATCCCAGGACCCCGGGGTCATGACTTGAGCCACAGGCAGATGCCCAACAGACCAAGCCACCCAGGCACACTTAGGAAAAAACAAAAAACAAAAAACAAACACCTTTTTAGGAGGTGGATGACTACAAAGGGTTAAGTGCAAAACTACTAGGAGTGAGTTTACCCTGGTTATTCTAGTATCTGTCAGAGATGAGGGAAGAGAGATCCAAGGCAGCCTCATTTAGTCAAGATCCTACCTGTAGGAAACTGAGGGCCTAAAACAAAAAAAAATCTTACACGGATCCCGCTGTTTAAGTCTAATGCAATTGACCTCATCTGTACTTCTCAAAATGCAGGCACAGATAATCACAAAAGCATGTAGCTCTGTGTAAATGGTTCTTGAAATTATGAAAGCAAACTGACAAAAACCCCATCCAATAGTATCCATGTAACTAGGCTGCAGGTAATTGACCACAGCTTGTTTATATTGGCAGAATCCGTGGAAGAGAATGCAAAATCTGTGTGACTTTCATAGTCAAACTAACAATTCTAAGAAGCTTTGTATCTGCAGTCAGCCAATTCAAATTACAGGCTTAAAGTGGCAGAAAAGAAGAATTTATTTTTCTTTATTCTGGAATTTTGTAATGAAAAATATTAGGGAATCGTGTCTTGCATTTTTGCTTAACTCGGTCTTTATTCCAAAACACAGAATTGTGGTTCTTACTCCACTGTTCACTCTCTCTGTATACACAAGTGCTCTTTCTACTCATTCATATTCTTAATTTAGTAAATTAAAAAATCATGGTTCTAGCTGTTTGACAGGCTTAGTGTATGTACATTCTCATTCGCTGTGAAGAATTTTCAGAACATGAGTTATTTCAGAAATCTCAGTCCAGAACACATTCTTCTTTTACCTGTCCTGCTCCTTGTCCACTAGTGTAAAATGAACTGCTTTCCTTTAGCTGTATTATTTTATTGAGTCAGTAATAGATTCTCATTAAATAGAGATCCATATATACTGGAAAGTTGCCGGGAATGGCCAGCAAACTCTGTAGGAATGAAAGAGAGGAGAAGGCAAGGGGGTCAACACTCAGAGATGAAGACTCTTTGCTCTTCTTTGCTCCTGCTTTTATTGGTCCTCCAAGATAATCACAAATCCTTATCACTGTTTCTCAAGCACTGTGATGTGTGACAAAGGGTCTTACTGAAACTAAGAAGCTCTGTTTACCAGAAAGATAAGATATGCTAATCTGTGTGTTCAAGGAGTTCTGCTAAACATAGCTTTGGGAACAATGCATACATCTTAGATCACAGGGTGGCTGTTTGGGCTTAGAAAGCTTCAGCAAGGCAACTCACTACAGCATTCCAACAGCAGAGTGCTCACAAAGGCTGGGCATTCCAAAGGCCCATGCCCTTCTCTGAAACCTTCCTTGGCCCTCAGCAGCCTCTGTGTTACATTTTAGCAAGCCAGGTATTATGGCTGAGTTCATGCTCTACATTAACCCCAACAGAAAGGCAGTTGGCATGTATCCAATAATTTAATCATTCTTACTCATTTCCTTTTTTTTTTTTTTTTAAGATTTTATTTATTTGACACACAGAGAGAGATCACACGTAGGCAGAGAGGCAGGCGGAGAGAGAGGGGGAAACTCCTCGCTGAGCAGAGAGCCCGATGTGGGGCTTCATCCCAGCACCCTGAAATCATGATCCGAGCCGAAGGCAGAAGCTTTAACCCACTGAGCCACCCAGGCGCCCCTCCTACTCATTTCCTAATAATGAATTCTAAAGTTCTCATTTATGTTTTTAAATTTCTTACATTTGTCCAAATAATTTTAGCATCTCCCTATCTTGTGAATTACATTTTAGTGGGGTTTTTTGTTTTTAGTTTTGTTTTGTTTTTTGTTTTTTGTTTTGCATACCCATCTATGCTTTGGTATTGTCAGATTTTCTTCCCCTTCTTCCATATCCACATCCCTACCCTTTTGGTTGACTTTTGTACTTTTGGAGGACCTGTCTGTGCATTTTAAATACTCCCTTCTTGAGTAACTGCCTAATTATGTCTATATTCATAGTACTGGGGTTCAACCTGAGATATGTCCTTAAAACATATTTTTTTTTGTATTTTATTTAATGCAATGCTGATAAGAATTTTGCTTTGTGAATTTCCGCATGACAAATATTCAGTCAGTGGGTATCTTGTTTGACTTCATTTTATTACATTTCAATTTCCCCTCAGCTGTATATTGATTATGCATTTTCTTTGTATTTCTTTTGTATTTTCTTTGTATTTCTCTGTCACTTCTCTGGGACGCCACATCTTTGTATGGTGTAGGACATTTTATTTTGACTTCCAGTTCAAGATGGGAAATATGAAGCATATCTTTAGAATACAAAATACATATAAAATAGGGAAGTAGAAAACCATGGAAGGATGGATGGCTTGCACAGAAAAGAAACTTATGTATAAACTTATGTATGAATATATCGTTAGCAAGATAAGACTGAAGAATATTTGAGAAAGTGTTACTCCCTAGTCATAAGTAAATTTATAACTAGTTACCACAAATACTCCCCCCAGTGTGGTATAATTAATGTGTGCAAGATGAAATTACATCTAGAAAGAGAAGAAATTCATGAGACTAGAATGCATAAGCACATGTGTAATAGAAGAGTTGAGGTAGGCTTTGCAGAGGATTCAGGTAAAGGCATCATGACTTGGGGTTCATTTTTTGCTGTTAGAAAAGAAGACATGTTTATACAGATACAAAGTCATGTACATACAGACTCATCAAGATGCATGTATAAGGTGGCTGAGTAGCTGGGATATTTTTGTGCTAAAAAAGTTCTACTCTGAATTGTGGCTTTTCCTTTTAATTTAACTTTTCCTTTATATTTCACTGATATTCCTGAGATAGCTTCATGACTTTGACAATAAATAAGATATTGAATGTCGAGAAAAGATTCTGTGATATCTCAACTCTTGGGAAAATCTGCAAGAATTTTTACAATCTCTTGATGATATGAGTGTGGTCAGTGGCGTTGTAGTTATATCACAACCCCGTTCCCTGTACAATTTCAGAACCAAATGAGAGGTGCTCCCAAAAATGGTTGGGAATTAAAATATTATTTTTATTATTGATAGGATTCTATCAGTGGGCATGATGCAGGTGTGGGCTCAGTGTGAACTCTAGAATTCAGAACTCTAGAACATTCAGCTTTCAAGTCAGAGGCATTGCTGAACATGCAAGGACAGTGGTATAACATTAAACATGGAGGGCAGAGCTACACATCTGATCCCTGAAGGCAAGCAAGTTCCAAAGCAGAAAAATGAAAATGAAGGAGCGGCTGAGCCAATCATGATAAGCTCCCTAACACAAATTCATCAGTAGTATGTCTTCCTTTCTCCTAGAAAGGATTATTAATCTAATGGCTGTCCCTCGACATGGGAATATCTATCTCGAGAGGAGTCTCCTCCCTAGATGAATAATAGTGCATGATATCTTCTTTGTATATGATGAGAAAACACAGTTTCTCAACATTACAAACTTTTGAGTGTTTTTGTCTTTTTTGTGTTTTCTTTTTGTGTTTGTTTTTTTTTTTTTTTTCTTAGTGCCTTTTAGTCTAAGCATTCCGGACTTCTGGAAATTATGTTGAGTAATAATCCTAAAAAGGTTTACTTTCATGACTTGCACTGTGGTGCTGAATAAGTCAATGTGTCATTTTTAGTTTCTGTTTACCCACTTTGCCAAATGTGGATGCTCACTTTCCTTATATATCTCACCATGTATTAAGATTATTATTATTATTATTTTTAAAGATTTTATTTATTTATCTCACAGAGAGGGAGATCACAAATAGGCAGACAGGCAGGCAGAGAGAGGGAGAAGTAGGCTGCCCACTGAGCAGAAAGCAAGACAGGAGGCTGGATCCCAGGCCCCTGAGATCATGACCAGAGCTGAAGGCAGAGGCTTTAACCCACTGAGCCACCCAGGCGTTGGGCCCACCCTGTATTAAGATTATTAAAATTAAAACCAGCTTTACCAAATCAGTTGCAGCATCCTATATTCAATTATTTCTTTTCTTATGATAATCCTTCCGCTTTCCTTCCTTCTTCTCCAGTTATGAAGATAAAAAACGTGGAGAACACGTGAACTATAATTCTAAAATTTAAATTGTAAAAGCCATTAAATTTTGTAAGTCAATTCTGAATTTATTTGAGGAAAAATAATTACATGTGTCTAATTTTTAAACTATGATTTAATGAATATGCTTAGAATATTTTAATTTTATATGAATTAGAAAAGTGTTATTTAACTGTTTTGACTCTAGTCCATTGAATGCTAGAAATCATTCACAGAAATGTTTGAGTTTAATCATCCAAAAATGTTCAAGGATAACTTTTTTGTATTTCTCAATTTCAAAAGTTACATAAAAATGTGGGAGGCACTGGCATTCTTTCATGTTTTTATTATGATTTACTTGTGAAGTTGATGAAGTGTCTTCTTTCAAAAAATTTACAAGTGAATTCTGAAACAAATTAAGCGAAAATGACTATTCATCCACTCCAATCAGGTATGAATACTTCACAGAGGGAGATGGGAAATGTATCATTTGAATCAAATGTGGTTCCAGCCTAGGATATGTCTAAATATGACTGAAAAAAAGAAAAAGAAAAACAGCTAAATTACAAGCAGCAAATTGGGGGAGGAATAACCAGGAACAGGAGATAGGAAATAATCTTTCACAACTATAACTCAAATGAGTATCTTTCAGCATTTTTTTGTGATCCAGTTTTTGTGAACTAGTATAAACATTGATATATTTGTATGTTTCTAGGGATCATTGTTTTAAAAGCCATGATAAAATGATAAAAACAAAAATTTACACACACATCTCATTTACTGACTAAACCTGAAAGATATGGAAGAGTTTTTATCAATGTAACAAAAGCTGTGTCCCATTGAAATGAAAATCCTCCTAAAATAGGTAACAGTTCAAGAGCTGTCAGACATTTAGCTTTGGAATAAATGACAGATCGTGAAGCAGATTCTTTAAAAGGTAGAATGAGGATGAACACAAGGGCACTGGGGTCTAAAAGACTGGTAATTTGAAAGCTATACAGTGCACACACAAAATAAAAAATACAACCAAAAGAACCTTCTAAAAATAAAATTACAGCTGCTTAAAAATCATGTCTAATGAATTTTAAAATATATTTTTGTAACCTTATAACATGATAAGGATCAAATACATAAAACTGAAAGCGTAAGTTTGAAAAAAGGAGTCACAACTTTAATTCCTTAATGAGAAGAAAATGGAAATTTGATATAGTGATGCATATTATTCTGTAAGATTGATCCAGCAATAGCAATCCTAAATTTGTTCCTTTTTCATTTTACTCCTACCCACATTTTATTGAAATGAGGGTAGTGATTAAAAATTTGGCTTATTTATTAAAAAAGTGAGAAAGTCTGAAATTTTTTACAAGATAATTTATTTTAGAGAAAGAGAGAGAGAGTGCATGAGTTGGGGAAGAGGCAGAGGGAGAGAATATCCCAGCAGATTCCCACTGAGCATGTGGCCTGATATGGGGTTCGACATGGGACATGGGGCTTGGATCTCACAAGCCATGAGATCAAGACCTGATCCGAAACCAAGAGTTGGATGCTTTATCGTTTGAGCCACCCAAGTGCCCTGAAAATCTGCCAATTTTAAAAACTAAAATTTTATTGGTGGAAGACTGTATGCATTTCGCCATAAGATCATGGGGTGAAAAGAATGTCTACTCTCACCACTCCATTCAACACTGTACTTCATATTCTAGCTCAGGCAATTAGGCAACAAAAATAAGTAAAAGTCTAAATTAGAAAGAATACGGTCTCTATTGGCAGATGACATAATCTTGTATATTGAAAATCCTGAGGAATCCACACACACATACACATACACAAATAGCCCTCCCCCTAAAAACACACCCCCCTACACACACACACACACACACACACACACAATAAAACAAAACAAAAAACCCTATTAGAGCTAATAATCAAGTTCAGTAAGGTGGTAGTGTACAAGAGAATTTTACAGAAATCATTTTATTTTTATATACTTGCAGTAAATAATCTAAAAATGAAGTTAAAACAATTCCATTCATCATTAAATCAGAATGAACAAAGTACTGAGGAATAAATTGAACAAAAGTGACATCAAACTTCATACTTTGAAAATTACAAAACATTTTTGAAACAAATTCCAGAAATGGAAAAAAACAACTCATTTGTAGATCAGATTTAACATTAAGAGGGGCATCTGGATGGCTCAGTGGGTTAAGCCTCTGCCTTAGGCTCGGGTCATGATCTCAGGGTCCTGGGATCGAGCCCTGCATCAGGCTCTCTGCTGGGCAGGGAGCCTGCTTCCCCCTCTCTCTCTGCCTGCCTCTCTGCCTACTTGGGATCTCTTTCTCTCTATCAAATAAATAAATAAAATCTTTTAAAAAAAAGAAGTTTTAACATTAAGATGGCAAAATACTCCACATTGATTTAGAGATTTAAAAAAAACTCCTATCAGGATCCCAGCTGACTTCCTTGGAGAAATTGATGAGTTGATTCTAAAATTCATAGGGAATTTCAAGGGACCAGAATAGCCAAAGAAATCCTGAAGAACAGCAATCAAATAAGATGACATACACTTCCCGATTTCAAATTATTTTAAAGCAACAGAAATCAAGAGATTGTGGTATTGGTATATGGATAAATATTTGAATCAATAGACTATAATTGAGGGTCCAGAAATAATTCTGTACATCCATGATTAATTGAGTTATTGACAAGAGTGCCAAAACTAATCAATGTGGAAAAATTAGATTTTTAAATAAATTGGTACTAAGACAACTAGATAGCCACATGCAAAAGAAGGATGTTAAACCCCTAGTTCAGACAACATAAAAATCAGCACAAAGTATATCCAAGACCTCAGTATAAGTTCTAAAAGAAGAAAATGTGCAAATAAATCTTCATGACCATTGATTTGACAAAGACTTCTTAGGTATAATACCAAAGTATAAACAACACAAGAAAAAAGTGGATAAATTTGGCTTCATCAAAATGAAAAATTCTTATTCTTCAAAGTTTACTATCAGGAAGGCATAATGACAAACCACAGAATTAGAGAAAATATTTGCCAGTCATATATTTGATATAGGACTTGTATCTAAAATACATAAAGAGTTATAATTCAATAGTAAAAAGTAATATAGTAAAATATATATAATTTAATATAATATATTAATATATAATTATATTATTATATATTTATATTATATATAAATTATAAATATATATAATTATATATTATATAATATATATATATTTTTATATATATATATAATATATATATTATATAATATATAATATATATATTATATAATATATATATAATATATATAATATATATATAATATATATATAATATATAATTATATAATATATAAAAATATATTATATTTATAATTTATATATATTAATATATAATATATATAATATATATAAAATATAAATATATTATAAAAATATATAATATAATTAATATATAATATATATAATAATAAAATATAGTAAAAAAATAGTAAAGAATTCTTATAATTCAATAGTAAAAAGATAAATAATTCAGTAAAAAAACACTATAGGCAGATCATCTGAATACTCAAATTCATGAAAGGATGCTCAACATTTAAATTAGAAATAAGAGTCAAAAGCAAAATGATATACTACTTCACATCCAGTATGATGACTAGAGCCAAAAGTTCCAGTAATAAATGTTGTCAAGGATGTAGAGGAATTGGAATACTAATGCATTGCTGGTGGGAAGGCAGAATGGCTTCAATGCTTTGGAAAGCAGTCCGGCCATTCCTCAAACAACTAAATACAGAATTACACATGACCCAGCAATTACCTGTCTAGATATACACTCGAGAGAAATGAAAACCTATGTCACCACAAAAATTATATATGAATGTTTATAGCAACCTCATTCATAATAGCCAAAAGATGAAAAAAAAAACAAAAAACAAATGTTCACTGATGGATGAATGTGTAAACCAACTGTGGTATATCCATACAATGAAAGATTACTCAGTCATAAAAAAGAATAAAATAATTATAAATACTACATCCTGGATTAACTTTGAGGACATTATGCAAAATGAAAACTGGACCCAAAATTTCACATACTATATATGATTCTCTTCATGTGAATGTTCAGAATAGGGCAATCTGTAGAAACCAAAATAAATGGTAGTTACTTTAGGGCTACGAGGAGATAAGAGAAGGGTCTGAGATTTCTTTCTGAACTGATAAATATATTCTAAAATTATTTATCCTGATGTTTGTATAGTCTGTGAAGACACTAAAAACTATTGAATCATGTACCCTAAATGATACAACAAATTATGTTATGTGAATTATATCTAAATAAAGCTCTTTAAAAGAATAACCATTCTCCATTTTCTCCAAGTCAAACAATTTTATTTCACTTCTTTATTATTACCAAATGAAATGATTAATTCCTCTGATAGACCTTATCATCTGAGTCAATGTAATGGGTACTGATCTCTAGGGTTTTGTAACTGGTATGTAGTGATAAATGCCTATTGGTTTTGAAATGTTTGGTTTTCTTTCTGCAGAAGTGGAGAATTTAACTATGAACATTTTTTATATTGTATAATTCTGGAATAAATTTAAGCATATATGATAAAAGCATTGGTATCTCCACATTTGTAAAATGACATCTTTACCTATTTTTCCCTCCAGCTATCAACCCCAACTTTTACATAGATATTGATTTCCTCAGCTCCTGTTCAACTCTTCCGCAGTTCTAATTTGACTAACGGCACTACAGTGCCATCAATTTTCTTCTTGCCAAAGTCACTAATTATTTCCACATTGACAAAATCCAATATACTTAAAAATCTTTGTCTCATGAAAATTTCCAGCAACACTTGACTTTGTCCCTTCTCTCATTTTTAAGCCCTCTTGTCTCTGTTTCAAGGAAGGGAAGCACCCTCACTTTTTATCCCCAGGACTTTCCAGTCCCCTATGAACAGTTCCCCTTTATCTGACGGCTAGATATTAAAGTTCACTGATGCTCAGCACTGGCCCCCAGTCTCCTCATTTTATTTACTCTCTCCTTGCTGGTCTCATCTACCAAGGCCTATTAATTCCATACCCAAAATGTAGTGCCAAATGGGGCTCAGATGCATGCACTTCACTTAATCTCAACTAGATCCACTATCATTTCTTAATTGAAATCCTAGAATAACTTCATAATTGGACCTCACACACTCCCTCTTGCTGTTGTGCAGTACATTCCCCAGCGTGAGCAATAGTGAGCTCTAAGAATTAAGGCAGATCATTATATCCCCAATCTAAAATACTTAAAAGACTTCTGTTGCACTAAAAATAATTGCTGAGAAAACACCAACACCAGCCTCCACGTTCTGATCCCTGCCTATCTTTCGCCTCCTCTTTTGCTCTTGCCTCTGTGTTCACTGTGTTGCTGACACAACGCCACAATGAACACGTAGCAGCAGAAACACAAAAAACTCTTTTGTTCCTCAGTACGGACATAAAATATCACATTACATTAAAGTGATAATCATATTACCACATGAAATATTAACTTACAAAACAGCTCCTATGTAATAGGTGACCAAATACACGCATGCATACATACATATGTATGAATGTGGGGTATGTATGGTGTATGGTGGAGTATGTATCCCACCCCCTCTAGAAAAACACACTTACATATACTCGGCATTCCAAACTAATTTTTCTGGCCTGTCAAAGGCAAAATAAATTGCCAGTTATCACTGCTTTATCAAACCCAACTGACATGGCAAGATTAGAACAGAAAAACAGTGTGACTAAAAGCAGCCACTGAAAATTGAATATGCTGACATTAAAACAATTACTATGTAAATCGGTGCCTGGAAATGACTTATAGAGATGTGCTCTATAGTATGCTTGTCACTAGCCAGATGCCACGTTGACATTTTATTCTGCTGCTTTTGAGAATGGGGCTGAAAGAACTTTAGCTGAACCAAAATGGTTTTGCAAGAAGTCATATGACAAAAAGTTAAAAGAATATAAAGAAACGTCTTCCTCTTTTTGAACATGAGTGGTTCTCTTGAGAAGTTAAAAAAATATATATAAATATGGTTGACTAACTATAACATACTTAGCTATTCTGATAATCTTGCTTAGGAATCCTTTTAAAACAGACCTCATTTGAATTAAACTCTTTGAACAGTTATCTATCAGTAAACAATTTTATAAATGGCTTTTGATAGACTGAGGCAATAAATCACTTACTTTTTAGGGTTCTGTTCATTGTGCTGACACTGGCACTTTTAAATGTTATCAAAACATGTTATCGAAACATGGTATAAAATATATTTTTTTTTATTTTATATACACACACACACATATGTATATTTCATTCCCTATAGTAATGAAGTCAAACAAATTGTAGTATTTAGAACTGGTTCTCCCCCCACATACATCCTAATGAACTGACTGCATCTGAATTGGTACTGTCCGTTCTTATCACCATTTCAGGAAGTTACCATGATTTTTAAAGACTGGCACAAAGTCATGGAGAATGTGGATCCAAAAGGAAGCTCAAAATATAACTCTCTGCCAGTTTATGGTAGTCATTACTATGTAATAACATTTTAACACATCTCACATTAAATGAAAAATGTTCCAGGTTTCATATCTTTCACACGGGCGTATATATTCTCATTTTAATCTGAAATATGTTAATGTAATTAAAGAATCTTTAAAAGCATTCAACCATTCCATTCTTTAGCTTATTTCATCAACAAAGGTATGGTGAGTAATATTGTTACAGATGCCACTGTTACTTGCACAAACCTATCAACAAATATTAAGAATATATACAGGTCAAATTATATGTTTCTTTCCTTTCTGATATTACTCTAAATGGAAAAAGACATAAATTCACTTAATTTTGACTCCTCTCAACATAGTAATTTTAAATATTAAGATTAAATTTCACTTTTTGAAAGAGTGGCTTTAAATGAATATATATTTTGGAGATGTTAATAGTTCTCACTCAGTAATTGATTAAAGAAGATCAAAAAATTTAATTGGGATATAGGAAATTTAAACAAAATTATTGATAAATTGGCTTAATTTGCATTTATTTACATTTATTGAATATTACATTCAATAATTATATAATAGACTTTTTTTTCAATTTCACATGAAATATTTACCCCAATAGACCACAGACTCTCAATAAATTTCAATGGATTGACTTAATACTGAATATATCATATGATCAGACATGGGTTAAGTTAGAAGCCAACAAAAGTAATACTTGTAGAAAAGATGCAAATATTAGATACTAAATAATATTTTTATGAGTAATCCACTGGTCAAATATTAAACTAGAAATATTTTTTAAAATTTCAAATTTAATTATGTAGAAAATATATCCCACGACTTGTTTAAATGCTATACATATAAAAAAAATCTTTATAAGAAAATGTGTAGCTTTAACTGTTTAAAATAAGCAAGAAAAAATTTTGTATTAAGTATCTAGGTAAAATAAGTATAAAAAGGAAATAAGTCAATGACTGTCAAAAAGAGAAAAAATATGAATTCAAAATTTAGTACCTTGAATGGATCAGTAAAATATCTCTACTCTAAGCAAGTATTTCTAAAGAAAAAAAAAAAAAGAGAAACCACCAATTACCATTATCAGTTATGAGACTGGAAATTATTAAATTTCCATTAGATATTTAAATATTAATTAAGGGACATTATAAATCATCATGCCAAAAATTTGATATTTAGACAAAGTGTAAAATTTTCTCAAAAAACCAGCTGACATTGTTACAAAATGAAGCAGAAAATCTGGATATCCCTAGAGCTATAAAATATTTCACATTTGTAATTAAAGCCTGCTGTGCTGCACTGACTGACAATGCTAAAGAAAACAGCAAGAGGTGGAAGAAAGGGCAAGAGAATTCAACATAGCATTAAAACAAAACTAATTCTTGTGTTCCTGAAAACACATGTGAGAGTTCAAAGCAAAAATATATTTTCTGATGTGATTTACAATATGAATAGATATGTAAGACAACTGCAGCATAGAAGAGAGAATATAAAGGGCCCTACATAATAAGAAGTAAGAAGTAATAGTAATAAGATTTCTGTATTAAGGGTGAAGTGGTAAAGTGTATTAAAAGTATTATAAATACACTGAAAAAATGTGTATTTTGTAATCCCTAAAGTAAATACTAAAATATTATGCAAAGATATCAAAATCACAATGAATACATTGAAATGAATACTGAAAAGTGTATAAACAACCCAAGAATGCAGAAAAGGTGAAACATTAAGAAAAAAACCCCCAAAACCCCAAATAAACAGAAAACAGCCAACAACCAGCAGAGTACATATCTTCTCAAGTATACATAAAACATTCATCATGATAGATTGTATCCTGGGTCATAAAACACAAATACCACAAATTTTAAATACAGAAATCTTAATATTTCTATTATAAATATTAAAAAATATATATAAAAGACAAATATTGTCTCTGACTATAATGTAATTTAATAAAAAGTTAATAACAGAAAGATAAGCCACTCACCAAAATTTGTAAATTAAAAACATATTTTTAAATAATCAATGTGTACAAAGTTTCAAGGGAAATTTGAAAATATTGTGAAATGAACACAAGTAAAAATAAATAATAAAATTTTTTGAATAAAACAATTCTTAGAATGAAATCATTCTATTCCTCTGTCATTCAGTGCTTATAGTAAAGAGAAAAAAAAAAGTCCTCAAATCAATAATTTGTGATTTTACCTTAAAAAAAACAGTAAAAGAGGAGCAAAACAAATTTACAGAGTAAATTTCTTACTTTAATTGTGGAATTATCTCTATTTCCTTGAAGTTCTATTAACTTCTGCTTCATATATTTGGATACTCTGTTATTAGGTACATAGATTTTATGTCGTCATGTCCTCTGGGAGAATTGATCTCTATCATGTAATGACTTTTATATCCTGGTAGAATTTTTTTGCTTTGAAATCTGTTTTGTTGACTAACTACAAAGCCGTTTTAGCTTTCCTTTTGTTAGTGTTATCATGCTCTGTCTTCTGTACATTTTCTTTTAAACTTATTGCATCATTATATTAAAAATGAGTTTGAGGCAGCAGGCAGCACTCTGAAAATCTCTCCCTTTTATGTGCATGTTTAGACTTTACATTCAATGTGATTATTGATATGGTTGGTTCAACTATACCATTTTACTATTGCATTTCTATTTTTACTATTTAATCTTATTCTCCCTTCTGTCTATAGTTCTTTCTGTTTAGCTACATATTTAATTATTCCATTTAATCTTTTTGGGGGACATAGTAGATATAACTCCTTAACTGTATTATCTTAGTGGTTGCTTTAGGGTTGATGGAATATAATATTAATTTATTATGGTCTACCTTTAAGTAATATTATATGTCTTGATTTATAGTATAAGAATCTTAGAAAAGCATGCATCCATTTCTCTCCTTTGGGCCTTTATACTACTGTTGCTATACATTTTGCTTCAGTTTCTATTATAAATCTCAAAATACATTGCTATCATTTTTGCTGTACATGAATCAATTATCTTTCTGGATTTCAAAAATAAAACAGTCATTTTGTTGTTTACCCACATAATTACATTTTCTGTTATTTTTTCTTTTTTTGTCTAGTTACAAATTTTTATTTGTATTTTTCTAAAGGACTTCATGTAACATTAATTTTTGTGCAGGTTTTCTGATGAATGAGTTCATTCAATATTTATATATCTGAAAATGTTTCTATTTTGCCTTTGTTTTTGAAGTATATTTCATTGACTAAAGGAAAACTGTTTTTCTCTTTTTCTTTTCTGTACTTAGAAGATGTTGCTCCTATTTTGCATTGTTGCAAGCTATCTTGCAACAATGAGAAGACTGCTAACCATTCTGGTCTGTGTTCCTCCAGATTTCTTTATCTTTTTTTTGGCTGCTTTTAATATTGTATTTTTATCACTGATTACAACAATTTAATTATGCCTACTTATTTTATTCCACTAATTGTGTAATGTTAGTGGTGCAAATAGTCCAGGATCCAATGATCGAAGCCCTTTGAGGCAGGTATTTTCAAAAGATTATTTTGTTGTTATTGTTGTTGTAGACATTTATTTGTATATATTATTAAATGGTTTATTTCCAAAAATATTTATGGAGAATAGAATATACATTTCAGAGAAATGTTTGAGGTAATAAAGTAATTGTCTACCCCATTTAAAGATATTACAGTATTTACATGATTTTAGTTGATTGGATTAATAGGAAGAATTTTAAAGGCCAAAAATAGAATGACAATCACATTTCTAGAAGATTATGTAAGCAGAAATGAAGAATATTGGATTCTAATTCTTTGTTTTGTGTTAGCTAGCTGTATGAGTTATAATTACTTTTCAAAAAATTATAAACTTTTTAGGTCAAGAATAGTGCCTCATCATTTTACCATTTCTTCACCCAGTACTCTGTTTTCCTAATTTGACTATAAAATAATTTATGTTTAACTTTCTAAATCTCTATTTTAATTCCCAATAAAGAACTTAACTTGATGATTTCTGAAATGTGGTTGCAGCTATGTTTGTATTGATGGGACCTTAAATATTATAACTTTTTTTTGTCTATGAAGAAATTAGAGACTTAGTTTAATCTAATCTAAATTAGTCTTATCAGGTAGTTTCTATTTTTCCTCTTTTTTTGGTAATTGAAAGAAGACTAAAATAGCTGTGTTCATAAGTTAGTTGACAAGTATTTCTGATTATATTCCTTCTGGACCATATAGGTTTGCACTTCTTGGGTCCTTGTGCTGTGTTACTAATTCTGACCAATGAGTTGTAAGCAGAAAACAATATGTCATTTTAGAGACAGACCATTTATTTACCAGCTTGAGACCCACCACTGTTCTCATTTACTTCTGGCAGAGTGATTAACAATGGTAAAAATGTTGGCTGTTCACACTGACTGCAGTGAGCAGAGACTTTCCTGCCAAACAGTGGTGAACAAATAGAACAGCAAGAAAGAATATTCACTGTTTTCAGCCATTGGATTCGGGGTTGTTTATGACCACAACATAACATTGTGACTGATATATTTAATATAAGCGGACAGAAAAACGAACAATAAAAACAAAAAATAAAGCTATACATTAGATAAACTAATACAATGACCTATGGATTGAAATATGCAAAAACGTTCACTTAAACATTTTATTCAAATCTTGCAATCCAAGAGTTTGAATTTTTAAAATGTGTGTTTTGGTAGTGTATCCAAAACTAAATATTTAGCCTTATGCAGTAGGAGGGAAAGCTGTGTGAAAATGTTGGGGTTCTGGAGCAAACAGCCAAGAAGGAGTTCTTGAAGCACCTTTGGTACAAAATGTGGTTCGTTTTTTGTTTTTGTTTTTGTTTTTGTTTTTTAATATTTTATTTATTTATTTGACAGAGAGAGAGAGATCCCAAGTAGACAGAGAGAGAGAGTGAAGCAGGCTCCCTGCCAAGCAGAGAGCCCGATGTGGGGCTCGATCCCAGGACCCTAAGACCATGACCTGAAGCCGAAGGCAGAGGCTTTAACCCACTGAGCCACCCAGGTGCCCCACAAAAATTAAAACACCAGGACAGGACCTATGGGCAGAAAGAGATACACTGGGGTCCTGAGGAGTGGCTGATTATATACTTTCCAGTATGGAGACGGAGGGGGTTAGGGATAGTGTAAACCTCTAAAAAATTTGGAAACAAGGTTTCCTGGACTTTGAGGGGCTAGCTGTTTTTAGGAAAAGATCCGTTTACTACTGTCTAGTAAAACCTTAGTCATGAGACCTTTCAGATGTATACCAGGAGGCCATATGCTTGGAGGATGATTGCTAACGTGTATCTTGGGAGGGGGTAGTTAGAGATAAAGGAAGTTTCCAAAGGAATTTTTATATGTTAAAGGAGACTTAGAGGATCCTGGAGGTTGGGCTAATGTTAAGCTAAGATTAACTTTTGCTATTAGCAAAGTATTAACATCTCAGTAGTGGAGTAGTAGAGGAAGGTCACTCTGCCTGTCTCAAGGACTTGTCAATGGGCTATAAGTTGTAAGGAAATTTATTTTTTTTCTTTTGCTTTTGTTCTCCACATCAGAATGTTTAGGTGATGGTGAGGAGAATGTGAAGGTCTTAAGAACCTCAAATGCAAGTTCAGCTACATGCCCACAGTAAATAGTTGACATGTATTGCATGAATAATAAAATAACTCTTTTAAATATACATATATATCTCACTAATAAGTCTGGTACTTATTTTATATATCTGAATTAAAATTTATTATTTGACCTATTGCTGTTATTGAAATAATAACTTTTTTGTGAAACCAATGAAATTATAAGACAAATTAATATAAGTGTGAAAGGAATGACATTATATTTCAAATAAACAATGCTGTAAACTAAAAATAATTTTTAAATCTCTCAGTTTAACAAATACCAATAAGGAATATCAGAAAATGTTTTTGTATTTTGTTCTGAGAAAACACAAAAGAGTATGATAAATTTTCCACTTGTTTTCACTAATAGGAATAGTTTAGCAAAATACTTATAGATTATATTTTGTTTGCTTTTTAAAATACCTTCATGATTTGTCATTTCTCTCAAGTAACTCTTTAAAGAATTTAAACTATTTTGTTTCTGATGCATTTAAAATTTGAAGAGTATTTTTTGCCATCCATTTAGATAAATTGTGACGTAACAAAAAGATGTTATATAATATCTCTTACTTAACTTAATGGCTCATCTCTAAGCCATTCTTGAACTTCAAGTTAATTTTATGCAAATGCTTATTTTAAAATAATACAGCAATATGAAATACAATAAATTACAGGCATTTTCATCCATATTCCTATAAGCTTACTGCAACAAATATTTTAATTGGTCTTTATTTACTCTTTTTGAATTTGCTACCTATCTGTAATCATAAACATATAAATTGTGTTTGACTTTTTTTTTACTTCTTTCTTCAACACAGTTCCATATTATCATATTGTCTTCATATTTAACATACTTCCTTTCTCCACCTAACTTGAGGTTAAGCCTAAAATACACAGGTTGCAGATTCTTAATAAAGCCTTGGATATGCTTCAGTATTTCTAGTAATACAAAAAAGCAGTCATCTGGTGCCCAACTCCTAGAATTCAGTGGCTGAAGTTGGGAGTAATATTCATTTTTCTCAGGAGCAGGTTAAGTACTAGAATGACTAAATATAGTTCAATCAGATTAAACCCTGTCACAAAGAGGCTGGTACTCTTTTTTTACTCCTTAGAGTAAAAAAATCAAATCAGCATCCTTATTATCTTTTGCTGAAACTATTACCATCTCCAGTCTTTCTGTCTCATGTCTGCTGTCTCCATTGTCTGCCCTGATACCAGAGGACTATGTAAACATGATCTTGTCTTCCTCATCGCTAACAACATGTGAAATATTTCACATTGACTTCAGGCTAACATCCAGATTCCTTAGAATCACTTTAAAGACCTTCCCTGATCTATTCTTAACAGACAGACTCTTCTATAAAGACTTTCCTAATTCTTTCAGACAAAGTTAGTCATACTTCCTTTGGGCTCTGATTGCCGTGTGCCATCTTTTATGTCACTTGTCTCATTTAAGTCAAATCATTTTGTATATCTGCCTACTGGTCTGTGAATCCTTAAGGGAAGAAACTATAATTTATTCATCTTCATATTCTAAGTGTCTCTCACTTTCCCTCGTGCAGTTCCTGTCTCTCCTAATTTCCTCCTTCCTTCCATAAAGGACTTGACAGGTAAAATAATAACAATTAAAAAGCAATCACAGCAATAACAATAACGGCAGTATTTATCAAACCCTTGCTATGATCAGATATACCACTGCACTAAGTTCTTTGCATGGATTATGTAACTTAATTCTCATGGACACATTATGAAGGCTGTTTATTTTTAATTTAATTATTTAATTAAATTGAATTAATTAATTTATTTTTGCCCCTGCATTGCCCCACATGAGAGAACTGGTCTTACAGAAGTTAAATAACCTGCCCATTGTCACATAGGTATAAGTGGCAAAGCCCTCATGTGAACCTAGATAGTCTGATGTATAAAGTATAATTTTTCAATATTTGAGAAATGATTACCAGCACAAGACAGAGAATTTTCCATGTTGGTTTGATTGAAAAACATAAATTTTACACGTTCATGTAAAGGTAACTTTACTACTAGTAGTCTGCTGATTAGGATAAGGCTATTTTTATAGATACACTGTGTCAAGTCTTGATAACTGTATTTCACAGGCATAGAGAAGGCTCTGAGCAGAGCATCAGAAATTAAGAAATTGAAAGAAATAAAACCTCTCTTACAACTTAATGGCTTATATGAAAATATGGATCGTATGAAAAATGGCTTGTGTGAAAATATTTTTAAAAAACTTATTTTAAATTATCTACAGGTATAATAAAACTACAAGCTTCCTAATGCAATAAAGTAATATTTCTTAAAGAATTTTGACCATCACTTTATATTGAAGAGGCTGTTTTTGACAAGTACAGCATAATGTATATGCCTACATCTAAGAACAGGTTCCCTTAGAAACAGACCTTGAGATGAAAATTTGACTGTAGTAATTTTGGGGAGGAATCAGAAAGTACCTGGGGAGGCTGGATGAGGAAATAAGACAGGAAAGGGAAAAAAGCCAGTAAAAGATACACTGTAAACTGCTTGTCTCTGTGGGCAACTGAGGCTCGGTCTTGCTGGGAAACTCAGGTACATAATGTAGAAAACACCTCAGAGTTATCTCACCACAGGACTGTTTATTCTCCACCTTCCCTCCAGAAAATTCGTTGGTGGTGCTCCCGGGGCATTAATTTCCCCCAGAACTTCTAATCTGCTTTTGTTCAGAGATGAGAGAAAGCACTTGGTTGGTGATCTGCAGGTATTTATAAAAGATCCTCTTGGCATGTACTGGGCTGGATGCTAAGGAACTCTTGGTGGTCCACTGGCACCATCTGCTATAGCCTATCACTCACACGTTTGTTCCTCCAGTAAAATAGATCTTTTCTTGAGCCAAAAACATATACAAGCAAGAGATACAGAAATGCATACCTCCATAGACAAATGGATGTATATACCATAGGTAGAATTGCTATATTCAACAGGATATTTGACACTTCAACTTTAACATGGTCAGAATTCAACTCATCTTCACCCTCAAGCCTTGCGCCCTTGAGATGTGCCCGTCACACACTGTGCTCTTATGTAAGTCGGTATTTCATAAGATCAATTGCCTATGTCCAAAACATGGGAGACCTCCTTAAACTACTTCTCCCAGACAGTTATGAAGTCATGTCAGTTTTATTCCTAAATATATGTTGAACCTGTCTTTGCAGACCACCTTCAGCTCTCACTTGAATTTCTGTAGCACTTTCCAAATTTAAGTTTAAAATTGTATCTCTCTATTCTGTATCCCCTATTACATTGTAAATGTCTTAAAGTCAAGGATTAGGTTTTGCTGATTGTTTCTTCTCCATTTTGGATCCTGTCTTATATCAAAACTAGATCATTGTAACTGAAGTGAATGAATGAGTAGAAGAGATCTTTTCACATATGTGTCGTAAAGTTTGAGCTCACAGAGATAGAAATTAATGAAAGCATTTTTATGAAGGAAAGCCTTATTTGCATTGGATCAGTCTTGCATCTTTTTATGTCTGCCTATTTTCTGAATAGATTAGTAAAGAGCTGTTAAACGTTATTATTGATTGCTTCTAGGGTATTGCTCTCAATGCAATTCTTATTTAATTAATAAGCAAATGATGATATGTACAAAGTCTCATCTTAGTGTTTGAAAAATAATTTGCCTTTTTGGGAATATCAGTTGCATTCCCAGTTGCGTTGTTAGGTATGATGGTTTGCACAAGTAGGTACAATTATCCTGAATAGTGATGTAGAGAAGCACAATTATCTGGGCCTTTGGCTTTGTTGAGAAGAATGGATGACTCTACATGATTATAATGAAGTGTATTTAGTTACTTTAGCACTCCTTTCCAGACTTGTGCATTATATGTGAAAGCATCCATTTCACAGTATTTCCTTAAAAATCACTCACAGATCTGTTCATATGCCCTTATATTTTTTTTTAACCATTCTGTGTTATCCTAAAATGAATTTCAGAAAATTTTCTAGCATTTAATGCCCATTTCATGGTATGACTTAGATGTTATTTCCAACTCCTTTCATCATATTTAAAAACATCAAAATCTACTTGTTTTGTAGATATTGTTATAAGTAATAAATTCTGAGATTAAATAATTGAAATAAATGGACAGAATAAAAAAGGAAATGTTTATATTTGTAGATTTATATAGAGATTCAAATTATTTATATAAAATATTTAATTTTGTTTTCTAAGATAGTTTTGTTGCCTTCAATTGCATTGTCATGTTTTCCCAAGTTGTAAGGCAACTTTTGTTGTAGATCCACAGTAATATTTAATATATTCTATTGAGATCATAGTAAAATAAAGTGTTGAAATGACTGATTGAGAAAGAAAATATTTTAAGTAATGTTTTAAATATTCAGGTGCATTTGTCTACATATTGGTAGAATCTGTGCATACTTCAAATCATGCTATGATTTGTTTCCTCATCTAGACTAAATAGTAGTCAGTATCTTGGCAAAGCTAAAACATTAGATGTTTCTGCATTTATGAGACTATTTCTAGACTGCCACTCTGTTTTTTGTTTTCAAGTTATCTATATCAGGAAAATCACTGAATTTGATAATTGATTGAAATTTTACTCTATTTTAGTTTTAAGTAACTTGGAGCTTTCACAAACTTAAGTGAATTCATAATCCTCAATAAATGAGATCTGAGACCAAGTTCCTGCCCTTGTGTGGCTTGGGAACTAATTATATAAATAATAAATATGCAAAAATAACAATTACAAATAGTAAATCGTTTTTAACTATGCTAAAAGTTAAAGCCTATTTTCTTTTTGGTATCTCAGATTTTTTTCATAATGAATTAAGCAACATGGAATTTCTGGTTATAGTTTCCATTAGAAATCTGATAATTTCTGGGTTTGGATCTTAATGTAATGCGATTGTATCAGTATATGCTTATTTAAGGTTAACTCCTCATTTATGTCATTGTAAAACCGTGTTTTTCTCTGTAGAGCTTAAATGTTGCCCAGCCATTGAAACACACCGCAACCCAAACTGATTAAGCATAATTATTACAGAAGTTGGATTTCCAGAACTTCCCAGGAAACCCATCTAAACCTTAAGCGTGTACTAAGTGGAAATAATTTTAACTCATAAAATTTGTTCTTCTCACCATTAGGTAACATTAGGAAACGTTTACATCAACAAGAACATGTTTCAGTGCACTTCTTACCTAGTATCTGAGTCCTTCATACAAAAAAGGATAAATAACTATTTTATTAAGAGCACATGTAAAAGGGATCATTAATGAATTCCATGGATGAATTGAGTAATTATTATGGTGTACAAGCACTGGTTGGTAGAGTATTAGACCAAGTCTAGTTTTCACAGATGTTTGATAACAGTGAGTAAATAGCAGTATAAGATATACTCTAGTCTTGCATTTGACATTGCCTTTTTCATCTTCTGTCATCTCTAGTTGTAAGCACAAGATGTACCTGGAAAGGCTGCCAAACACCAGCATCATTATCCCATTTCATAATGAAGGTTGGACTTCACTCCTGCGTACCATCCACAGTATAATTAACCGAACCCCAGAGAGTCTGATAGCAGAAATCATTCTGGTAGATGACTTCAGTGATAGAGGTAAGATACAGTTAATAATATTTTATCTGATTCTGTTATTACCTACATAATCATTTAAAGCTTAAAAAAAGTCAGAAGATTCTTGTGATGTTTCTTTCTGATTCTATCTGGAAGGTAATTATGAGGTTTTGACTATGTTGTGATTTCATAAAATGTTGGGCAAATGCAAAAGAAACCGAACGAGAAGGTATTAGTGTTGTTTGGGAAACTATGAGAAATTCGCATCACATTTCTGTTGTAAATTAGACAGGTGTTGGCAAAATGCCCCAAATTCTACTTTCAGCTTCAGGACAGACACTGCAAAATATGTTATTGTGAGTACACATGAATGGGGAAATATTCCAGTCAATTTATAAAGTCTGTTCCTGTTTCTGAAAGGCATCTGTTCTATTATTTACCAGTATGATACATTCTCTAGACTGCGCTTGTGTTACTTCATAAATACTGGGAATGGTAAGTAACACAAATATTTTTACTTAGCAATTCTAGCTATTTTATCATATCTGAACAATAATCAAAAAAGTCCAATATGTATCAGACAATTTGACAGTTTGACATAAGTTTCAATATTTCTACCACTCTGAGAAACATGATATGGTTTATAAAAGATAGGGGAATAAAATTATAGAAAGTTTCCTGAGATTAGGACTTCATTCATCATCTTTCGTTTGAGTGTGAGAATTGTTAATTCTGTGGGGAAGGTAGTTTCTCTTTTTGGGCAGATGTGAGTAGACAGAAGGAAACCTTTTCTAATGATGTTCATCTCCTTGGGAATACAATGTTCTACCTTATATTTCATTGCAGGAAGGAGCTCTGCTTACCTGTACTGTGTATCTATAAGAAAGAACGGCAGTAAAAGAGTTTAATTGCATATTATCCTTATGCATGTTGAAATCAAATGGGTTAATTGAAGCTTTGGAAATTTCATATGCAACAAAAATATCAGCTTTTTCATAGTCTCCAAAGATTCTGTAAAAGCAAAACTGTTGAGCGTGTTAATCTTACAGTTTCGCTAACAGAGTTCCAGTCTTTAATGATATACTTCAAATACTTGTTCATGGTTTACCTAATATTAATATGTCTTAAAGTTTATATGACAAAATGAGGTTGTCTAACATTATGCCATTAAAATAATAAACTACTAACTTGGTAATTTAGGTTGATTTCAAAGCAGTTTTGCCTTACGTTGCTTACATAGTGATACGTAGTGATACGTAAGATATGCACTCAATACCAATCAATAGTGCAAGTCAGTATCTAAAACAAATGTATTACTTAAAAATTTATTTAAATAGACATTGGTGTCTTTTTTATTCTAATCGAGGCTGATATTTCAAAGTAGTCATATACTGCAGGCTAAAAATAAGCGTTTTAATGCATTAAAGCTAAAAACTTTAAACTTAGCTTTTAAATAAAAGAATGAAAAGGGGGAATAAAGATCTGGGGCTGCAAATCACCAAAAAAAAAGTGGTCTTTTGTGGTTGACTGGTACTAAGAGAAATAAGATAGTGTATCTGTGGAGCATTTTCTACATAATTAACTTTGTCTTGGTAAACTGTTCATTACGGCAGAATTTTGACCTGGGGATAATATAGCAGAAAACACTTGGTAGCAGAAAATTGTGGTTTATAGAACATTTTTTTGCTGAATATTTCTCAGAGGCATTTTTCACTTGAACATCTTTAAATAGGGAGAAAGTAGTGGAATCTACATTTGTCTTGACTTCAAATCACTGTCATCTTCTGTACAGTAGCTACTTTGATGGACTATCTTTCTGCATACAATGTTATCTGGGAAATAAATGACAGAAGACTGTCCATGTGATTAGTGTAAGAGAAGTAGGACAACAGAAAAAGGATTATTCGGGATAGGAATGGTGATTTTGACTTTTCTATTAGACATTTTTAAGGTTAATGATGATTTTTAAAGTTTCGGTAAGTCTTTAATTTAGAGATTCTATTCCTATGAACTGTCAAGTTGAAAGTATTATTTTATGAACATTATACTTTCAAAAGTTAAAAGTTTTTGAATATTGCTTTTCATTATGGTAACTATTGATAATGCACAAAAATAAGCTTTGAAAGAAATAAGTGATAAAAATACTTTTGCAATCTTTTAGAGTATGTCGTAACTCTACAGTTGCAAGGAATAGGAAAGACTGTTCTTCCAGATTTTTGTTTCAGATTTTAAAAATCTCATCTAACAGAATATGAGGGGTCAGGTGGACCTAAGAAGCGAAGCATCAGTCCTGCTTCCTGATTATGGGAAACACAGAACATTAACATGATGAATACAAGTTAGAATTCCAGCACCAACTATTAACTGTATGACATCAGGTTAATGAATTCTGTGTCTCAATTTTTTTTTTTATCAAAATGGAGATAAGTCCTTAGTTATCTAAGTAACTCCTCATAGAGAGATCAGTATGGAAAGAGAGATCTCCTCATAGAGAGATCAGTATGGAAAGCTGCCTTGGATTGTTGAGTGAATGGTGCACTGCAAAGGAGAGTATTTGCTCTCAACTACTAATTCCTACTCATCAAATATTCCCCTACTACTATACTATAAATAGTCTTCGTATTTCTTTGTGAGGGTCCTCTCAATTTAATCAAATGTATACCATAAGAATCTCTATTTTCTTTCTTTCTTTCTTTCTTTCTTTCTTTCTTTCTTTCTTTCTTTCTTTCTTTCTTTCTTTCTTTCTTTCTTTCTTTCTTTCTTTCTTTCTTTCTTTCTTCTTCTATCTATCTATCTATCTATCTATCTATCTATCTATCTATCTATCTATCATCATCTCTGAACCAACAGAAGTCAGAGGGGATGTGAAGACCAATTGTGGTAATACATAACATGTTAGAAAAATTAAGACTGCTTTAACATTTAAAAAATCAAATTTTACCAATAAGCAAGTAAACTACTACAGATGTGGAAGAAAAATTACATTCTAGAGGTTCATCAAAAGAATAAAAGGAACGTGTTACCTCCTTATATTACATGAGGGGCCTTACATGAGTGTTTATCAAAATTCTTTTCAAATTTATTTTTTCCATTGTAAGAGAAGGAAAATATCTTAGAACAGCTCTTATTTACAGAGACTCTAAGACAGAGAAGGTTTTGTTGCTCCTTTTTATTCTGATATCTCTACATACACTATTAAAAATTATTTTACCTTAAAATATATTTATGCATTTTTTGGACAACCCAGAAATTATGTCTGCAACATGTAGGATCTTTTTCACCAATTCTTTAAAAATCAAACTAAGTAGGTCAGACAAAATTTAAAGTATAGGAAGATAGGTTTTTCTTTTTTTATTGTGCTTCCTTTAGGAAATTATTTCTGAAATGTTACACTTTTTTTTCAGAAATATATTCCAATTTCAAGTGTGGTCAATAGTCATCTAAACACCTTTACATTAGAGCTTTTCTGGATATTCTGCAATGTCCTTTGGCCACAGGCAATAAAATTTTGACAAGACTTAATTAAATATTACTGCCTTATATTTTATGTCCTCTGGGTTAATAGAATAACTACATATGCAAAGAAAAAAAAAGAAATAGAAAAAGAAAAGCCAACACATTAGCTATTTTAATAGCACCAGTTTAATATCACTTGGAATTCAGAGTTCCAAAAAATGTAAGCCCTCTAGTAACTGGCAAATCGTGTAGTAGTTGTTTACATAGCAATAGAGAAAAAAATACCAAAGTATTTTATAATTATAGAATAATTTTGAATATTACAAAGTGATTTTTAAAAATCTGCTTGAATAGGGTTGACCCAGTTATAAAGAAAAAAACAAAACAAAAACCCCAAACAGGTGCATGCCCTCTCCAACAGTTCTCAGTTTACACATTCTTCCTAAAGCAAGTTTGGTAAACAGAATGTTGTTTTAGCCTCCTATCAGAAGCCCTCTATCTACAGAAACATAAAGATACAGGCCTGCAGGGAAGTTTTCAACAACACTGTGTTTTTGCTACCTGAAGCTTACCAAAGTTAGTGAATGTGATTATTTTTTTTTTTCCAATAAGCTCTCAGAAATACATTAACAACTTAACTTGAGGCCTATAACAAGGCTTCATGATGACTTTAAAGCAGGACTAATCCTGGGCTTATCTCCAAATTCCAGGCAACCTTAACAGCATCCACATGGAAAATGTTGAAATGTGTGAAATAAGCTGGGGCTTAACCTCAGAGATAGGGCATATTTGAACCTGACAATTCTCTAAACTTTGTGTGCTTAGGTGAATCCAAGTTCACATTAGGATAGTCACAGGAGAGTTCCTGACACCCTTCCCTTGATGCAAGTGTGCAAATACAAGCCTTGTAAACAGATGCAAAACAGGTGCACGCACACTTAAAGCAGGAGCACACACTCACTCTCTCTTGCCCCTGCTTGTTCCAAACTGCCTGGTCAGAAAGGGTAGGAGATGAGTATTTCAGTTTCAAAAAGACCTGTTATACTCCATGTACAAGTTAGTGGGAAAGTCAGAGACTAGAAACTATCCTCCCGACCTAGCAAAGCCAACAACCTTGAAGAAATCCAGTGTACTTTTCTGTGGATAGTTTAAATCCTTGTTTCTCAGTGTGTGGTCCATGGACCAGAAACATCAGCACCATGTTGGAGCTTATTAGAATTGCAGAATCTCAGATGTATCCAGATGTATCAGAATCTTTATGTCAACATGATCCTTGGGTGCTTTTTATGCAAATCAAAGCTTCAGAATAATTTTCATGTATTTCAAAATTGGGGTTCAAGTCATATGAGTAGTATGAATATGTAAATAGCATAATTTTTAAAATTTCCTGGTTTTGTGTATATTATTATAAATAAATTTTTCTATTTGTTTTTATTGTTTAGTGTACAATTAATATTGGATTTATAAGTCATTAGGCCAAGGTTGGGATGGCATTCTGATAGCATTATCTCTACATTATTTTAGATATTAATTCTACATTTATCTTTGATAGGTTTTGGCATTTTCACAAATTGGTAGACATTTGCTCTGCCTTCTGATGAATTCATTTTATAACATTTTATGTTTAATATCAGGTTATTACCATTATTCCCTCTCTTGCCAATTTTTCTCCTTTTTCTGACATTTTATAGATCTGTTTGTCTTTGGAATCATTCAGTAATTCCTATGCCAGTTTCAAGAAGTCGGAAAGAAATATATATATCTATAGTATATATAGAAATACTTATATAGAAAATATATATGCTCAACCAATAGAAAAACAATTACTTTAAAGATCAACATCACGGTAAAAATCTCCAATTCCTTGCATGATTGAAAATGTTTATGCGCCTTTAAAATGGTGTGAATACTTTAAATCACTTCACAAATGGTAATGATGAGTCTTGAATTTGGTTCTATTTTACTCAAGTAGTCTCCAAGTGTACATTAAGGAAAGTTTCCCTAAGCAGACAAATCAGTTAGCACACGTTTTACAACTATTTGAAGTTGGAAGATATCATCAGTGTGAAAAGGTCATAAAATAGATAAAGAATGGTAGTGCATTTCTATTTTATATGATAAAATACTAACACTAAAGTGCATATAAAGATTCTGAGATGACAGTCAACAAAAATGTTTTAGTGCTGGTATTGATCAAATACTCCACTAGACTATGAGATGTGCAATTTTATATCTCAGATTTGTTGAGAGTGAGTCACTGTGATGAATCTTGGAATTGTTTAGATATGATATTCATATTTGAAATTGTAAGGATAATTGTACTTTAAAAGAAAAATACAAAATTAAATACTAATAAGTATCAGGAAATAAATGTTGTAAAATACAACTGTATATTTTTCTGTTTAGAAATTCAGCATCACCTGCTAACGAATCGAAAGAAAGCTGTTCTGATTTCTGCTGACAAATGTAAATATCATGTTGCATTATGGTGAAACGTATAGTTTTAATAAAATAGTTCCATTTTACCAATTAGTTTAGCATTTGTGGTTAAAAGAGTCGAAACAGAGTGGCACCATATCCTAGGGTCATAAATATGAATGTAAAACAGTAATGTGTTCTCAAGGTCAGAGGAAGATGAGCTTATAACCTACAAGAGTAAGTTTTGGAATTTACAAAATACAAAATTAACTCATAAAAAATCTTTTTGTGTTCATAAAATATGAGTGTTACCCATCAGTGGCAGAATATGTTTTGATAGACTATCTTAGAAGGCAAAGCACTTTTGGGATTTCTATCTCTCTACTTTTAACTTAAAAATCCAATCTCACAGGGCGCCTCCGTGGCTCAGGGGGTTAGGGCCTCTACCTTCGGCTCGGGTCATGGTCTCAGAGTCCTGGGATCGAGCCCTGCATCGGGCTCAGCAGGGAGCCTGCTTCCCCCCCCCCCTCTGCCTGCCTCTCTGCCTGCTTGTGATCTCTCTCTGTGAAATGAATAAAATATTAAAAAAAAAAATCCAATCTCACATGATGTACATGTCTACTTAAAAGTTTATCTGACAAAGCTAATGAGATTACATATTCCTGTTGAGCTTTACCTTTGCCTTAATATTTAAAGTAGCATTTTGTTGTGTCCTTTTTCTTCTCTACAGCAAATTGAATACTCTCTCTAGTTTTCAGGAATGTTAACTGAGGGTTATACACACATTTACAGTCCTCGTGGTTACTACCAGAATCCTTTATTTATTCTTATAGAAGCCTATTTTAAGTAGGTGCTTATTCTGCAGACTAAAATAAAGGACCTTGAGATACTCTAAAGGCATATCGTATTCTTAATGAATTGTTGTATGAATTAGCCTTTATAAGACTGGCCCTGGTAGGTTCAGAATACTGCAAAAGATTCTCATGGGTTCTCTATTCTTCTCTCCGCTAAAGAAAGTAATGATATATCTAAATTTGATTAAATTAATTTCAAATTCAGCAGGATTTATATTTAATTTACAAAGGTATGCTTGTGGAAACTTCCATTCAAATAGATACTTTATGTAGTTAGTTTTAATAAAAACTAGTTTAAAATGTTCCACTGTAGAATGTGAGAATATATTTTGAGAGAATGTAGTCATCAGAATGAAACACTTGAAGGCTAATTTTGAACACAAAAACAAGTATTTTGGAAAACGTATTGTAGAATGAAGAGGTACAACCCAAGTTTCATTGTCTGGTCGTACTGTATGTTAGAGATCACATACAATATTAGAATAAATTTCACAGCTGAAAATTTTGTTATTGCTTTCTTTCCCTTTGTCATTAAAAAATATTTTGTGTACTTAAATGAATGGGGGTAAACAAATTAAAACTATGGCCATACCATACCATACCATAGCTCTATTATGAGATGTCTTTTAAAATACCCCTATAGAGTAGTTAGTCTATTGAGTGGGGGAAGGGATATAAGTATTTATATTTGTACTATGAGTCTCTCTTAAGATTTTTTAAAAATATTTTTCTTTTGAAGAGATGATAAGGCTCAGCGACCTGTCATTTTTCTAGCTATCATTTTATTCTCTTGCAGTTTTGTTCTCTTCTTAAATATTAGTTTGAAGCATATGAAATTGCCAGGTTTTTGGGTAGGACATTAAGTGGCTGAGTGACGATTTTTACATATTTCATCCTTAATAACTAAGCATCTTAAAACCTATCTATCTCTGGATCGAATGATTATTTAGGGCTCATGTTTGAAATCAGTCCTTTAACAGTAGGGGATGGCAACTCCCATCATCAGGTACTGGATAAGCCGATCTGCTTTTTCTGGAGGAAAACTTCACATGGTTGAATTAATATGGGTTTGGCATAGAAAAAGATGCTTCTTTTCAAAGCAAAACTGTTACAGCTCGCTGATGTCACAAAGGCATGACTTCCTCAAGAAAAATAAATTGTGCGATTCATTTTATGGCAGATTAAATCCCATTTATTTTCCTTGCAGACAGCTGTTTTGAGTAGGATGTCACTTGTATGAAACCATTTTATGGATGTTGGGCTTCAGATCTTGGGCACACATAACTTTCTCAGATGAAATAAAGGTTATGTTTTATGATTATTCCTCTTGTCAGCAAACTTCAGTTGGTGAGTTTTAATAATATAGCATTCGGTATTTCAAGCAGCTCTTTGTTTTTCCAAGCAGCTCTTTTTGATGTCTGAATATCCATCTGCTCTTAATTTTTAAAAAATCACTGCATTGATACAATGCAAAAAAGCACAAATGTATCCTTCTGTCAACCTTAAAAGTAAAATAACCAGTTACTTTTCTAACAAAATGAATTTATTTGGGAACAACAAAAGAGTTACAATCCAGGACAAGCCAATTATGGCAAGCCATAGTCAAGTCTGAAGAGACAAAGGGAAGGTCAGCCTTTATTATTAGGTTTTAGGAGGAAACTGAGATGGGTTGTTTTAAGCAAAAGTTCATTGGAGAAAAACAAGAGTTTGGGTTCGTGGTGATTTCTCATTGGCTGTAGGTTGTTTTTGGGTTGTTCCTGGGGCATTTAGAGATACTCCTTTTTTTTCTTCAAAGCAGGAAATGAAATTGCTATGTGAAAAATGTCCACCCTTGTCAAGATAATTCTTACCTTTCTTCTCCCTGCTGGTTATGCAGCCTCAACCAATGGCATGCCAGTGACAGTGCCCACTTCGAAGATTTTCAACGCCATTCTAAATGAGATTTCCAGTACTCCTTTTCACAGTCCTTTATCTGGAATAACAACATTTACTTAGAAAATTATTAATCTCTAAACAGTCACGGTCTTTGATAGGCTGACAGATTTTAACAACTGAGCCACCCAGGCGTCCCTTGGGCTGACAGATTTTAAACGTCAAATACATGTGTGTTTATGAAACACATTTTAACAAAATCATAATAAAAATTAAATGTTTTGGGGCACCTGGGTGGCTCAGTCATTAAACATCTACCTTTGGCTCTGGTTATGGTCCCAGGGTCCTGGAATCAAGCCCCACATTGGGCCCCCTGCTTAGCGGGAAGCTTGTTTCTCTCTCTCCCACCCCATACCCCCACCCCCGGTCTGTTTTCCCTCTCTCACTGTCTCTGTCAAATATATCAATAAAATCTTTAAACAAAATTTTTAAAAAATTTAAAAAAATAAATGTTTTATATCAACTGAGGAACAATTCCACATTAGAATGATAGGATCTTCAAGATGGAGGAATTTGTAAGTGACATGGTATATTTGTAACGTTTTATACGTGAATGAATGAAGACTCAGAAGGGTGACCTCCTGGGTCACACACTAGGTCCATTTTATATGGTTGAATAAATGCCAAACAAAACTAAAATGTATGGATGTTGTGCTTAGCTATTCAGGTTTCCTCTCTGTAGTTTTCTAAGACGTTTAATTCTGAAAAACTGGAACCATTCTGATAACTATCTTTAATTTAATAAAACTGCACTACAACTATGTAGATACTCTAGATAATTGAATCTAATCCGTTACCCTATTTTTTGCCTTAGGATCAGGATCATAATAGAAACCATCACTTCACTGTGTACACACAAGTATTGGAGTGGAGAATTCATGAGAATAATAATGAATGACTTGAATATACAAATTCCAATATCTATAATGGCCTTCTAGGACTACGGGGGGCCAATCAGAGCCTCCCTCCTGGAGAACCAGTGTTTCTAACATTCTGAAAGGCTCACAATGTACTCAAATGGGCCATAAAACATAAATATGCTTCATATAGCTTCGTAGGCTGATGTAAAGTAGAACTAATTGAGGTAAGTGAGTGGGGTTTAGGCTGGCCTCCCGTAGGTCATCTGATTGTGTCTTTATTCTGGATGTATCATCCAGAATTAGGTAGTCTAAAAAAGTTGCTTCACTGTGTAGAAGCCAAGACACTTTGCAAGATTGCCTAGTGCCACACAAGTGCAAAATGTCCCCAAAAGTTGGGAGTCTTTCTAGGACAGACAGAAGCTAGGGTGAAGAGGGACAGGACTGGGCAAATATCTGCCATTGGATTGGACACCAATTGGGTAAGCATCACTTCTTTTTCTTTTTTTTTTTTCTACCTTGTCTTCTAAAACCTGATGAGCAACTCTATATTGAATATATATCTATAAGCTTCTTGAAAAGCTGCTGCTTCACAGACCAGAAAACCCTGACCCAAATGCTATAGCAGTCAGTGGAAAAAAAACAACAACAACAACAACAGCTGAATTTTCTATCTTGAATAAATTCTAGCTCTGTAACTTATCATTTTCACTTAACTTCTATATATGTTTCTGCAGGATTATGAAGGCCTTTTCCAACTTAATGGGGATACACTTGGGGTTTGAAATCAAAGTTAAGCTATTGATTTTTTTTTCAAATTGGTTACATTTTCCTCCCTCTGGTTTTGCCAAATTAAAACACTGCTTCTTAGAAAATAAACTGAAGACTATGAAGAAAAGGAAGTATTTGTTTGTTTTACAGTATTGAGTTTGAAATTTATAAACTCACAGGACAGGTAGAAATATAGTGAGTAGTTAGAGCTTAGGTGTTAGAGAGTCTTGAATTCAAGTCCCAGCTCTGCCACTTATAAGCCTTGAAAACTTAGAAAGGATTAGATAGAGAGGAGAGTACAGAAACAGCAAGATAATAATTTCACTTTTTTTTTTTTTTTACTCAAGAAAAACTGTCTCTAAACTAGAAAGAGTAGGAAAAATAAGTAACCCAATATAGAGAAGAGATAGCAGGATTATCCGTGACTGTTTCAAATAAGTTCATGCTTGAAGATCTAAACCATTGCTACATGCTCAAAGAAATTGCAATGTTTATCTTTTAACCATGAATAATCTTCATGAAATGATGATAAAGGAAATAACTTCCCAAGACTCAAGTCAGGCAAAAAAAATGTCTGTATATACAAAAAGACATTTTCAGTTTCCAAGGTTGAGTGTACTTGTTTTTGATTTTTGGAAAAATTTTAAAGTAATTGCAGCTCTATGTTTTAAGTAATAAGAGATGCCTTAAGTACTGTGAGTCAGCACAGGTTTATTAACTATTAATCAAACATTATCCCAGTGGGAGGTATGACTTCCAACTTCAGATTCTTTTAGACCTGGAACTTCTTTCTCCTACAGGAGTGATCTTAATATTTAAATATCCCACAAGACCCAATGTATCACATCGCTCCTTGGATCCCAGGTACAGTGCATGTAGCTTTCTTAGGCCATGCCTATAAACGTCTGAGATTACTGCAGATTGCTTGACACCAAGCAGCCTGTATGTGCACCTTAATCACATTTCTCTATGAAAAGTGAGACATGCATGGGTAGAGGTTCCTCCACTGAAATGGAAATCAAGCTAAGTCCAAAAGATGTCCAAGCAAGATGACTCTCAGTGGTATGGTAAGCTTCTGGGAATCCCTGACATACTGTTTTTGCTAGCTAGTCTTGTGTGTTGCCCCTTACTCAAGATCTCTATACATCAGTATGAAGCCCTAAAGATGGCCAAATGGCATGGCTGTCCTGATGAATTACCCAAGACTATAGATGATGTGGTCATTTTCTAAAACCACATAGGCTCTTTGTTACAAAAAGATTTATGAATCAAAAGAGGTCATACTGATGAGCAGAGTCAGGGATGTATAATCCCCAAGATCCAGGCCTATATTTAAATATCTGCAGCTTCTAAGCAGTAGGCAATAAGCTGAAATGGCAATACTGAAAGCTATAAGCTCCTAAATATTGTATATATTCTAAAGTGTATTCATCTTTTTTATGAGAGTGCTTTCTTACAGCTGGCCTATGGTACCAATAAATAAGGTCCACTTGATGACTATCTTGATTTTAGCCATATGATATCTAGTAAACTACATTTTCATCTATGGCGACATGACAGATTTCAAAAGTATCCTACATTCTATATAGTAAATCAGAATTTTAAAGGAGCTCCTTCCAACTCTTTTAATTTATAGAGTACAGATGGCTTGCTCCTCCTAAATGAATAGCATTGTCACTAAGTTTACTGGTGATCAGGGAACTGATTATTAATTTCTAAAATTGAATCACCAAGCACAGGGGAATCATGGGGTTGACTTCACTTAGGACAGGAAAAGGAGGGGACTTAAATCAGAAAGATGACTGCACTTGACTGAATGACTTACTTCAGAACTGTTTGTAATTGTGCTGTTCTTAGAAGAAACTGGGGTATTACTAGTAGGTATAATTTGCAAGAGAATCGCAGAGGACACTCAATTAAAATACAACTCCTTTTATTATAAGACTGTCATCCAAAAGAAGGCAAATCTGATGTGTGAAGGAATGCAGCTCAAGTCCAGGTGTCAAAAGCTGAATTCTCTTGCAGGCCAGAGGTATTTACTGTCAAATCCTGTATAGAAACTTGCATTCAATTTCTTTGGCCCATAGCCTAATTTTCTCCCCCCCTCTTTCCCTGTAATCGAATGGAGCTAACATACTCTGTGGTCTAATGTATTGACACCAGATGATCAACCACAGTATATGAAATAGCACAGCAAATGAATGTATCATGCCAAACACATTTCAAGGTTTAAAAATTCTATGAAGGCCACTTGGTGTATCTAGAATTTGTTTTTACCTACTTCAGAATTTAAAAAGGTAACCCACTCTGCTAATTTTAGGGAAAACCGCCTTAGTCTATACTGCAAAATAAGTGTACTTTATGTTAAACTTAAAGACTTTGGCACTGTAGGTCAATAGTGTTTCTGATGATTTAGTATGGTGAAGTCGCTTTTCTGGCAAGAGACATTCTGAGCCATCACTAGTAACAGATACAGCAAATAATCTTTTCAAATTCTTTAAGCTGCTTTCTATTTTAAGATCAGGGAAAATCTACAAGGTTGTTGAAGTCCAGTGCACACAGTGAAAAAAAAAATTGCTGCAGGACTGCACATTAGTGCTGGGCTTCATATCTCGTAGGATTGAGAAAATGCTTATGGTTATGGTTGGTGCTATACTTGGCCAAAATTGAACCCAGGATAAGCTTTTGCCAAGACAGTGCATGATGAGTAATATCAGCGTGTTCCTCATTTTGGTGTCTGAAAATGTAGTTGATTATCAACAGTGAGTCAGAAGGGGCAGAAAATGGGGCAGGGTATGTGAGGAAGTGACCCTGGGTCATATTTCATTCTGATAACCAACCAGACATATCAGCAAGGGGCTCCACCTTTCTTTCTCTGTCATGAGTAGTGGTGGTTAAATAGGTTAATTGGACATCATCCTAGGTTTGAATTGCTTTACCTTTACTGGCTTTGTAACCGTGAACAAGTTAGTTACCTCACTTGTCATATACTCATTGGGAAATTGGGTTTCTATATGGAAAGCAAGTAGAACTGGAATGGGTCCAAAGTAAGCACTCCATTAGTTTTGTCCATTATTGTTTTTGCTATAAAAGGGTGGAATTGAAGTTGATGACCTCTGATTCTGTCTCTGACAAATTCGAGTACAGAATGAACATCTATGCTTCTTAGATTATTAGAAATTATTAAATAAGTAACTGCTTCTTTCCTTTAAAATTGTTACCTTCCCTTCCTTCCCCCCTCCCTTCCTCTCTCTCTCTCTCTTTCTTTCTTTCTTTTTCTTTTTCTTTTTTTGTTTCAGGTGTAGAATTTAGTGACTCATCCCGTTCATATAACCATATAACACCCAGTGTTCATCACAACAAGTACCCTCCTTAATTCCCACCACCCATTTAGCTCACCCTGCCCACCTCCCTCCATCAATCTTCATAAAACTGTTACCTTTGAATAGGTATAGCACAGTGGTGGAAAGATCCTGTAAATTTTTACAAAGAACAAACATACTATCTTCATAGGCCTTTGGTGTCTCTATGATTTTATATAGATGATTCTGAAGCTGTATGACTACTATTAAAAATTGTATTTTGCTAAGTGAAATAAGTCAATCAGAGAAAGACAATTATTATATGATCTCACCGATATGTGGAATTTAAGAAACAAAACAGAAGATCATAAGAGAAAAGAGGAAAAAATAAAACAAGATGAAACCAGAGCAGGAGACAAAACATAGGAGACTGTTAATCATAGGAAACAAACTAAGGGCTGCTGGAAGGGAGTGGATGGAGGGATGGGATAACTGGGTGATGGACATTAAGGAGGGCACGTGATGTAATGAGCACTGGGTATTATATAAGACTGATGAATCGCAGGCCTGTTCCTCTGAAACCAATAATACATTCTGTGTTAATTAATTGAATTTAAATTAAAAAATATTTTTAAAAATTATGAGGGGCCTCTGTCCAAAGCACCTCCCTTTTGTGAAGGCTTAAAAAATCCCCACCCTTAACATGTCAAGTAAAGTGCACTCTTCCTCAAGAGGCCCTTTATTCATTAGCTCTCCAGCTCATCTTTCTCTATAGTCTATCTTGTAATTTTTGTCACTTCAAAACCTAACTGACACACAGCGTATATTTATTGCCCCTGTGATTTTTTAAAAGCCTGTTCTCACTACCTGAAAGGCATCTCTGTAATACTGCCTTTCCTTCTGCGCCCCTTATTCTAACTAATCTTTTAAGACTAGTATAACACATTTATTCCAATTTCCTTCAAAACATGCCATGTCAGGTTATATGGGAGGTTGTTTGAAAAGCTTATTTTAGGGGCACCTGGGTGGCTCAGTGGGTTAAAGCCTCTGCCTTTGGCTCAGGTCATGATCTCAGGGTCCTGGGATTGAGCCCCCCATCGGGCTCTCTGCTCAGCAGGGAGCCTGCTTCCCCCTCTTCCTCTGCCTGCCTCTCTGCCTACTTGTGATCTCTCTCTCTCTGTCAAAAAAAAAAAAAAAAGCTTACTTTAAAACAAACAAAACAACAATAAAAAACTGATAAAAATCAGTTTCCCCAATAGTAAAATGGGGATAATAGTACCCAACTCATAGAGTGGCTATAAGTATTAAAGTGAGTATGTGTAAAGTGCTTAGACAATACTTGGCACATAGAATATAACAGTTGTTGGCAACTACCTTTGGAGTGATTCCTCTTTACGATAATAGCCTGAGTCAATATCATCGCAATTTCCACATTATTTGGATATGAGTTTCTATCTTTGCCTACTACCAGCTAATGAATTCTTTGAAGATGAGGATTATCATATTAATTATATTTTTTTCTGAACCTGGGTCATAGCCCTAAAATTATTGTTGGTTGAATCAGCCTATATGTTCACTCATTTATTCATCCATGGAAATAGAAATCATTCACTTCTTTAAAATTAGATGTGTGAAAATAGATTCACCCATTAGATGAGTTTATTTCTTCAGTTCGTTTAATTAACTGAAGCAATTGAGAGATTCTGCAGAATAGAAAACTTTGCTACTTCAAAATACTGACTTATGTCATAGATAATGGAGCTTCAGGAACCAACTGCATCTTTGCAATAATGATTTCCAAATATCACAGACTCATAAGCCCACTGATAGGGTTATCCATTTTGAGACAGTTTGTAAGTAATTTAAGGTGTGGTATTAATTATTTTGAATATTTTATTTGATTTTTCCAAGATGAGAGAATTTCAAGAAAGCAGAATATAGTAGATTTAATAAAATCAGGGTCAGAGCTTGTCCCAGAGCAGTGTCAGAGGAGTCTCATGTTAAACACAAAATCAAAAAAAATAAAAATAAAAAATAAAATAAAAATAAATTAAAAAAACACAAAATCAATTTTACTTCTTATGATTGAAAAATTGTTGATTTCTAGGAATTTTGAATTCCAAGAGCATGAATCTATTTATATTTGAAAGAAGATAGCATTTCTTCCTTGAACACTAAGTTTCAGTGATAGCATGGGATGGGAAGAAAATAGCATGTGTTGAATATATTTGATCAGATGTTATATACAAAGATTCAGAATTTTCAATAAAAAATGTACAGAAGAATATGCCCCTACCTGATTATCCCTAATCAGATGAAACTAAAAAGATACAATAATAATGCTCAATTAGTGAACAGACTGAGATAAATTTATGTATTTGTATAATTATGTATCATATGTAATATATATTATATATAATAAGTATTTACTATATAGTTCATATATATGTGAAAAAGAAACAGAGAAAACTTTTTCTTTTGCAACAATTTTTATTCTAATTCAGGTAGCATATTTAGGCCTATCTCCCCACATTAGACTAGGAGCTCCTTGAGGGTAGACACAGTTGCCCGTTTTTGTCACCGCTGTGTCCCTCCTGCCTAGGATATAGAAGAATAGATGCTTAATTAATACTTGTTAAATAAGTTAATAAATCATGAATTTCAAAACGTCCCAATCCATTTCTGAAATCAGATGCGAGAACGCTCTTAGTGCTCATAGTTGCGGTGCACCTTAATTTCAATCCTTGTCCTGCTCTTCTTCAAATTCCTTCTTATGCATAAACTTGTGATTTCATCTCCAAACCTAATATGGGAAAGCTTAAAAAAAAAATCATAATGTATGTAGTGCATTCCTCCAAGTTTTAACTTTTAAGTAAGGACAAAAGTTCATTGCGTCCTATTAATTTGGTAACCCTGACAAAAATCAGAGACATTTTAAGAGCTTAAAAAGCAAGGCTGACCCACCTTCAGACATCGGGTATAATTGAAGACAATTTCCACTTCCATTAGGAGCTTTGTTGTGTAAGGCCCTGTCAAAAAACTGAGATAAGCCTTATATCACTGCGAAAAAGCAGCAATTCATCTGCATTCATTTTAGTTTGAAATCTGCTGGTGGCGAATATGAAATAATTTGACAGCATGTGTTTTGGTGATTGTTATGGCTTATGGGAGATTTTCTGATGTTTTTGTTCCTCTTCTGGTTACTAAAGGTTATATTCCTTATCCATATTACTTAAGGTCATATAGAAATTACATGTATATAGTTTTCTGGTAAGTGTCTTTGTGGATCTGGCTGACAAGTTAAACACAGTATATCAATTAAATTTGAAATTCAGATAAAAATTTCAAATCTAACTTTTATCCTACTATATTGTTTGCTAAGTCTGGTAGATTTATCTATGGATACAAACTATAAAAGCTATTGTAACTATTTAAATTCATTAAATTAAGAGTGTGAATAATATATTTGTAATTGCCCTATTGACACATTTTGATGTATTTTTAGGTTGTCTCTTTTGTAAAGACATATAATATTCCTTCTGCTTTTCTTAGGATTTAAAAAAATGAACACCTTGGCAGCTTCAGATGTTAACTGTTTGATTACTATGTGTAGATGAATTGAAGAGACATAAAAGCTCTCAAATACCCAGTGCATGAAGACTTCCTTGAGATTTTCATTAAGGAATTAGAATTAGTTTCTGAGATTTAAGCTTTAAAATTAATACCCTACAATTCTTAGCAGAGAGGAGCAAAGTCCCTTATAATAGGATGCCCACAAATGTGAGACCTATGTGCAGATAACAGTGTTTTGTTTTGTTTTTTTGATGCCTTTCATTTTAAGAGAGAAAACAGAGGAGGGTAGAAGGGTAGGAAGTCCTATTCCTGTGGGCATCTAGTATTTTGATACCCCTGGTATTTGTTTCCGTGTGTTGACTAATAAATAGGCTGGTTATTTTCTTTCCATTCTGGCCTTCCTTCAAGGATGAAAAAAAACTATGAGGATGTGAGTATTTTCATTTCTAGGTGCTCACCCTCATTAATGATTAACTTGAACCTTTTGCTGAGGTCTGGTGACAGAACTAGGTTTCAGATGTTGTAGAGCTCAGTCATTCATTAGACCTTGGTAAATTTATCAAATAATGAATTTCCCTAAAAGGCCACGAGATGGACAAGTTTTCTTGAGGTGATAACTGATAAGGGTGTAAGCTCATTTGTATTTCTGCATATTATCTACGTTGGAAAAAGTGTTTTAAACTGTGTTTAAAAATGCTCCTATGTGTTGTTAATATAACTTAATTTCATTCAGCTCTATTAAAAAAAAAAAAGTATCCCCGATGTTCTGACTTACATGCAAGAAATTAGGGTAGGGATTGTGCTAAATCTTTTATTTTAATGGACATATTAATACAGATAGATTTCTTATTTTGTACTTCTGCAAATAAACAAAGTCTCCTTGAATTAATATTTTGTTATGCTGTATAAATCTTAATGTATACACGTTTTCTTCCAAACAAACTTAATTTAACCCCTGAGACATAAATATGTATATATCTCACTAGTATGCCTCAGAAAGTTCATGTAAATTTACAAAACTCCAAATTTTTAACCCTTTTTGTCAACATCCTTAATCTTTTACAAGATTATAAAGATTCTGTTCAGTGTTAGCTGAGGACTTAAAATGATAGTAAAAATAACTCTAAGAAGTCATCTTTCATTACGAAACGTTGAAAAAAAATACCAGCAAAATAGTGTCTAGAAATATCATGGGTATAATATCATCAGGAAAACTTGTATTGGTTTTGTGACACACCAGCAAGTATTAAATACCTTATGTCACCTCCAACCACTACTTCCCTTCCATCTAAAAAGATATGGAAGTAATTTTATAATGATGATCACAGAGCTATCACAGGAGACTGTGCAGGGATAGTGTAAGTGTTGAGACTCTGGAAAATACTTTTTCGGTCACCCTTAACCAAAAGAGCCACCTGAGTTATATGCTATAAACTCTGATATGAAGTTCTAATACTGAAGTTATGCTTCTTTTTTTAAGATTGTATTTATTTATTTGAGAGAGAGAGAACATGAAAGGGATGGGGCAGAGGGAGAGCAAGAGAGAGAGAAGGAAGGAGACTTCCGACTGAGCAGGGTGGGATTTGATCCTGGACCCCAGGATCAGGACTTGAACTGAAGGCAGATGCTTAACTGTCTGAGCTACCCAGGTGCCCCTGAAGTTATGTTTCTTAAAAAAATCCCTTGCTGCATGTGAAAGAAGGACCAGACAGTTCCAGAGCTCATGTACAATTCCTAGGAATAGACACCAGTGCTTGAAATCAGCAAAATAGGGATGAGGAAAGACTCTGATTCAGGCTTTATTTCGTTGTCATCCAAAAGGAATGTAAGAATGTTATCAGCCTCCAAAGTCTGGATGAAAGACCACCAGTTTAGTTTGTAAGCATTGGCATAACATAAATGTTAATTAATTAAATAATAACCAATTGTGTATTTATATGAAAAATATATTATATAAAAATAAACAAGCAATTATTGAGATACCGGTGATTTGATGGAATTCAAATTAACACCCTCTGAAATAAATTATAAAGGTTTTTTGGGGGGATTGTTGATTTTTCTTATTTTGTATTAAATGAATAAAACCTATCATAATTTATAGTTGCTACTCCATAGGTTTTTTCTTTTATTACAGTGAGGCAAGCATACTGGGTCCAGGGACCCAGAGGGGGTCCCACAGGACCAGCTAAGAGAATCCTTGGCTTCACGCAGGATGGAAATCAAATGCAAGCTGAGAGGAAGTGAGAACAGAGTTTATTGGAGATATATAAAGTGTCTAGGAGATTCAAAAAGGAAAAGAGAGAGAGTCTGATCTTTGCTTGGGGATCTGAAGTTTTCATTGAGAATAGTGGTCTAGTGTATGTGTCCTCTCAGGCACCCAAGAACAGATCAAACAAGGACAAGGGCTCAGGGGTCCTCCATAAATCATTTATGCCCTAGAATCAGGGGTTTTGGTGTCAAGGTGTTTGGAGTTTGTGGTCTTAGAGAACATTCATGAAGACCTCACCTGGTCACTCCTTAGATGTTATCTATTTGCTGGAAGACTCCAAAGAAGGCATTAACTCCTTGACTTTTATAATGAGGACTTACATTATCTATTCTCTAAGGTGTGTGTACGGCATGGGTGCAGTCCTAGAAAGAACATAAGCAGGAAAAGGTTCAAAGAAAATAAACAGCTTTTTTTTTATGGGGTCCTTTCAGTTTCCCTGTCTCAATAAGATCCTAGTGTTTGGTAATAACATAAATTATGAATTTTATAACATACAAAGTGAAGAAAGTATGCTATATACACATTGATTTATGAGGTCTATATATTATCAGCCAGAAGTTTTTAAAAATGTATCTCTAAGAGAGTGTGCATTATGAACTAGAGGAAATTGATGTTTATGTTTTATTTACATGAATATAATTATAAAATATTATTTTATTATTTTATATTGCACTTTTTGATAGCTTTATGTAAATCCTTTCAATATTCAACACCAGAACGGGTCAGAATAAGATGGATGTTACTCTGGTGGAATTTTTTACTTTTAGTGTATATATTTCTATTTTTTTAAGTGCACAGAGATGTACACTTAAGTTCAGTAGGAAAAAAGGAACATCGACACTCTCTGATATGCATCAATTAACATAAGTAATCTGTTTTAGTGGGATTTCACAACAAAGGAAGCTATTTCCTTAAAGCTTAAAAATGTCATTTGAATTTGTAAAATATATTCCAGATAATTCATCATGAAAGAGAAGTAAGTGATGTCTAAATATGGTCACATTCCAATTTTTTGTTGTTTTGTTTCACAATGAAGATATTTAGAAGATCTCATCCTAAAGTAGTTTTGGTTTCTTTGTTGATTTTCAACTTATCAAATTGTTTATTTTCTTTTCCTTTTTGCAGTGGAATGTAAATGTGAATAAATTTTGTTTTGTGTAAAAATAAATTTATTTTTTATAACAGTTAAATTGAAGAGATAATCTAACACATCTGATAGTTAACAGTTTGTACTTCTGTCATACTTTCAACTGTAGCTTTTATTTACCTGCCCTATGTTAGGCAAGCTTTATGAATTCATACAGCTTGCCGAAGGCACTCTACTGTGAACAATAATGTAAAAGGAAGTTGAATAAACTTCTAAAAATTCCTATGAAGATTTTTCTTTCTTTTTAACATTTTCCATTTTCTCTAGGAATTTTGGACAAAAAAACTGAGATGGGCAGTTCGAATAAAATAAAATATAATTCTTTTCCTTAAATTTATTTCCTTTTTTTGCCTCATCTAGTGAAAGATTTATTGATAATATAATTCACAAACCATAAAACTGACTTGTTAAAGTATATAGATCAGTGTTCTTGACAATATTCACGGAGTTGTTCAGCCATCATCACCATTCAACTTAGGAATATTTCATCACCCCAAAAAAAGTTTTGTACCTGTTCGTAGTCATTCCCTATATCTCCCTCCCCCCAGCTCCTGGTAACCCTAACATACATTCTGTCTCTTTGTATTTGTCTATTCTGGACATTTTTTACAAATAGAACTATATAATGCATAGTTTTTGTGATGAGATTTTTTCTTTTATTATAATGGTTTGAGTTTCATCTATGTTGTAGCATTTATAAATACTTCATTCCTTTTTATGAGTTAATCTTCTTTTGCAAAAAAAAAAAAGATATTCTGCTGTATGACCAAATTACATCATGTTTATTGATTCATCAGTTGACGGGCATCTGGATTTTTTTTTTCATTTTTTTACTATTATCAGTAATACAACTATTAATATTCAAGTTCAAGTTTTACAAAGGACATATGTTTTTATTACTCCGGAGTGTATACTTAGGACTCAAATTGTTAGGCTAAATATATGTGTCACATTTTGAGGAACTGCTACTTCTTTGCAAAATAGCTGCATCATTTTTTTACAATCTATTGGTAATTTATGAGGATTTCCATTTCTCCACAGCTTTACCTACACTTGCTATTATATGTCTTTTTTAGATATTTAGTCATTCTGTTGAGTATGAAATAGTATCTAATTGAGGTTTTGATTTGCATTTCCCTAGTGAATAGTAATGATGAATATCTTTTCATGTGATTATTGGCCTTTTATCTATCCTTGGAGAAATATATCCTCCAGTTTTTAATTTGATCTTTTCATTGTTGAGATATATTGGATCTTAATATATTCTGGATATAAGTGCCGTATCAAATACGTAATTTATAAGTATATTGGGCCATGCATAGATTGACTTTTCATTTTGTTGATGTGTCCTTTGACATGCAGAAGTTTCCAAATTTGGTGGAATCCTATTTCTTTTTTTTTTCTTTTTTGTCTCTTAAAAAACATTGCCTAACAGGTCATGGGAAATTACTCCTGTGTTCCCTCTTCTAAAAGTTTTATAATTTTAGCTTTTACGTTTAGGCTTTGATTCATTTTGTGTTAATTGTTACATACTGTGTAAGGTTGAGGTCCAAATTCATTCTTTGCATGTGGACAACCAGTTGCCCCAGCAACAAACTTTTCAATTTGTTGAAAAGACTATTCTTTCCCCATTGAATTATTTAGGTATCCATATATAAAATCAAACAACCACAAATGAAAAGGCATATTTCTGGATTCTCAATCCTATCCCATTAGTATATGTATTTATCCTTATATAGTGTACACTATATTAGTTACTATATTTTCCTAGTAAACTGAAATCAGGAAGTGTGTCTTCCAACTTTGATCTTTTTAATTATTACTTTAGCAATTCTGGATCCATCACATATTCATATATAATTTAGGATCAACTTGTCAATTTCTAAAAAAGGGCAGCTGAGGTTTTCTAGATATTTCATTGAATTTGTAGATAATTTGGGGAGTATTGCCATCTAAACAGTCTTAAGTGTTCTAGTTCAGTAGCATGGTATATCTTTCCATTTATTTAGTTTCTTTAATTTCTTAAACAGTGTTTTACAGTTTTTAGTCTTGACAAGTCTTGAACTTTTGTTAAATTTGTTTCTAAGTATTTTTATTTATTTGGTGCTATTATAAATGGAATTGTTTTCTTAATTTCATTTTTTGATTGCTTATTGCTAGTAAATAGAAATGCAGTTGGTTTTATGTGTTGACATTGTATCTTCAATCTTGCTGAAATTTATTAGGCGTTTACACTTGTTTATTGCAACATTATTTACAATAGCCAAGATATGGAGAAAACTTAAATGTCCATCAACAGATGAATAGATAAAAAAGATATATAATGGAATATCAGTTGGTTATAAAAAAAGAATGAAATCTTGCCATTGCAACAACAAGCATGGATCTCAAAGGCATCATGCTAACTGAAATAAATCAGAAACAGAAAGACGAATATGATATTATCTCTCTTATATGTGGAATCCAATATATATATATTTAGATTCATAGATAATATATAACTAAGCTCATGGACACAGAGAACAGATTTGTGATTGCCAGAGGTGAAGGGTAAAGAGTAGGAGAAATGGGTATTAGCTCTAATTAAATTAAATTAAATTAAAAAAAATTAGTTCTAATTTTTGTGTGGATTTCACAGGAATTTTTTATATACAAGAATATGTCACCTGCAATTAGAGATTATTTTACTTCTTCCTTTCCAATCTGAATGCCTGATACTCCCTTTCCTTGGCTGATTGTTCTGGCTAGAATCTCCAATACAATTTTTTTTAATTAACATATAATGTATTATTTGCCCCAGGGTACATGTCTGTGAATCGCCAGGTTTACACATTTCACAGCACTTACCATAGCACATACCGTCCCTGATGTCCACAACCCAGCCACCCTATCCTTACCCCCCCGCCTCCCAGCCACCCTTAGTTCATTCCATGAGTTTAGGAGTCTCTTATGGTTTGTCTCCCTCCCCATCAGAAGGCAAGAGCAGACTTGTCCTTATCTAAGATGAAAAACATGCAATTTTTCCTGCTTACTGTTAAGCTTATTCCTTTCATATTAGTTGTGGGGTTTTGGTAGATGCCCTTCCTTGAGTTCAGGAACTTTCCTTCTTTCCTTATATTTTTTTTAAAGCTTTTATCATGAAAAGATGATGGTTTTATCAGATAATTTTTCTGTCTATTAAAATGGTCATCTTGCTTTTGTCCTTTATTGATAGGGTACATGATATTTATTTCAGATGTTAAACCAATCTTGCATTATTAGGATAACAATCACTTGGTAATAGTATATTTATTTTTTATGCTGCTAAATTTGATTTGTTAGTGTTTTCTTGAAGGTTTTGCATCTATATGCATAAAAGATGTGGGTCTATACTTTCCTTTTCTTGTGATGTCTTATTTTTAGTATGAAGGTGATACTGGCTTCAGAAGAAGAAATATTACCTCCTCTGCTACTTTTTGGACAAGTTTGTAAAGCTTTGGTATTAATTCTTCTTTAAATGTTTGATAGAATTCACCGGTAGAACTATCAGGAACTGATCTTTTCTTCATGGATAATTTTTCTAATTACTAATTCAGTATCTTGTTACACATCTTTACAGATTTTCTATTTCTTCATGAGTCAATTAGATAGTTTGTGTCTTTCTAGGAATTTGTCCTTTAATCTAGGTTAACTAATTTATTGGTACACAATAGTTCATTAGATTTCCTCATAACACTTTTTGATTTTTCTCCTGTCATTAATGATGTTTCTTCTTTCGTTCTTGATTTTGGTAATTTAAGTCTTTATTTTCTCCTGGTCCACCTAGCTAAAAGTTTCTTAAATTTGCTGAACTTTGGGTTTGCTGATTTTTCTGTTTTTCTATTGTCTATTCATTAATTTCCACTCAGCACTATTATTTCCTTTCTTCTCACTGCTTTGGGTTTAATTTGTTTTTGTATTTCTTCTAGTTTCTTAAGATGGAAGATTAGATTATTAATTTGAAATCCTGTTTGTTTTATATAGGCATTTAGAGACATAAATTTCCTTTTTAGCAGTGTTTTTGCTGTATCTCAAAAGGTTTGGGGGCGCCTTTGTGGCTCAGTGTGTTAAAGCCTCTGCCTTCGGCTCAGGTCATGATCTCAGGATCCTGAGATTGATCGGGCTCTCTGCTCAGCAGGGAGCCTGATCCGCCCCCCCCCACCTGCCTCTATACCTACTTGTGCTCTCTCTCTCTCTCTCTGTCAAATAAATAAAATATTTAAAAAATTTAATAAAAAGGTTTGTTATGTTGTGTTTTTCTTTTCTTGATTTAAAATATTTTGTAATTTTTCTTGTGATTTTTCACTTTCATTGGTTATTTAGGAGTGTGTTCTTTAATTTCAATATATTTTGAATTTTCTAATTTTCATTCTATTACTGAGTTCTATTTTTAATTCCACTGTGGTTGTAGAACAAACTATAAATGACTTCAGTCCTTTTAAATTTGCTGAGACACTTTTATGGCCTATTATGTGCCTACTATGGAAAATATTTCAGGTAAAGGTGTATTCTGCTGTTGTTGTGTGGAGTATTCCATAGATTACTATTAGGTATGGTTTGTAGTGCTGTTCCAGTCTTCTGTTTCCTTTATGATCTTCATTCTAGTTGTTCTATCCATTATTGAAATGCAGTGTTGAAGTTTTTGGCAGAGGTTGAATTGTCAATTATTCCTTCAATTCTCTTAGTTTTGACTTCATGTATTTTAAGACTCTTAAGGGCATAATTATATTTTCCTGAAGGACTGACCTTTTTTTATCATTATAAAATGTACTTCTCTTGCTTCTATACCAATCTTTATCTTGTGATCTATTTTGTTTGATAGTATCATTTCTCTTTAGATTACAATTTTTATGGTGTACTTTTTCCATCCTTCTACTTTCATATTTTTGTATCTTTGAACCTCAAGTGAATCTCTTTAGACAGCATGCTGTTAGATAATTTTTTTGATATCCATTTTGCCAATCTCTGCCTTTTGATTGGAGTATTTAGTAAATTTACATTTAATGAAATTACTAATAAGATAGAATTTATGTGTCATTTGTTGTTTTCAAAAATTTTTATATCTTTTTTGTTCCTCTTTTTTTCTATTACTATCATTTCTTGAGATATATTTATAATTTCTAATGTACTAATATAACTCTATTTTTAATATATATACACATTTATAACAAATATATATATTTTTATATATTATATGTATATATTTACATATTGTACACTATACATACACACACACACAGTCATATATATGTATTATTTTTTCCCTTAGTGGTTGTCCTGGCAACTACTATTAACTTAAAAAATTCTCAGTCACATTCATACCAACAAAATCTCAATTTAGTCAATAATAAACAAAAATTTTGCTTTGCTCCCTCTACCTCTGCTTTGAACTATTATTTTCAAGTAAATTACATCTTTATATAAGTTGATCAGCACAATTTTGTAATTATAGCTTTATGGAGTGCCTGTTTAATCAGATAAAAAAGTTATAGAAATATATTTATACTATTTTTTATATTTACCTGTTCATTTTTAATAGTATATTTTTGCTTCATGTGAATTTATGTTCTTGTCTATTGTTTTTTCATTTCAGTCAGAAGTATTTCATTTATTTTTTTCCTGTATTGTAGGTGTGCCAGCAGTGAATTCTCTGATTTTTTGTTAATTTGGGATAATCTTAATTCCTCCTTCATTTTTGAAAAATAGATTTCCTTGTTACAAACTTCCTGGTTGACTTTTTCTTTCAGCATTTGAATATGATATCCTTCTATCTTCTGAATTCCATGATTTCTGATGAAAGGTCAGCTGTTAACCTTATTGAAGACCCCTTATATCCAATGAGTCATTTTTCTCTTGCTTTGTTCAAGATTCTCTCTTTGTCTTTTAATAATATGACTATGTTGTGTCCAGGTGTGAATCTCGGAGTTTTTCTTAGAGTTATTTAAGGTTTTTGTATGTGTAGTTTTCATGTTTTTCATCAAATTTGGGTTATCTTGGTCATTATTTCTTTAACCACTTTCAAAATATTCCAAGATCTTGACTTCTCTCTCCACGATTAAGTGTGCATTCCATTCAGTTCATGTAAATTAAAATGTTTTTCCCATTACTACACCTTTCTCTTACCCTCTCGTCTCCATTCCTTTGCTCATGCTGTTTCTTCATATTCTAGCATTTCTCCCATCTTCTATTTGTTTTTCAAACTTTAGCTTTACATAGACATCTGCCCTTTCCTCCCAAAAACATTTTCTCTCCATATTCTAAATACAAATGGACTTCTTTTAAAGCACCTTTTATCATGCAGTGTAGTTATTCGGTTACATGTTAAGTCAAACCACAGTAGCCACCATTTTAATGTACTTTCTCTTCTGCTGCCAACAACTGAGTGTCATTCTGTTAATGTTACTTAAGAAATGAAGAACTCTTTCTACCTTACTATCATAAAGTAGTATTAAAAACCTCAGTTTTATTTGCTCCAGATCTCAGGGTTTCAGCCACTTGGTTCTCAAATAATTTGCTCAGTTATTTGAGAACCAAAACATTGGAAGAATTTTATGTAGATAAAATATTATATTCATCATGTGTGGTTGCTATTTGCTCATATCGTTTAGAAAGACTACACTATAGTCAGTTTGAAGTGATAAAACACAATGCGCCTTGGATATTTGAATCAATTCTTTTTTTCCAATTCTAAGTTGCTAGAGCTCTGTTTTGGTGCTTTTTATAAGTTAGCAGTGTAAGATATATATATGTGCCGTATACATGTCAATTTTTTCCATATATATATATGGAAAAGATTTTTTTGTGAAATAATAAAAACATTTGTTAGATAAGTTATATGGAAAATATTAAATAAGAGTAATCTCTGTGAAATATTTACTTCAACATGCAAAAGGCAGCACATATTCAAAAGGTAATCCTGTCAAATGGAATCAGATTTATTTTACTGACATTTGGTATTAGCATTTTATCTGCTTCAGCCTGAACTGCAATTAGCTGTATTAGTTAATACAGTCCCCATTTAGGTTTTTTCTGAGATTCATATTCAGCTTATTGGAAGACATGCTTTTGTCCGAGCAATAAGACCATTATGTTGGCTAAAATAATCAATGAGGAAATCACTTACATCTCATATAGAACATCTAATTAACTTTCCAAACACTAAATTTAGTATTAGCTACCTGCTTTAGGGGACAAATTCAACTGAACCATACCTAAGTGAGACACCACACAAAAAAAGAAATCATTATCTCTATTATTAGCCATTCAAAAATAAGCAATCAGAAAAATCGTGCAACATATGTACATATTTTTTCTTTATGTATATATTTTTCTTTATGAAACTTCTTTTGTTGGTTATCCTAATCCTAATGGCTTGATGACAGCTTTTAATCATCCTCCAAATTCAAAATTCAGAAATGTGTGACTATATTAAACCCAACTTCAAGATCCATGACCTACGTTTTATTTTGCATTCAAGTGAAATCCTTTAGGGTAATATGGAATAAGATATTTGTGCCTCATTTATTAGCATTTTAGTAATTGCTTAAATATCTCCTGTAATTTTTACTAATAAAAATTAATAAAACGAAATGTTTAAAACTTTCTCAACAGGATAAAATTAGCTGTATCCAAATCAAAAGGTTTAAAAATAACAACAGAGAAAAAAGAGAAAAGAAGGATATAATTAAAATAAGACTAGAAATAATTAAGATAGTAAAAAGTTTGTAATGATGTATTATCACAAATATAATTGTTTCCTTTTTAAAAACTAATAGGCAGATTTGTCCACATTTATTATAAAATAAGGACTATACATATTTATTAAAAGATTACAAATTAAGTAGGAAATATAATTAGTAGAAAACTACTAACAATTCTGTTTATGTATCAATCAAAATAAAATGAATAGACATATATAACTCCTAAGTTAATGCCGAAATCCAAATTCCATCTATTGGCTATTATAGCTTCCTGTTTTCATTTCATCATTTGAATTTAATTTAGTGACAGACATTGTATGATGGATTACTTGGAAGTGACTCACGATATACTTTCTAACATATGTATTATGGTTGAATCCTGGAAACTGCTGATAGAAGCATTTTTGTTGCTTTGATTTTATTTTTTCCTTATTCATTAAATTAGATTTAGTAAAATAAAGGTTATATATTTTAACAAAAAGAAAATAACATGAGGGGCACCTGGGTGGCTCAGTGGGTCAAAGCCTCTGCCTTCGGCTCAGGTCATGATCTCAGGGTCCTGGGATCGAGCACCGCATCGGGCTCTCTGCTCAGCGGGGAGCCTGCTTCCTCCTCTCTGCCTGCTTATGATCTCTCTCTCTCTTTCTGTCAAATAAATAAATAAAAACTTAAAAAAAATAATAACATGAAATACTTTGGAGGGAGACAATCTAATATCTTGAAAATTTAATTTATGTTTCAACTCTGTGACACCTCTGTTTCCAAATGTTGCTTTTAACATGCTCTCAGGTTTTCAGAGATTGTGAAAGACAGCAATTATGGACTCTTTGGAATTTAGTTACCAGAACAAAAACAATATTATTTAGGGAAAAGAATATATAACTAATAATGACTTAAAATATATACTTTGTTTAAATGAGAGGCATAAAATAGAAAGGTTAATTAGCGATATTCAATTAACACAGGGAGTATGCTTCCGTCAGCAGTTTCCGCCATTCAACCAGCTTTCTCTTCCTCCCTAACCTGGATCCTCCTTCATTCAGACTGAGTTACCAAGAGTCTTCCCTTGCCATTGACTTCATATTGCCAGGAAATCTGCTTTCTTCCAGTCTGCAGCCTGTGTAACTACAACTACTCTTTTCTTTTATCTAGCCCACAGCCTCTCTATATCTTATTTGCCTTGATTTACTATTTCTGAGTTTATAATTTCTTTCATGACCAAAAATTTGGGACATAGCTATAGCTTCCCATAGTTTTTATAAACTACAAATCAGGTGAGGGTTTTCTGAAAATGGCATATGGTTCCTGTTCTGAGGTCAAACCTAGTGATGTATTTTCTCTTTTGTTAAAACCAATCCTCAATAAAACCACGCCCTTGAATAATTATGTTTATGATAACTTGGACAACAATTATAGCTCTGTTTCAACAAAACTGTAGTCCCAACTTCTAGGAAATGTGATATTTTCAGTAAGAATATATTGCCGTGGCTCAAAGGAAAAAATAGAAAGTTTTCATAAAAGTGCATGAATATTACTTTATTTTTATATCATTATCACTGTGTTCCAATTAAAAGAAAATTATAAGCGAGCATTTTATTTAATGCAATGGTTAAATACGTGATCCAGTTCATTTTGTCTACTTTCATTTTGTTTTACCTTCAGAATTAGTAATGAAAGATCCATCACTTCAAATTTAGAAATGTTCTTTACTAATTGTAAAATAGCAATTTTAACATCAAATATTTACTCTGGATCTTTCCTACAATGATATCTATTATATAATTATTAACAAAGTCAGAAAACGTTGGTAAGCATAAAGATGCAAACTTGACATGAAATAATGTATAATGGCAGAATACATAGTCTTTTTGTGTTTGTGTGTTCATGTGAAAGAGATTCTATAGATGTGGGCGTGATCATTAAAATGGATCTTATTTAATGGGTATATGATAGTTAACATAAACCCTTAGAAGTCTTCATATTTATATTGTCCTAGGCTACTGGGCTAGGTGTATATGTATACAACGTATACAGGGTAGTTTTATATACAACAGAAATTTATTTCTTATGGTTCTGGATGCTAGAAGTCCAAGATCAGGTGTCAGCATGGCATCGTGAGGGCCCTCTTCCAGGTCACGAACTTCTCGTGGTATACTCACCTGGCAGAAGGGATAAAGGCTTCCGAGACCTCATTTATTAGGGTACCAATCCCCTTCATGAGGGTAGTGCTCTCATGACCTAATCACCTCCCAAAGTTTCACCTCCGCAAACTATCACCTTGGGCATTAAAGTTGTCAACATATGAATTTTGGGGAGACACAAACTTTCAGACCATAGCGTGTATGAATATACGAACTCTTTTTCATGTATTACTGTTAATTTTTTCACATTAGAGTTCACCTTTGATACAATAGAAACTAGTCCATCTCCTTGACGTCCATGAAGGGTTAAGATAATAGAAGCATTACTGGAATTTGAGCATGATTTAGAGGGTAATACTTTGCCCTGCAGTTATAATGTGAAAGTGCGTAATCTTGGAAACACTTGGAGCCACAGGCCAATTTCTTACAAGTTCAAGGAACTTTTGAATAATTATATGCATATAACAATTTAATTGATTCACCTCACATGGACTGTACTTTTGTAGTTGAAATAAAAATGTGTTTAACTGCTCTAAATGTATTTCTTATTCTACCTTTTCTTTTCCAAGTAAGATTATAGCTGCTATAGCATAGGCTTTCTCTCACTTTACTTTTAGATTGTCTGTTCCTCTGTGGCTTCTTTATTTTCCTTAACTCTATCATTTCTTCTAACTGAATGCCAGCCATTAGCTAATTGTTTTTCCTATTCTTTTTCTAAAGCAGCATATACTTTGCAAATTTCTTCACCACATAGTCCTAATATGACAAAATAATTCCACATGAAAAACAGCTTCAAGGTGTTAGCATTCCAATTTTTGTGGCGAGAAATTTATAAAAGCAATTAAATATTCTTAAATTATGAAATAGAACAGGAGCAAAAGGAGCTAGTGCTTATTAAAAATAATTAGTCAATGTCTACTTAAGAACTGATCTTGACTGACTAGTGTTAAAATGAGTTGTCAAAATACCAAGATATCAGGGGTACTTATCTTTTATTAATAAAATGAATAAATATTTAAATGGCATTTATGGAAGAAATGACAGATGATGAATTGAGTGCTATCCTTTTCCACATTCCGTTCAGAGAATCTTCATCCAGTGTGGAGGAAGCATTATTAGATTTGATCCATTAGAGGCTGGCACTGTCCTTTTCAAAATGAGATTAGCCTTTAGCAATCTGTTTATTACTTGAGTTATGTGCTGAGATGAAAGAAAGAAATTGACTGTAATAAGGAAAAGATTCTGTATTCTTTACTGTATTCTTTACTGTAATAAGTAAATCATAAGAAAGTATATTGGTGTTTTCTATAATAGTGACAACTGGAAACAAACTGAACACCCAACAATAAGGGATTGGTTCAATAAAACATGGTACATAAACTTAACAAATGTACTCAATCCCTATAAATAATTTTGTAGAAGTATATTCAGTGGCATTGAAATATAGTTGTGTTAATTTGTATTTATGGGCTTGGTTTCATAAATATTTTTTTTTAGATTCTTATACCATTGCCTTGTTATTGCCAACTTATTTTTTTCTTATGGACAAACTATTGAGCTGTTTAGAAACACTAAATATTAGAAACATTACAGTGTTCCACCTTCATATATATTCAAAATAGGTAATACTAAAGTTAGCATAAGAAAATCCAAATTATAAATTGGCTCATAATGCTTTTTCTTGAAAAGCAAATATAAACTGTTAAAAAATATATATTTTGTGGGGCGCCTGGGTGGCTCAGTCGTTAAGCGTCTGCCTTGGGCCCAGGTCAGATCCCAGGGTCTTGGGATCGAGCCCCGCATCGGGCTCTCTGCTCTGCAGGAAGCCTGCTTCTCCCGCTGCCATTCCCTCTGCTTGTGTTCCCTCTCTCGCTGTGTTTCTCTCTGTCAAATAAATAAAATCTTTAAAAAAAAAAGAAAAAAAAATATATATATATATTTTGTTACCACTACGTTTTTAATGACATGAGCATGTAGTGTTTTTGCCTACTGAGTAGCAGGGCATGTGAAACAGATATTGTTTTGCATGCGGAGTTAGTATGGAATAATTATTTATATCATAAACTAAATCAATTTTATGAATAAAATATCTGTGCTTGTATAAGTTTACATGCATATGTACATATGTGCATGTACATTACATGTATGTATATGTGTATTTGTATTATATTATGTATTTTATGGTATATATTCTTGATATATTATTATTTTATATATTATAATTATATAAACATATATGTTACGTTATATGTTATATGTGTGTGTATGTGTGTATGAACAACTACATGTGTTATAAAATGCTAATAGTGTTTATGTTGGCCAAGGGATTATGTGGATTTTTATTTATGGCTAGCCTCTATTTTCTGAAAATTTCTGTATTAATCTTCACAATGTATGGAGAAAACAACTGGACACAGAGTAAACAAGGAACAATTTGATTTGCATGAGGTGTGCTTTTAGTACAAGCTTAATCTTCATTAATGGGAAGATTAATGTAATGTTAATCTTCATTAACATTCTCAGGAAAGTTATTTTCTGGAGCACCTGGGTGGCTCAGTTGGTTAAGCAACTGCCGTGGGCTCAGGCCATGATCCCAGCTTATCGGGATCTAGTCCTGAATCAGGCTCCCTGTTCAGCGGGGAGCCTTTTCTCCCTCTCCCTCTGCCACTCCCCCTGCTTGTGTGCTCCTGCTCTCTCTGTCAAACAAATAAAATATTTTTTTAAAAAAGGAATGTTATTTTCTTCCTTTTATTTTATAAATTTCCAGGAGCCACTAAGAAGTATGTATGTATTCATATTAGCAACTCAGAGACCCAACAAATTCAAACACTGTCATACTATACCCTAAAACTCTTATTTTAATAAATATATTTTTCTTAAGGTATTGTTAAATATTATTTCTGGTCTATTTCTACTTCACATAGAAGAACCCTAGATATGTTTATTTTCTATAAATATGATTTTGTTTTCCTATTATATTTACTTTGTGGAAAAGTAAAACTTTTGGGCTAAGTCACTGACTTTTTCTCATCTATAGGTAAAATATCCTAAATTGGAATTGAGCAATCAAAACATGACACTTAAATGAAGACTAATATCATCCCACTTGCTTGGAAATTTTTTTCATCCTAAATCTATTTATAATGACAATTTTATTCACTTTGACCCATAAAGTTTTCTTTTTATCTGCATATAGGTATTTAATAGTCTTGCTTCTCTCACTTAACCTTATACTATTTGTTGTCAGATTTATCAGGATAAACCAGTTGGAAGATTTAGCCATTCACCTTTTCTGAAAAATCGTAAGGACTAAACAGCATCACAACAGGATTTTAAAAGTCCTAGGATGTGTGCTCTTTTAAAACTAGAAAAAAATATCAATTGTACTAATTAGAATTTTCAATCCTCAATTACCACCTGTGTAATTTATTTGTGTCCTTTGAGTTTAACAACTATATATATATATAGTTGTGTTATATATATATATATATATATATATATATATATACATATATATATATATATAGGCGCTTTTGTGAGTATGGGTAGAATTAGTAAGTGCTAGGTAAAGCCAAAGTTCAGCTAAGTTTCTTTGGCACTTACATATTATTTACATTATAAAACTATTATTAACCTCTCAGGACAATGAATTCAAGTCAATTTTAATTTTACAAAATAGATTTGCCACCATAATTTTATCAATATGGACAAAGATGTACTACAAAATCATCAAAACATATATTGATAAAATGATGAATCCCCAGCATTACATAATGATACTTCCAGGATAAAAGATTGATATGGACAAGATACATGTGGACTTCAAGTGAGCAAAACTGAACAATGACATATTTTTAAAATACACGATGTCAGACTGTAAGTGCCACAGGAACCATAGAAGAGTTGAGAAGTAAAAAACTGAGGGACACCTTGAACTCATAATACATTCTCAGAGGCTTTGTCATATTTAGAAGGTACAGCCTGAGTGACAGGCTCCAAATGGAGGAGCAGCATAAACAAAGGCTCGGTGATGAGGAGATCCAAGGGCAAGAGGAGGTTACTATTGGAAGGAAGGCTAGAATAGAAAGATCCAAGAGATACCAGCAGGAGAGATTCTGAGGATGTGTGCTTCTGAAGGAGTGGCCTTGTAAGTCAGGTCTTTAACAAGCATGTCTTTTATTTTTATTTTTCATTTTATTTTATTTTTTTAACAAGCATGTCTTTTAGACATGTCCACACGACTATCACATCCTTGACTGTGTGTTTCCCTTTACGAAGAGTGACAGACATTCATTGCATGGGAGAGCTATTCTTTTTGTGAAATGAAACGTAAATGCAAACATTTCACTATGAATGATGAATGAAACAACCAGGGATAAAATTGTCTAGCAGAAAGAGAGAAAATAGAAAGAAAGCAAATCCAATACTTTGTTGTGTTAGAGAGAGGTGTACAGGTGACTCTACTCAGGGTGATTTTCTTGTCTTTTTGCCAAGTTCAAGCTTTAATTTCTGTGTTCCATATTAACACACATATTCTTTCATTTGTGTTGTTTTGTCACATGAAAAATGAATCACATTTGAAACATGAACACTAACACACAGAACTGTGTGAAAATCATATAGAGCTTTATCCTTTTCTTAATTTTGTCTCCTACATAATTTTACTGCTTGTAATCTGCAATTAGTGGACTATATTGTCTATTAACTCTATTTTTTAAAGTTAATTTTCATTGCCAAAGAGGGGAAAATAAAGCTAAGTTCTATACTCCATATGGTACTCAGAATCTAATCAAGCTGTTGGCTTTGCTATGACCACTTTTTTTTTTTAAGATTTTATTTATTTATGAGAGAGCGAGAGAGAGGGATCGAGAGAGAGAGAGAGATCCTACACAAGCAGGGGGAGGGGCAGAGGGAGAGGCAGACTTGCAGCTGAGCAGGGAGCCCCGACACAGGGATCAATCACAGGACCCTGAGATCACATTCTGAGCCAAAGGCAGGTTCTTAACCAATTGAGCCACCCAGGTGCCTGTGCACTGGCCATTTCTATGGACCAAATCACGCTTTGCTTTAATTTCCCTAAGCATATTTCTCAATATATAAAATTTCCCATCCACTGCAAAGGCTTTAAATTAAAGAAAATAGTTTATTTCTCTTTTATGGTTTTCACCCTTTTTTGAAAATAATGTTAAGGTCAATTTTATCACATTATCTTTCTATAAATTTATGGCCTGCTTATTTAAGTATACACATACTCTTTTAATTCACTTTGACACAGTAACTATGCATCTTGCTCGTTGTCTCATTACATTTATGTCTGAATTAAATTATGCTGTGGATATGACACATAAACTTTAGAAATAGACCCACAGAAATGGAAATAATATGCAGCCAAAATTTTTATTTACTTGTGAAGATAAAAATCCAGTGAAGAATCTTTTTAAGCCATTTAGTATCAGCAGTACAACTTCTCTAGCATCTGGGGAAAAGAGAGAAAGAGAGGAGGGAAAAAGGGAAGAGATTTTGGTTCTTAGTAATACAGAAAGAACCCCTCCCCAATTTTCCAATGTCAAACTCTCTGCTCACTGTACTTAAGAAGTTTAACAATAATGCTCTCTATGGTACTTCTATTTCACATGAAATTTTTTCATGAAATGTGCCATTTCACTGCAGTCTATGGGTATGTAGAGAGGCTATTTTTTTTTTTCTCTCTGTTTCTTCAGTTTAGGGAGCTGGAGGCTTTATTCTTGCTGTTTGTCTTACTTAGTGCAATGTACTTAACACTGTGATGTTGTCCCTGTGATTACTAAAATGATTTTCCCTTATATTCTTGAAATTGAATCTGTGTTCAACTGGTAGACTCAGAGCTCTCTACAGAATGATTTATAAACCTGTCATTTAAAAAGATAATATGGAAAATCCCTCAATGAGGTCAGTGGTACTGCTACCTTTCAGTAACATCATTTCCACTATAAAATACACTTACAGCATAATTTAATATCCAAACTAGTTAACTGCCACTGTTGGAAAATAAAAAATATAATTTTTAAAGAGAAATATTTAATTTTCCTAAATGTTACCAGATTTCTTCAATAGATCACTACTATTACACTAAAGAATAACTTGGCACCAGAGATAAGAAGGATTTCAACAAGAGAGTTCTTTTTTAATTGTTATAAAAACATTTCTTGACAAACCTTATGAAAAAAAATTCACTTCCCCATAACACTGTAAGAATGCAAATGAACACAAAATCTTCCAAAAAGCAAAGGAACACATTCACTAACACTGAACCCTGTCATTCAATTTGATATGCTAATGTTCAAATGAACAACTTCCTAGACTTTAGTTCTATAATTTTTATTTTGAAGAGTTTTGCATTGATTCATTCCACTTTAAAAATTATTTAGGGTCACCTGGGTGGCTCAGTGGGTTAAAGCCTCTGCCTTCAGCTCAGGTCTTGATCTCAGGGTCCTGGGATCGAGCCCCACATCAGGCTCTCTACTCAGCAGGGAGCCTGCTTCCCCCTCTCTGCCTACCCCTCTGCCTAGTTGTGATCTCTCTCTGTATGTCAAATAAATAAATAATTAAAAATTATTTAAGGATGTTGGCTAATAATCATTGTTGGTACTCTTCTGAATGGTAGAAATTGAGGGGAAAGAAGAACACATTTAAAGTACATTATTTTTACTATGTAGAAAAATGAATTACCTCAAATGAGCAGTTCTTAGAAAATATGTCAGGTCATTACATTTCAAATTTCAGTCTAATTTTCTAACATTTGAACTTGGACACTTATTTTTTTAAAATTAACTTTCTAAGATGCTGTAAAGTATCTTCATTAGACATATCTTTAAATAATTTGTGAAAACAGGGTGCCTATGTGGCTCAATCAGTTAAGTGGATACTATAAAAAAGAATAATGCCTTGATTTTCTCTTCTTTATTGACTTATTTGATAATTGTGGCTGGTAACCTTCCTAAATGTCAACAATTTGGAATTTAGAAACTAAGTGACATAGTATTTCAATTAAAGAAGTGTTCACTGTTAATGGAGAGGCATGATCCTAACCCAAACTCATGGACTCATTGATAGTTGTTTCCTTAATCCATTATTTTTGGGGGAATTATTTTTTGGATTTTCAGTTTCTCAGCTTACCATGCAGGAACATATTTTCGATATTCTAAAACAAGATTGCCAGATAAGATGCAAGATATTTGAATTTAACTGATGTCTTGAATTTTTATTTGCTAAATCTGGCAACCCATCTCTAAAACTCCTACCAGTTACCTCTCCCAATGTTTACTAGAACTGATGGATAGATTGTTCCAGAGTCAAAGACCGAATGAGGAAAAGAAACTAACACAAGCCATTATACTAGGTGGCAGATACTAAATATCTAGTACTGAGACATGCACAACTGAATGGATAGCTCATTACTCTGCTTTAACCTGATTTGAATCTTACTCAGTTTTCATGTGCCCTTGCCAGGCAGCAATTTGGTTCAAAAGAAATGTTTCATTCCATCCTGTTATGTTTTTTGTTTCTGATTTCTATCAAAAGAGCCTTAAATGGCCAAAGCTTGAGTTGAGTATAAGATATTCTGAACATAAATCTTGGGTCCCCTCTTTAATTATAAAAACTGTGGCCATCATGTATCTATTCTTGCATCTACAGAAATATTCAGTGCTTTAATTAGACTTACTTTACTTAAGTGTTAAAGGAAGCAACAGGCCTGCAATTGCCCGGGCACTAATAGTACATAATATAGCCAATTGCAAACAGCAGTCTAATTTGTTGATTTGAAGTGAGGTGTAATTATATTGCTTCATTTGCTGAGCAAATCATATGAGAGTTTCCCTAAATCAGCCTGATTGTGTAATGAAGAGCTAATTACAAACAGCAGTGTTCTTGCAGTAAATTTATTGTAAGTGCTAATGCCAGGTTGGCTCCATTGTGACAATGGCTCATTAGTACATTAACAAAAGCAACTGTGGAAAAATGCCCAAAGCAGGGCGACTGGTCTCTCAGTTTCAGAAGGCTGCAGTGATTACATCCTTCAACATCTAATTACTAAGAAAATGGTGTTTGATTTAGGTTTTGGCAAATTTTTTAAAAGAAGTAAAAGACATTTTAGAGCAAAACAAAATGGTTTGGAAGGGTTTCTTGTCAGGCTTCGTTTGTGCTTCATTATTCCAGGTGTGCCCTGGAAACCTCATTTAATAAGCTTTTTTAGATGCTAGACCATTCCTGACAGCTGAATTTTGGTATTTCATCATCCAAATGGAATCTCGCCATATACAGACGTATATATTTCCTTCCCTTGCATTGCAGTGATGCAAGTAAGTGAAACTCTTGCAGGGTAAACAGAACAATGGTCAACAGCTAGAGGCAGCTCCATGTTATCTTGCTTCTCTCTGGCTACACAGTTTTTTCTTCTAATTAGGATGGAAAATACTTAAGCCTTTGTTTTAAAACTAGCCCCACCTCCTATAGCTGGATTTTATAAAATTTGCTTGTTCAGTTGATTGGGTTGGTCTTAAGATGGCCATCATGCCATTTTGACAAAACAAGAACACCTTCACATTGAAAATACCCCAAACCTCTCATTCATCTTTTCTCTTTTTTGATTTTATTGATAATAACAAAGTTGTCTTTCTCTGTACTCATTCAAAAATTGAGTTTTAAAGTGCAGACTTTTCTATAATTACTAACAATTCAAGATGGCACTTCGTAATTTTTAGTATAACATTAATGGAAAGAGCCCCCTCCCAAAGATGTTGATTGTACTGGGTCTACAGCTAAGAAGTTATATTTATTAATTTTCAAAAAATTTCACATATATTTTCTAAATTGATGTTATTGGATTTTTTAAGTTGCTGTGCCTTAACAACTAAATCCAGTCTTACTGATCTCTAAATACTTTATTTATCTTTCTTTCTTTCTTTTTTAAAAGATTTTGTTTATTTGGCAGAGAGAAAGAGGTCACAAGTAGGCAGAGAGGCAGGCAGAGAGAGAGGGGGAAGCAGGCTCCCCACTGAGCAGAGAACCCGATGCGGGGCTCGATCCCAGGACCCTGAGATCATGACCTGAGCAGGAGGCAGAGGTTTTAAATCACTGAGCCACCCAGGCGCCCCTATTTCTTTTTTAATAAAGGAAATCATTAAAAAAAATGCAGAGCTTGGGGTTCCTGGGTGACTCAGTAGGTTAAATGACCAATTCTTGATTTCAGCTCAGGCCATGATCTCGGGGTAGTGAGATTGAGCCCTGCTTGGAGCTCTGCACTCAGCACGGAGTCTGCTTGAGATTCTTTCCTTCTGCCTTTGCCCCACCTCTCCCCCCACACACAAGAGCATGGACACATGTACATGCTTTCTTTCTATAAATAAATTAATTCATTTAAAAAATCTTTAAAAATGCAAAACTTAAATGAAGGCTAATTGGTATGGGTTCTTTAATAAAAATACATATTTTTATTATTTTATTCTTTTAAAGATTTTATTTATTTGACAGAGAGAGATCACAAGTAGGCAGAGAGGCAGGCAGAGAGAGAGAGGGAAGCAGGCTCCCTGCTGAGCAGAAAGTCCAATGCGGGGCTCGATCCCTGGACCCTGAGATCATGACCTGAGCCGATGGCAGAGGCTTTAACCCACTAAGCCACCCATGCGCCCCAAGAATACATATTTTTAAAAGATTGGGGCACCTGGGTGGCTCAGTGGGTTAAAGAACTAAAAGATTAAGTCAGAAACATATTGTAAGAATATGTGTATGCATACTAACTGGAGAATTTAAGTAAAACATGTATACAGATGATCTTGGTATGTATAAATCTAAATCATACTCACTTTCTCATTTAACCTGAGAGCTAAGGACTTCAGTTCATTAGCGACACAAATATTGTCTTCAAGAGAAAAAAGAAGAAAATTGAGTAAAGTATCAGATATCCATTCCTTATTTCTAAAGTCTTCACTATAAAACTGAATTTCTTCTTTAATTTGCAGCTCAGCAACTTTAGAAAGTTTGATAGATGAAGAAGCTGAGGCAGGAGGAAAAGTTAGAAGTCCAAATTCTAACACCTGATTAATGCCAATGCATATTTGGGGTTCTTTATTTTCTGACTGCCAGGCCGGTTCACTACTCTGAGTTTTCTAAGCTCACACTTTATCATTGTTATATACTTGTGTTTCAAATAAGCCTTTTAATTTTCATTGTTATGATTACTTATCATATTATCCAATATGAACTTCATAAGACCAAATACTCCAGTTTAGGGTGTGAGCAGGAAGACCAAGTGAATGGCAGTAGACCAATGATTAATGCTTGGGTCCACATTGAAAACAACATTTATTCAAAAATCATAGCAATGCAGTAAGCTGAACTAAGTGATAAAAAATTCATAAGGATGCAAAATTATTCAGGCATGTGACAGATTCTATGGCAACAATTCCACAAACTTATATTAATGTCTAGTATGTGCAAATGTAGCATTTCTTTCATGGGCATTACTGTTTTGATTTGTTTAGAATCTATTTGAATAACTCTTTGTAAGATATTGAACTTTATATTGGGGAGGAAGATCAATCATTATATAATGAATTCACTTTTGGATTATGTCTACGCAACAAAACATAGAATGAATATTTGCTTTATTTGATGATTCAGACTCAAGATCCATTGATTTTGTGGGCTGAATGATTATACTTGACTTTATTAAGAGTCCAAAGTAACCATATCTATCATTAAAACACACTGCATTTTGTTCTACATAGAATTAGCCTCAATTAAGAGAAAATGGAATTGAATGTTTAGCCAAATTCTATACAATAGTTACACTACCCTATAATTTACAAGCAGCAGGTAGCCTAAGAATGGGATTGTTTTCTTCAAGATTACTATGTAGAATATAGAATCAAGTCTTCATTCTGCGAGCAATAATTTGTCAATATACTATTTTGCTAAATGTTTTTAAATGGACCACTGAAACTGGAAAATATATAGGAAGGCAGATTAGGAAATACTACTTCTTGCTGCTAATATATAAATTGTAGCCAGCTTTTTTTTTTCTTCCTTTTGTCATAGCATTGGGGATTTAGGTAAAATACCACCTTGAGAATGTTTCTTGTCATCCTTATTTTTATTGAACCATGAACTTGAAAGTCTACCATAAAATATTGTTACGTGTGAATAGTAGAAATGTATTCCATTAGAACAAAAACTGTGTATTTTGAATCCATTTGAGTGCTGTCATTTGTCTTCTCTATGAATTTTCTATCTGTAATAGAAGTGATAGTACATTTAGTCTGTTATTTATATACCTTCTATACCTATACTCTTATCTACACAGATAGAGATAGAGCATATTGGCATAGTATGAATATATAGAGAATGAAAAAGACCTGTGTTTGGGACTGGAATGACTCCCAACCAAATAGACATATAAGCAGAATTTAAAAATACATACAAATTTGGGTGTGTATGCAATTAGCAATATTTTATACAATATTTATACATGTGTGATTTATACATATACAATGCATAAAATACATTGTATGTTCAAAATAAAAGTACTTCTACACACATGTGTGTGTAAACACACATATATTTGCCTTCCCTCTGCTTTTCTTTACATTTTAACAGATTATACCCATATTGTTTAACCTGAAACCATAAAATATTTGAGGCAAGTAGTAATCTTTTTAAAATTAAATTGATGGCATTAGTAGGTGAGGAAGTCTTCCTCTGTATTACATTAATGGAAACCATGGGTGAAATGACATGATGGAAACTATTGTTAAGGTGGCCTGCTGACTGTTACTGTCCCTTTGTTTAGAGTCCCTACGTGGTTGTCTTGGTTCTATTAGGGTATTATTTTATTTAAGGTCCAAACTTAAAATTTCTGTAATCCAGAAGTTTATCTTTATCGATGAAAATCTTCAAGGACCAAACACTGCTTTTCTAAAAGCAAGCATCATAAACCAGTTACTATGCACTGTACTCTGGTCCCTAATATTATTAGGCATCTTTAAGTTAAAAGGGTGTTGAGTATTTTCAGTTCTAAAATATTTTATTAAGAGAAGAAGTCTTTGAATCCTGGTGTCTCTAATTGAAAAGAAAATAATATTTGAAAGCATAAGTACCCTTAATATATGTGATTATCACCTAAGATTCTTAGTAATTCTTTTCAAAAGGTAATATTTTTCTGTTGAAGACTAAGCCAACATTTGATGTAGCTAACTGGCAATTTAAATCCCAAATGAGATACACTATTTAACAAGTAGGTATTATTGATGCTACTACTAAGTACAATGGTCAACAGTTACACAAAGTGTAGTAATAGATTTTATAGGGTGCCCATCATCAATATATGCCTCAAAGAACTTAAAATAAATAGAAATAATTACTAGGCTTGGCCATCAAAAGTCTAATTTCTTTTTCCAGACATACTTGCATGCTACTGACATCATATTTGGTTTTTATGCATTATTAATCTCTATCTTATTTCATCTAATATTACATATGAACTGGCATTTGATGTTGCTGTAATGAACTTACAATTGTAAGGGATGCAATTCTGAATTTGGATAGCTCTGATCTCTTTGATTATCAAAATTGAGGAACTTCTCAGATTAGCTGATACCACTAATGAGAGTATTTCAGTGAGAAAAGTTACTATAAAATACAAAGTAAAAAATAATCAACTGAGGGTATGTTCCATTTTCCATACACATTTTCTAACATTTTTAAAAGTTAAACAATGATTATTAAATTTTTTAGAGGTGAGTATTGATGAATATATTTATATATTTTTTTCTAAGTCTTCAAAAAATATTTATTTCACAGTTGCTGGGGGTAAACAATCAGTAGTAGTTAGCTGGATCCTCTGCTTAGAGTCTTAAAAGTCTGTAATCATGATGTTGACTGAGGCCCTTTATTATTTTTTGGTAAGATTTATTTACTTATTTCACAGATAGAAAAAGAAAGAGAGAGAGAGAGAGTGAGCTAGTGCAAGCACATGTGCAAGTGAGGGGAAAGGCAGAGGAAAAGGGAGAGAGAGAAAAAGCAGCAGACTCCCCACCGAGCACAGAGCCCTGTATGGGGCTCCATCTCATACCCTGAGACTATATGACCAGAACCAAAAACAACAGCCAAGACCCTTCACTGACTGGCCCACCACTGAGGCTCTTTTTAAAATTTATCTGTACATTTTTAATATTTAGCAGCTTGACCTACAGCCATCACCACCCACTGTTTATTAATTCAGGATGGGCATGTCTGATTTTTACCTGGAAAGAAGGAAGCTCACATTTATCAAGCATCTATTATGTGCTAAGTGCTGTGCCAGATTATTCTGATGAACCCACACATCTACCCTATCAAAAGGTAGAAACCAAGACTTAGATTTGAAATTTTGTGTAAGACCACAAGGCTCAGAAATGTGAGGAGACAGGGACGCCTGGGTGGCTCAGTTGGTTAAGCAGCTGCCTTCGGCTCAGGTCGTGATCCCAGGGTCCTGGGATTGAGTCCCGCATTGGGCTCCTTGCTCAGCGGGGAGCCTGCTTCTCCCTCTGCCTCTCTGCCTGCTTGTGCTCTCTCTCTCTCTGACAAATAAATAAAATCTTAAAAAAAAAAAAGAAATGTGAGGAGACAAAAATTTTCAAATTTTTCTACTTTCACATATTAGGCTAATTATTCTAAAGTACTCACAAATATTCTACTTGAGTATTATGAGTAAAAAAAATATATAAATTTTTATGCACCAAAACCAAAATGCAGTAACTTTCAAATTAAAATAAAATTTTTTTCTTAATTTATTAATTTTATAAATTTTCAAAATTTATTTTAATTCCAGTATCATTAGCATACAGTTTTGTATTAGTGTCTGGGGTACAATATAGTGCTTCAGTAATCCCATACAAATAATTTTATATTTTAAGCATGACTATCTTTTTACTTTTAATGTTAAAGAACTTATATATATAACATGAAGCTCATTTTACCTTTTTCCTATAAAACATAATTTTATTTTTTCAATTGTGTTAAAGTATACATAATAAAAAATTTGCAATCTTAAATAATTTTAAGTGCACACTTCAGTAATATTAAGTATATTGGCATTGTTGTGTAGCCAATCTCCGGAACTCTAGTATGTGATTTTTTTTATTCAACACCTAAATAGAAATAAATTTAGGAAATAAAACAGGCACAAATTCTTGGTTATTGCTCTTAAAAATATTTCTTAAAATGTTATAGATCACTAGATGAGGTGAGTGACACAATACCACTGGGTATTATAGGGACATTACTTTGGGATATTGGTATTATATCCAAATATTGGTATTATAGGAAATGTGACTTACTAATTAGCTGACTGCCTTCAAGTGTGGAAAAATCTCTTATTGTCTGCAGAGTTATTCAATGAAATAATTTCCTAATCAGAAGTTGTTAGAAATGTAACTTCACTTGTCTGGCCCCCTAAAGTGATTTTAAATAACAACAAAAACATATAAATGCATCTTATGTCTGAGTTTACTTTTGTATATATGAAAGCTCAAATATCATCAGTTAATTGTATTTTTTTATTGGCTTTTTTATATGCTACTTTATTTTCTGGGTTGCTTTATGATGTTGTGACACATTGATTTTCCCTCCTATCCTTTACACTAACAAAGTCTATAGGAAATAAAATATCTTTATTGTAATATAACTGCACAGCAGCCATCCCATTTATTATGAAACTGAATACATAAAAGAGTGGCTTTTTACTTTAGGCAAAGCAAGCCACATTTAAAGTGATCCTGGGATTTGAAAGGTCACAGGTTGTGTAAATTCACAAAATAATTCCTAAGTAAATGAACTATGCCATCCTAAAATTGAAGGAAAGCCTGTTTTAATTTTTTTGTGAATTTAATTATTCATCTTTAGTATGTGAACATGAATATGTTTAGTCAGCAAACATGAATGTGTATCTGCTGATGAAGGAGTTACATTAGAACCACAGGAATTTGATGTAGTAAGGAATTGGTGAAGATTTATATAGGCACGATGGGGTATGCTCTTATTATGGAGAATGATATATGACTCTTTACTAAAGGGAAAAACATGATTAAATCAGTTGGTATTGTTGATGTCATAAACCACTAATGCAGAGTTGGAGTAGTTTATATATATCAGAGGAAGCTGGTAATGCAATTACCACATTAGTATGCAGCTGGAATCTGGTTTGGGCCCTCAAAATAAACTCCAAGTGAGTCATTTATTTGCCCTTGGGTAATGATAATCATGACTGAATTTCCCCACCTAAAAAAAGGTTTTCAGTAGAATTGTTTTTCACATGTTCTGTACAAGAGCAAAGATTCGAAAGTAAATGATAATGAGATGAGCTCATTTTCATGCCAAATCGTTTATAGAAATACTCAAGGTACACATGTCGTAGACACTCAATAAATGTCAATTGTGTCAGTTTTGCAGTTCTGATCAAGTTTCGTAAATTACCTTAAAAGCCATATCGTGTTTTCCAGTTTCTTTAAAATTAAACTTTGGGATATTAATTTCACTAACAAATGAGAAAATGGTAGCAAAACATTATAAAATCTGTGTGATGAAAATAGAAAATCAGCTGAACTACTCCGTTCCATGATATTCTTGAGCTTTTTTTTAAAAATGTATTTAAAAATGTATTTAAATCAATGATGTGGCCAGCTTCCAAAATGGCCCACAATAATCCCTGTCTCCCAGAATTTGTACCCTTATGTGGTATGCAACCACATTATACTGGATTGGACTGTGTGCTCAGTAGGGTAAAGCAGAAGTTACACTATGTCACTTCGGAGGAAAAAATTACGAAGACCATGGATGGTTTCAATCACAAGTGCCTGTTTTCTCCCTCTTTCTTTCTCTCTCTTCCTCTCATCATTTCCTCTGGGAGAACCCAGCTTTCATGTTGGGAGCAGCCACATGTTGAGGCTCATTTGATGAGAAAGGAGGCCTCCAGCCAACAGCCTCATAAGTGAGCTTGGAAGTGAATTCCTCTACCCCCAGACAAACTTCTGATGACTGCATCCCCAAATGACCTTTCGATTCCAGCCTCATGAGAGACTCTGAGCTAGAACTACCTCACTAAGCCACTCCAAGATTACTGATCTAGGAGATACTAAACGTTTGTTTTGAACTACCGACTTGGGGTAACTTCGCATGCAACAATAGATAGCTGATACAATAAGTTACTGTGAAAATCAACCTCCATTCTCAATGGATTCATGTACAAAAAGTTTATTCCTCATTCATACAATTCATTGCACACATATTCCTGGTGGGGCAGCTCTTGGGTAGTTGTGCCCCAAGTGGTGACTTAAGCATTCAAGCCACTGACATCTGGTGGCACCATCATTTTATGCTTTAAAATCACCCAGTGTCAACAATAGACCAGTGGAAGAGACTGAAGAGAGAATGGAAAAAGGCATTTTGGTGGGTTAGGCTTGAAAATGGCAAGCATCTCTTCTGCCTACAATCCATAAAACTCAGTTATAGGAACAGAACTAATTGCAGATTATCAATGGGATTGGTGGATGTGTACCATTATCTCTGTTATCTCTGTTACTAATAAATTGGGGCAAAGTTAGTAGCTACCAAGATAGTATGTAAGCAATCTGAAAGATGTCACTCATAAATTTTTGGCAGTTCCTCATGGACATATTATATGAGCTGTGTCACCTATTTCATGAAATTGTCTTTTAAATTAAGAAATAGAGGGCACCTGGATGGTTTAGTCATTTAAGCATCTGCCTTCAGCTCAGGTCATGATCTCAAGGTCCTGGGATTGAGCCCCACATCAGACTCCCACCTCGGTGGGGGTTTGCTGCCCCCCCCCCTGCTCCTCCTTGCTCTCTCTCTCTTTCTTTTTCTCTCTCTCTCTCTCTCTGTCTCTTTCTCAAATAAATAAAATCTTTTAACCATTAATTAATTAATTAATTAAGAAATATTTTCAGATAAGAAGCTTTTCTTTGTAAGAAGATAAAGTAAATTGAATGTAAGCTAAACAGCAGAAACTTGCCATTTTGACGTTAGGACATGCTAATCTGAAAGCTACCAGACATGATTGCTAACTCATCAAAAGTCACATGATATTGTTTTAAAGCATCACTGGCTATAAAAAAAAAGCGAATACAGTCTCTGAAATGTAGTCCATTATAAAGAAGTCATTCAAATGATTCAGAATGTGATACATTTTAAATTACTATAAAGATTATCTAACATTAGGAAATGATAGAGTAAAATCTAAGAGTATGTTTGTGGAATTCCAGATATTCACAGACTATTGGTTGAGGAGCTTTGCAGTGGTTTTCTACAGCATAGATATTAAAAATTTTAATAGTTAAACTTTCCTGTATTTTTTTAATGAAACCTATATGGGACACAATGTAAAATTAATAATAATAATAATAGTAACAGTACACAAATCTATATCACACCAGCTTAAATCTTCAGTATTGGGGCACCTGGGTGGCTCAGTGGGTTAAAGCCTCTGCCTTTTGGCTCAGGTCATGATCTCAGGGTGCAGGGATCAAGCCCCGCATCTGGCTCTCTGCTCAGCGGGGAGCCTGCTTCCCCCTCTCTCTCTGTCTGCCTCTCTGCCTACTTGTGATCTCTTTCTCTATCAAATAAATAAATAAAATCTTTAAAAAAAAATCTTCAATATTAGGCAGAAAAATCTTCGTTGTTTATGAAGTCCCTAATCAGCTATCTTATAACCTTATGAAATATAATTTGGAAAACATATAAGGTAAGGTCCTTGTCCACAGCAAGTAACAGAAAATCCAACCTCGTAGTCTTAAATGTATTTTTTGTTTATATAACAAAATCAGAGAGTAAGTGGACCAATAATGTTGAGCTGATATCTCTAAATTCTCCTGGCCTCTCCTTAACACTGCCTGTCAAGGTCACAGACCAGCCCTCCACAGCCCTAGGAAGAGAGCTACATTCACAGCAGGAAGATAAAGAAGAAAGCAGGAGTGGCTATCATTTCAAATCTTCTATCAGTAAAGAAGTGTTTTTCAGCAGTTTCTCCATCCCCAAGCCGGTCTTCCACTTAGCTCTTATTAGCCAGGACCGAGTGGCACAGCTATATGGCTATTCAGAGCGAGGCAGGCTAGCAAAGCAAAGAGCAGGAAAATCCTGATTGACTTAACAGAATTTAACAGTTTATCAGTCCGGACGGGGTTTACATCACCCCAAATAAGTTTCTGTTCTGCTAACGAAAAGGAAAAAAATTCGCTACTGGGTGGGCAGCTAAGACTATCTACCCCAAGTAGCTATGCTATCACCTTCCACATGTGGCTGTACCTTTGATGGCAGCGTCTCGATTTGAATTGCATTCACACCCTGGCAAATAATACTATAACATGTCCTTGGAGGCAGTCCCAACGTAACATAAAAATTGGGCCTAGCAATGTGTAATACTTGAAAGCAATTATTCAGAAGCATATGCCGTGATAACAAATATGCCCCGGTAGGTTTTTCAGAAAAGCTGAGGAGAGACGCAGATGGAGTTGCTTTAAAGTCCACTGTACTTCCACGTGGCAGCGTGAACTGAGACTAGGGACAGGAATTAGGGCTTCGACTCCAGCCAAAAATGAATGTGCCAGTAACGCCACCTAACATGAAAGGGAGTAGTTTATCTTCTTTGCATTTGTTTTTCTTGCTATCTGTGGAACTAGAGTAACGTTTCTGTCCCTTATAGAGATTGTATAGATTAGTTGAAAAGGAAAAGTGCTCTGTGTTTCCAAAGTGCTCAATAAATTACGTGCATTAAATGGCTGTTAGTTTGTTTGACGCAGCAGAAAAAAATTCATTGGTGCTTTTTTAAAAATCTCCTTTCCATTTATCTTTATATCTTGAGCTTTCCTTGAATATCTAACAATATAAAAGGTAGGTCTTTTCTTTTTTTTTAATCTCCTGCATGAAAGATAGAGACTTTATCTCCATAAATTTCCCGAGCTGTAAAGGAACTTTATGAACTCGTTTGTTTAGACACTAAATCACAGGAAAGTTCTGTATTTTCCAAAAAAAGAATTAGTTAATTTATAGGGTATTATAAACATTTATTATTTCTGATTCCAATTTTTTTCTCAAAATTCATCTAAATACCTTTGTTCCCTGACCACACTGTAACAACTTTCTTTCCTGACAACGCCGTAACATATAGTGATATAATAGGAACATCTAAACTGGTGTCATAATATACAGATTTAATGATGGCTTTGTCATTTACTAGCTTTCTAATTTTAGAAAATCACTTAAAATCTCTGGACCTCAACTTCCTCTTTTAAAAACACGGAGATGATGCTATCTTCCCTACTTTGCACACAGAACTGACATAATCTAAAATGTGCCAAATTGTAAAATTTCCCAAGTCGTATATATTTCTAATTTATATGCCTGTGTGTACATATATTTGATATAATTATAAAATGATTTATACCTCTAGACCTAATATATTCCATACAATAAAAACTTTGGCCTGGGGAGGTAAATATTTACATTCTTTTGATATAGAATGAAAGATAATTTGGTTTGGCTTTTCTGTTGTATTTCACACTCAGGATTGATCTGCAGGTTTATTCAAATGTAGGCAGCACACTAAACTATATGACAAATGGGATAGCTGTATAAAAACTGGGAAACAACAGAAAATTCAATCCCATAACTAAAAATAAGAAAACATTGCCTGACTTCCTTAATTCCCATGCAGGTGTCATATCCAATTTAGGCACACTTACCTGGAAATCCATCTTCTTTGCCTGACATAAAAGAGTGACTAGCATAATTGCAGAAAGAAAGCATGGAATAAGAAAAACACCTCCCCCCTTTACATTCGTATTCCAAAACACAACAGATTGTCTATGAATAATGAAGCAATAACTCAGGAGAATAAATCAGAGGATATATTTTCTTTTACATTAGACATCTTGGAGTCTTAAGTCCCTAAAATCCTTTACACTGACAAGCCATTGGCCCTACCTACCATAAAGGTAAGCTAGAGACTATAGGAAAATCCAAAGGAAATTTGATAAGCTTTTCTATTTCTGCCACAGTCTACCTTTTTATATACTAAATACCCTTTTAGTCCTATTCTCTCATGCATGGAAAGCTCCTACTACCTCCCCAAAGACAATATGGCAAAGAAATACCTAGGCACCACACCTAGCTCAAAGTTTAAGATCTTTGAGTAGCACACTGTAGTCGTTCTGTTGTGTTTAGGTATTGTTTCTCTTAATGTACAGTACTAAGAATTTTTAAAAAGACAAATATCCTTCCCCATTGAAATATACACATACTCTCACACACACAGACACACAATATGCAATGATGGAAACAAGACAGGAAAACTAATTAAGTATGGTACTCAACTAGAAAGGGGCATAATGTCTTGTACGTTAGTTGCTGATCTAGAGAAATGTTGAAATTCTACTGACTAGACATTGCGGAAAACCCCTACCCTGGACTGGTAGAGAATTGGGATTAATCCCTGATTTTACTGCTTGAGATCAAGTCCTATGCCCATTATTCTTCGTGGGCCCTGCCTCCATCTGCGAGATGAGTCTTCGTATTTTCGTACACTACTTGATCACATGGAAAATTGGTGTTGGAATTCTCATCCCTGAGCTGGGCCATGGGAGGGTAAAGATAGTCACAGTCTCTTTTGACCTGCTTCTTGCTTTCTTTGCAAAACAAATTTCTCAGAAACTCAGTAGACCTCCGACTCATTTGATTTTAGACGTGTACAATTGCCAGTAACCACATCCAAAGTGCTTTCCTAGAGGTTCTCAAATATTTATTTCTTAGTTATTTCAGATCTATCTCTCTCACTTACTAAAGCTATCCCAAAGCTCTCAGATTTAGGTAAGAAGCCATAAACTGATTTTACCCAGAGGCACTTTAATCAGTCAAGAGTTTTGGTTGTTGTTTTTTTTTTTTAAATTGTGTGCCACAGCCTTAATTAACACTGACCTTTAGCTTAAAATATTTTAATCAATGTCAATTATTGGGCCTTTGTCCATTAAATAATTTTAAAACTGCCAACTTCAAAAATAAAAGAGCCAGTTACTTTCCTAGCAAAATGAGTTTATTTGGGGACAGCAGAAGACTTGCTGTTCAGGACAGGCAAACTGGTAAACCATAGACAAGTCTAAAGACACAAAGGGAAGGTCAGCCTTTATTAGGACTTAGGAGGAAATTGAGGAGGCTTGTTTTAAATGCCCGTTCATTGGAGAACAGGAGTTTGAGATTGTAGTTTCTCATGTGGGGACAAGTAGACGCTTAATGCACTGTAGCAGGACAGAGAGGGTGCCTCCTTCTTAAAAGCAGAAGATGAAATTCCTAGGTGAAAAGGGTCCTTGCTTGTCAAGATAATTCTTATCTTCATTCTTCCTGCTGGTTTTGCAGACCGCAGGAGTTGTATGTGCATTAAAGCTCCTCGTCTGGGCTTCCTGGCTCATTTTAAATGATATTTCCTTCATTTGTTGTCATAAAACCTATCTCTTTTCCAGCTTTGCAGGGTCCCAAATTTCTGATCTACTTCCTTTCATTTAGGCTTGTTGATTACCCAGTTCTTTCTTATAATACCTTGAAACGTGTTATCGGTAACAGCTTTTACATACTATGAAGGTTCTGTTTCCAACCTCTTCCCCAAGAAATGAACATTCTACCTTAAAAGTTATTAGACACAACTTGGACCAGATATTTTGCCATTGGTTCACATAGCTCACCAACGTTTCAGAATCCCAAAGCAATTTATTCACAGCTGGTGGCCTAGTTGCTAAGGCAATGCAATATTGTTGAGAAATTTTGTTAGTTTATTACTTAATTTCTACATCTGGTTTCAGTACTAGTTAGACAATCCATCCTCAAATCTCAGTAGCATATCGCAGGAGAAATGTATTGCTTTTGTGTCACATGGCCAACACAGCCCAGTGAGGGATTCTACCCCAGATAATCCTCAGAGGTCCAGCCTCCTGGATACCTTACCATTTTGTGAGGCTGTGTGGCTTCTGGGTTAAATACTCTTGGCTTATTGCTCAACATTAGTTAATTGCCCAAACTGAATCAAAAGGTGCTCTGTTAAAGAAAGGGACCCTCATAGAATATTTTGTGAATTCTTGTGTCTTTGCCACACTCTGCTAAAACCTGTATCAGTTTATATGAAGCTGTGTAAATATATTAGGAATATGATTCTCCAAAAGCTCAAAGAATTTTCATTTTAAAAGATTCCAAGATGTTTATAATAAAGTCTCAGATAACGCAGCATTAAGAATAAGTGAAGAAATGACCTTAATTAGAGTAGGTCCCCCTAAAAACTCTGGCTTTGATGTGCTTAAAATTAGGAAAATTTCTGAACTATCAGAAATTCAGAAAAGGATTCCTGAATTATCAAAGAATAACAATCTTCAAAACTAATTCAAATGAAGTCTAACTTTTCAAAGAAGTCTGACATATCTAGACACTTGTGTGTGTCTTTGTCATATAAACTATATAAAAATAATTTAACAAGATTTTCTTTTAATTAAATGTGTGTTCTAATTAGGAGAGATAAAATAACACCATGATCACTACCATACTCAATTTTTCACTCCTCATATATTTAATAATACATATTTGTAAATTGAGAAAATGCACTCATAATAATAACCAAAATCAAGGACATTTTATATGTGCTAAGCACAATAGAAATTTCTTTGTACTAATAATATTTATTGGTTTAAATGTTAAATTTAAACTCATGTTTGACCTAAATATGCAAAAAATGCATACAAGATTTAACTCAGAATGAACATTTTTCCCTCTGATGAATATTTTGATTAAGGTAATAAACCTTTAAAAGTAGAGATCATTATAGTAATGTAAATGTGGTCTAAAGAGCAGCTGATGCCACATGAGACATGAAACATTTAATTTAGAAGCGAGTCTCCTTTCTCATTTAATTTCTTTTTATCATTGTCTTATTTCACTGAAATTAAAGACTTCTTTGAAAATGGGATAATTGTTTCTTGAAAATTCTGAGCTTCTGTTTTATATTCCCCCTTAAAGGTCTCAATCCATGGTTTATAAGCTTATGATTGTTTGCAGCCACCAGTTGTAATTTTATGAAAAAAATAGCCGTAGGCAATCAAAAGGAAAACATTGTGTAAATCTAACTTTTATCGTAGCTGGCTTTCTATGTGAAATATATAACAAAGTGATAAACCTAGGAAATAGTGTTTAAAAATTTGGCCATTTCTTTTTTTTTTAGATTTTTTTCTTAATTTATTTGACAGAGAGAAACACAGCCAGAGAGGGAACACAAGCAAAGGGAATGGTAGCGGGAAAAGCAGGCTTCCTGCCAAGCGGGTACCCCAATGCCAGGCTCGATCCCAGGACCCTGGGATCATGACCTGAGCCGAAGGCAGACGCTTAACGACTGAGCCACCCAGGCGCTCCAAAAACTTGGCCATTTCTTTCTTTTTTTTTTTTAAAGATTTATTTATTTACTTATTTGACAGAGAGAGAGAGAGAGAGATACAAGTAGGCAGAGAGAGAGGGAGAGGCAGGCTCCCCGCTGAGCAGAGAGCCGGATGTGGGGCTCAATCCCAGGACCCTGAGATCATGACCTGAGCTGAAGGTAGAGGCTTTAACCCACTGAGCCACCCAGGTGCCCCGGCCATTTCTGCTTGTGTCTA